>LTAT01000006.1:41402783-41418975 GCA_003286495.1 Chlorodrepanis virens
TCTTATGGTTTTTGCAATTTAACCTATTCTATCTATCTATCATGTTCTAGCTAAACTTCAACAATACTACTAGCTAAATCCTATGGAATATAATTCTATGCTATTTACTCTGCTACATTTTATTCAGCAAGTAATCTGAAAAACCAGGCATGCAGTTTATGATCAAAATAAAATCCTGGTGCTAAGTAATTCAGTCCAACAAAGCTATGTTTTCATGTTAATGACACTGGGACTGCATGCTGTGGTCCACTGCTAAGCAATTACCTTTTCTTCAGGAATACTGCCACGCATGTTTTCCAGGTAACTTGATGTATTTTCCACATTTGTATACCTCAAGAGAATATGAGCAAAGTCTTCCTCACTGATGGTGTTCATCCCATTAGAGTAGGAAAGGAATTCTATCTCTAGAACCTCAGTTTGCAGGTTATCCATAAATCTAAAGCACAAACAAAACATGAAGAAAGTGTCATACTTTATATTTCTACTGTTTGTGTCCTTAAATAAGGACAGGGCTTGGGTATAACCTTTCCACCCCAAACTAACTAAAATTTGCAGCAGCATTGGAGGAGTAGTTTTTATTATTGGGCTACTTATTGTTTTATTTTGCTCTTTGTGTATATAACACACACAAAAGGAACACAATCTATATAAACATACCTGCATAAGCTATGTGTATAGTAATATAGTACACATTAATTAGAACAACTATACAAATAGTATTTTGCAAAGAATTAGTGAAGTTGAGACTCACCTATAAAAATCTTCGAAGTTCAGTTCTGCTTTTCCTTTCTTGCCAAAAAAATGTACAAGCAGTGTAGTATCTGACAGTGAACTTGTAATATCATCAGCACGCTTAAATATTAGAATAAAAAAAAAATTAAAGGCCATGATTGGATCAGATACAGAAGTATAATCTGAGAATGCCTATCATCATAATAGACTTATCTATTAAAAGAGTTTGTATTTCACAGTCTTCATCTAGTCTTAAGGAAGATTTTAGTATTGCAATCCATTACATTAATTTTGCCATGCAATTTTCACACAAAATAGCAGCAGCTGTTAATTGCATTTAGTAGAAAGTAGTTAAATGAACAGAATGATGTAATGGAAGCTGCAATGAAGGGGGAAAAGGTATGAAAAATAAAACCAGAAACTTGTGAGGAAAAAAAAGATCTCATCAGTTAAAGTAAACCATAAAATGTAACTCCCTTTGTACACAATCTAGCTTCCCTTCTACTATGAAACTACAAAGAAATTAAAGTACAGTGTTTCATATATTCTTATTCCATATTTCAAAAGTAAGTATGTAATTGTGTTCCACAATCACATCAGTTAGGTGTTCTTTACATGATTCTTTTCCGTAAGTTGCAGATAGCTATGTCTTAAATGTTATTGCCCAAACACATTTAAAGCACCAGAATTAGAAAATATTTTGAAATAATGAAGCAATATTTGGATTACTTCTCTTAAGACTGTTCCTCATGTATCAGATTGTGGTCCTGTGCAGGACTGGAATCTCTGAATATGTACTAATACTTTTTCCTTAATAAACAACTAAGGTTCTGAAAGCCAGAATTAGAAGTGAAAGCCAACTAATCTTGACCATTTATAATGGCAAAAGCTGTAAAGAGGAATCCAAACAGAAGTGACTGTCATCTGTGTATAGTTATTGCGCAATATTCCACTCTTTTTTACTATTTCACTGCCCTATAACTATTGCATATATGTATTGATTTTACTTCTTTGAAAAAGAAGCTCTTGATACACTGAAGAGCTGAAGAATAATTCAGTAACATAAGGCTCTTGACAGTAGCCAGCATGATACTGTCCTACTGGCATTAACATGCTTCTGCCAACATTAGACATTTAAAAAGTAATGTATTTAGTCTCCTTACTTCACCTGCTTATGGATCACCTCCTGTCCAAGCTCTCATTTTTCTTAAAAAGACAAGACTTTATGAAAAGCACAGAGTAGGAGAGCAGTCTCTGCTCTTCCTAGGCAAGCTACCACCCATTAGGACTAAGCCACCCACATTAGGACTCCAGTGTTACAGTACAAAACAAGGCATGGTACAGAAACCTAGCAAATATTTGGGAGATGTAACAGGAATAATTTATCACCATAACAATACATTATAAACCTGTGGGATCTACCATAGGTACAGAAAACTGTTTATGCAGCTCTATAAAGATCTACACGTATAAAACTGCAAGCCACATTCAGGAGTCCTTTAAGTCTGACTCTATTTCTTCACTGAAGAGGCTATAAATTTGTAACAGACAAAGAAACTCTAAGTGAAGAAACCAGGAAAAAATTCTGAACAATATGCAACAGTTCAACATCATGATAAACCATGTACCATGAAAGAGCATCATCTACATTCTCTAAAATGCACTATATTCTTTTCAAATTTACATACTGATCTGTAAAACACATAAGGTGCAATATTCATTAAGAGTATTTATGTATCAACAACAAGGGAAAGCACAAGGCAGTAACAACACAAATCCCTTTCAACATCCAATCTAAAGAAATGAGAGAGACTTTTCTGTTCTTTAGTATAATCAGTTTAGGATTCTCAAGATTGCATTTCATGTACTCTAGCTTCCTCTTTATTCTCATATTCTTCTCCAGGGAGAAATAAGATGACATAGTGTATATAGAGGTAGAGATATTTCATGCCCTTCAATTAAGACAGCTCTGCTCTTCAAGTGAGCAAACTAATTCAGAAAAGTAATCACTATTTGTCTTTTAATATTGTTATCCTCCACTACAGGACACAATATACTGAAATGCAGATACCCTGATTTCTTACGTCTTTTAAGCAATTAAATCCCTGAGCACATTCAAACAATTTCCCTCAAGTACACTGAAAAGATATCAAATGTTAAATTACAGCCTTTCATCTTGCAAAAACATTTCAAAACCTTAGACTTAGGTTGCATTCAACCATATCTAAAGAACCGCTTGAAAAAACCTACAATCTGTAAGTCTTTTCACAATTCCCACTTGGTTAGCCTCACTAAATGAGAAAACCCCAAACAAAAACCTCACTGCAGAAACTCAACCCAATATGCTTCTCTGAAGAACTGCGGGCAACTGAAAACTATTCCCGTGCTCCTTCTGCACTGATAGCATTAAATAAATTCTCTTTTATATGGCAAAGAATAAAACCAGAAGCTTTAATAGTTTAAAGCTCTTATTTATTTTTCATGATAAAATTAATTTTATTTACTTTAGATCACTGCAAATTAAATTGCCTCACCTGTTTCCATGTATACAAATACGAGCCTCAATTTTGATCAAATATATTTTGCAGTCCTTTAAATGAGAATAAAATCCTTCTCATTTCTCTTTACCTTTACAATAACTGGAATCACTTGATTGACTTGCTGCATACTGGCAATATGTTTTTCTTTCCATTTTCTAGCCTGAAGTGCATAAAGTCTATTTATTTTGTATTCTGCAAAATTAGTTTCAAGTTCTTGATTAAGAAGGGTTGACTAAAAGCAGGTAATGCTTATAAGCATTGATTCCACTTTTACCAACATATTCCAAGTATGTATATTATGATTTGATTAGTAAGAGCTTTCCTACTGAAAACTCTTGATTTTTCCAACAGTGATAACTAACCCAATGGTTTCCAATTTCACTTAGTAATTTAAGAATAAACCCCAAAACTGAATTTAGTCATAACTGCAATATTCCAACAGGACGGTGGAATTGCTAAATTACTAACTACAGAAACAGTATTATACACTGTCCTAGAGAAAACTAGTTGTGATAAATAACTTTACTCTCCAAAGAGACCTTTTGATTCCCATAGCAACAAACCTTATTTACTCTCCTTTCAGACCTACATATAGCCTTCTCAAAAGCCTATGAAACAACACAGACCCCAGTGTCACCTTGCTTCATGCCACTTTCTCACTACAAATAGCTATATTATTCAGATGCAAGAGTACCTGGGAGAGATAAGAATATGGATGAAAGCCAGCTGGCCCAAACCGAGCAAGATAAAGATAATTACTGTGAGAAGTGGGAAATTGTCAGTGGAGAAAATGCAGAACATGATTTTTCTTCATAAAATGATTTACAAGTGAGTAGACAGGCTTTTTATAGACTTTAGAGAGAATTTATATCACTACTAAGTATAGCTGCTATTAAGCTTCAATTACAGTATAGTTACAGATATTAGTCTGAGGCATCAGATATTAAAAAACCCCTCTCTCTTCAAATTAAATGTGTGTAGAGATTACCAAACTTAAACCCATCTTTACTTGGGACTGAGTTCATGCCAGCTAACTGTACATTAAGATGACATTTCATTCAGAAAACTCAATGCCCCAAGCTTCTTGAATAATCAGTGAATTTAGAAGCCTTCTCTCCCCTCTATGTCTCCTTATCTGACTAGACAAGAACACTGACATTCTGGATTTTAAAATTTGGTGGAATAAATTAGAATTAATAACTGGATTAACAATTCAGAAGCTCCTGAGCGTAGAAGCATGGGAAGATAGGCTGGTTCTACTGCTTCATTGAAGATTACTAAGTATATGTTATTACTATGGATATTGCTATAAATATTGTTGTAACTAAGTATATGTTATTATTATGGATATTGCTATAAATACTGCTGTAAAACTCAATTCTGTAACACTACATTTTGTTTTGTTGAAGGGCAAATGAACACAAGCTGAGAGAAACACAGAAAAGGTTTATTTGATACCTAGGAAATGTAGGTTCTACCTCAAAAGAAAAATCAAATACCTTATTTTGTTTGGCCCATAATTAAAATTCAAATAAATTTAAACAGAGTGCTATGACTGCATTTATAAACACAATCATGAAGATTAACAATAAAGAAGAAAAAGCCCTATGAAAATTTATGAACAGCAGACTGATATAAAGGGACTATGAGTAAATTAAGCCTGGAAATTAGAAATAAGTCCATTGGAGTCCTCAGGTTATTCAATAGCTTCTGCAGAGAAACAGCAGGGACAAAACACTAATTACTTTCAATGTGAAGCACACATTGCTTCTGATCCAAGGAAAAAGACTGTTTTACTCTGGAGGTCAGTTTCGGTTTCTTGTTCTTTTCTCATTATGATCCTGCTTAGGAAACATGGAACTCTGAGACCAGAGTCAGTGGGGAGTTGCTCTATGTTCTTAATGCCACTACCAGCAGAGCCATTACTCTCACTGTGTGGGCACAGAAAAGCATAAATTATCTAGTATTCTGACCCTCTGAAATGATAAATACAAAGAAATATCTTACTCAATTATCTAGAAGCAGATAATGAAACAAGAATTATTAGAATTTAAAGCATTATGGAAATTAATTTGACAGCTCAGTGGTACTTCTAGACCTTCATAATGACTGTGTAATATTACAAAAGATGGACCAATGTTTTGGATACCTTAAAACATTCCTGGTTTTCTCTAATAATTAAAACAATCTTTGCATTATAGTTTTTGTGAAGATTGGTTCTGATGATATACAGAAAAAGCACATTAAGAACATAAAGATTAAGAGCTTAAAGCTTTACTCTCAGTAAAGTTGTCTTTTTTCTGGACCACGCCTAAATGACAAAGGTTTCCTTAACTACTTCTCCAACTGTGAACTGCCATGACTGTTAGTGCTAGAAAATGCTTCTGAAGGACTGAAGAAGACTTCATCTTCCAACTCTTTCAAAAGGTAACTTTGCTTTTTCTTGGAAAAGACAACCTTCAATTATCACATTGTAGAGAAAAAAACACATTTGATCTGAGAACTCTGAGGATTAAAACAAAAAAGTAATTAAAAGGAAAAAAAGAAACAGGGTGCATAATGTAAGAACAGAATAAATAAACAGAATCAGAACAGAATAAATAAAACAGCAGTCTGTTTATGGAGCAGAGACCAGAGAGGTTGTTTTATACCTCCGCAAGGTCTGAAAAGAGCGCTTGGCTTGTGCTACGTCTCAAAGTATCCCAATAGCTTCTGGGGACAAGGTCCTCTCCTTCTGTTTTAACAACCTGCAGTTTCAAGAAGCACAATTGTTTGAAAAACAAAAAACAATGGAACAACCATTTATAAACTTTAAAATATTTTCTAACTGATCTTCAAAAGCAGGGCTTGATTCTCTTGCTTCTAAACATGACATTTTCACCAGTTACATGACACTTTGTAAATGAAAGGAATGCTGGTCTATTACAGCTATTTCCCTAATGCTCTTGGCTGCACCAGAAGTATCACCGGACTTCACCTTCCCAAACAAAATAAATTCAAGAAAGCAGAGGTGAAAATATTTACTAAAGTGCATATCAAAATGGCCATTTAAACTCAGCATTTTGCCAGTGTTTTTTCTATCGATTCTGTTTTTCCAGAAAATATTAATTCATATACTTATAAAATTAATTTTTCATTGGTAAAATAAAAATATCACCATATAACTAGTTATATAAAATAATTTAATCTAATATTTATTATGACATCATTGCACCAACAAAGAAAGGCAAAAAACAAGCCTAGTAAGTTCAACTTCAACTGTAACATACTTATCAGGAAAACACTATACACATCTGATGATCAAACTTACCTTGTCACCTTGTCATGAGAATGAACACCACATTCTTTTATGCATACAATTCTATAATTATCTATTTTAAGTATTCACTGAATTTGTCCCCTTACTGGAGTTACTTTAGTCAATGGAATTAGTACTTCTGGCTGTGCACATTTCATTTCCATTACATGCATCACATCACAGTTATCATGTTCTGGTTGGCATTTGGCCAGTGAAAGCACTCATGCAGTACATGCCAAAGCAGTCTCAGACACAAATGCAGTATGCACCAGAACATGACTTGAAAGAATTAACCTACACAAATGAAAATACTGAAATATTTAACTCATTTAAAACATCACCATATACTTTTTATGGCCTGTGGACCTCAACACATTTTAAAAAAATTGAACTGATTTGTCAGATGAATTGAGGAGAAGGGCCTCATGCAGGAGGCAGCATGTTGGACTATCCCAGACATTTAAGGGTTGCATCTCCTTGGAACCTGGGTATCTTCAACTCCTGAGGACATCAAGAGAAACAAAAGACTGCTACACCTTATGTTTCAGCAGGAGAAACAGAACCCCAAAATTTCTATTTTTGGAGATGAGGGATTTACTGAATTGCTATACACCTGTGTCTCCTTTCCATGGAGATCTCCATTCAGACAGTTGGAAGGCAAAAAACACCTGGGCATTATCTTGATAAAGCGCTTGGACAGGGCTGCAGTCCAGAAGGAGATGTTCTTACTGCAGCTGGAAATTACATAAGTAGAATACATAACTAGTTTGGTTTCAGTTTGAAACAGGACGAAGCATGTGAATATGGCAATCACTGTCCAGCAAGTTTTGCTACAGTAAAGCCTGATCTGAAATCTATTGAATTATAAGGCTTTGCATATTCTACTTCATTTTTCTCGCATCATTGCAGTACGCGCGTCATCTTAACTGCACATTAATTCAACAGACTTCCTTCCTGCATATTGCTCCAATTGTAGGTGCCAAGTTCACATGAAATAAATCCGTGCATTTCTGTGAATTATATAATGAAACAAATTTTCAAATTGGAATTTCACTAGTCATCTAATTCTCCTGGAGCCGATCCCCTCACTTGGAATATCACAATAATGCCACAACAAGATGAATTCCTCTATTTAAACATAAAATCCATCTGTTTTTTAAAAACTGCTTTACTTCTGCCATGATCCAGAAATTAATCAGGTCATGATGAAGACATCGAAAACCTCAGAAGATCTCTTTCTGCTTCTCTTTTTCAGCCCTCAAAAATTATTGTAAAGGGGTTTACTGTCACCTAAGTAACACAGAGAATATTTTCTGTAAAATCCTAGTTCAGCACTGGAAGTTCTAATGCATTTGTTCTGTAGGTGAAGCATAAAAATAGGAAAGCTCTCTTCAGGTTTCTTTTTGGGGGGTAACAAAGAGGTGAAGGATTCAATTGACTAATTATTCACACTATACACAAGGAGAGAAAGAATTGGATCAAATGACTCATGCAGGATGACTTAATCTCACACATTAATTAAAAATATGTCTACAGTTTACTGAAATGTATTTTGTACTTTCCCTTAAAAATAGTTTCCTCCATTTCGTATAAATAGATAGCAACCTTTCCTCCTGATAGGCTTGCATGTTCAGCATGCACAACAATCTTTTATGCAAGTCAAGATTCCTCACATTTTTACTGATTAGCAGAAGTCATTTACTTGATGAAAAGGATAAATAAAATAGATTTTCTTATAGCACATTATTTCATCTCACTGGTGAAGACTGCATCAATTGAAAATAATTAGAGTACATACACTGTTAGTAGGAGTATGATATCCATAAAGTTGAAGACGCTGGCATACAGCAAAAATGGGCCAAGCCAAGTATCACATGTCAGAATGAAGACAAAAGAAGAGGGGAGAAAAAGACAACAGAATAGGTTAAGACAACAAACCTTTACTTTATATATATATTATTTTTGTTTGTTTATTTGTTTTCAAAATGAAGAAAAAAATGTTTATTTTCAGTCTTACTCTTCAAATTTTCAAAAGAGAAGTGCAGGTTTTTAGAGATTACCCTCAGGATTTATGCGCCATTTTGCCATCTTTATGTTCTCCAAAAGCTCTTCCTTTAGGTATAAGTTGCCTTTGTTCAAAATAAACAGTCTCTGAGAGATTCAACAACAGACCTACAGTTTTGAAAAGCTGAGCAGGATAGGTCTCTCTGGGTGAGAAGAAAAAAAACTTCTTTTTTCTCAGGGAAGGTTTAAAAAGAAATAATTTTTGAAAATCATACTTCCTGTGGTTTCAGGGACAAAGAACTGAGACTGAGCATTGATGCTGGCAAAAGTATAATGGACACTGAGAAGCTCTGCTGATATGTCAAAATGTTTCTTATAATAAGGAATTTTTTCCATAAATATGCAAATTGCAAATTAACATAGTTAATAGTTTTTTTCCTGCTCTCTGCTTGGCAGAGATTTGCCCCTGATATTTACTTTTCCAACAGTAAAAGAAGCACCTGTTATTGCTGCTATCCCTCAGACAAACCACCACAGACTCATTTATTTATGACTTACCTTTTATTTATTTGCATTAAATGCAAATTTGACATTATGCGAGTACCCAATATTCCACAAAAATCTATTCAGATTAATATATTTTGCATTGGTCAAAAGAATTATTTAGTAAGAATTTAAATTTTAATATAAAACCTAAGTTCAGTTGTAACGTAATCTATTTTGAAACTACTATGTGGATAACAAGCAAGCAGGATCAGAAGGTCTACATGAACAGCTTTAGTTAGTTCTGAAAGCAAGTGTGTAACTTGGTCTTCCCCAGAGCTCTCTCACTGTTAGAGACAGTAACACTGGCTCATTACTATTCACTTTTTCCTAGATTTCTAAACTCCAAATGGAATCAATTCTACTGTCATAACATCTACTACAGTATTTAAACACTATTTTTCCCTACATATAAACCACTTACTCTTTTTTTCCAGTAACTGCAGTTTAGGCTAAATACTGCTTTTTTCTACATGTGAAGTTATGCCTATTCTTCTAACAATATGAATTTAGTGTTTAAAAAAAGTGATCAGTGAAATGTATACACACATAATTTTGTACTACATCAAAAAAAAACCCCAAACAAACTACCAGATGCAACTTTCCTGATTTTACTTACCAGCATTGCACGCTTTTCTTCATCTCCTCTTTTTTCTCTCTTCTCATTTTTTTTCCTGAAGATCTCTTGGAGCTAAAAACCAAACCATTTTGTTCATATTTAGTGTTCAGCCTGTTTTCACATACATAACAATATCCTTCATCATAAGCAACATTACAAACAGTATTAAAATGGAGTTCTTTACTGAAAGATCAGAGTTTCAATGATGCTTTATTGTTCATACTCATGCCTTCATGCTCCTTCTGTGACTTAAACCATCACACAGAAAGGGAAAAAGTAAATATTTTTTTCCATAAAGTAAGAGTAACAATTCTACTTGGGAGCACAATACAAAGACTGTCCAATCTGGCCAATAGAAAAAGGGGAAGTTCCACCCTTTTTCACCACCTCCAGGCACATCCTTTCGTGTCAGGTTCTAATTAGTATCTCTGTGGTTATGTAGTCAGCTGGATCAATCTTTTTTTCACATTAGTTTCCAACCTGATCAGTTCTTACTCCTGCTGGCACAAGGGAGGGGTAGAAACACCTGGTGGGGGTGAAACATTCCCCTTCAGCAGCAACAAACTACTACTCAAGAGTAATTTATCAAGTACCCTTTCTTTTCAAGTCTGTTCAAAGAATACCTTCAGGTCTTGTAAAATACCCCTTTCACAACAATCTCAACACGAAGAGCTTTAAACATGACTTCTGAGAAAACCTCAAATACAAGATTTCAAACATACAGATTCTTAAGCATATTTATTTTTGTAAAGTCTTCAGAGTAAGAACTGGATTGTACTTATCTTTCTCTGCAAGAATCTGTTTTATTTAGGTATTTTTATTTATAGTAATACCAATTAATGTTCCCAAACCATTAGAAAAAGGTCTCACAGTGTTTAGCAATAGAAGAAAGTATTAACTACGATACCATCTAGGTCTCTACTGGACCTTCAGCTTTCATAAAAACTGCATGTAAAAATATTATACTGTCTCATGTAGCACTTGTTATCCTGATCTGAGAAACTTGCCCAACCTAGAATATGGTATTTTCAGAACCAAACACCTTGGCATACAGACACAATTGTGGCAGTCTTTTCAAAGGAGCAATTTTACCTACCAGAAGTCTGATAAAACCTGATAATGTAATGGCATGTACACAGAGCTCCACAGGGATTGGAATGTGAAACATAATGTGTGTGTGATAAATTTTGCAAGGAATTTTTCCAAACTAAATTTCAGAATATCTTTATTTCAGAGAAAGCAGATGATTAAGACAAAGGAATCAGCAAGATTTACTGCAGGGGTATGACAACACTGAAATTAAAGAATTCAATGTTTAGTGATTAAGTAGCAAACACTACATTTCTAAACAAAACTAATTTATAAACAACATTTTGTGAATTTCCAAAATTGACTACTGAGTTATGAAATTTTCTATCAGGCAAATACAGACCAGAACATTTTGTGTATCACAATACCTATTTTTGAATATGGGATACATTTACAGACCTTGGTAAATTTTTTCAAAATTTTTTTGCCAACATACAGGCACAAGTTACTGTAACTTAGGCCAACAAGGAAAGAGTCTTGATAGGATAGAGTACTACAAAGTTTGCAACCCAGTACAATGCAAAGAAAAAAGTTAAATGAACAGAGAGAAACAGAAAGAAAATCCTTTGTGAAAAGTGAAGTGACAAGCCATCAAGCAGGAGAGAAGAGTGGCAGTAATTGAAAAAGCAAAAAAGATCAGTAAAAAGCAAGGCATCCTTGGATGTATTTCCCCTGCCACAGAGGCAAAAGAAGAAGGATTCTGTTGCACGCATTATTAAAGCCCTTGCTAAACTTCTGGAAATGGATCTTTTGTTCAGAAAGAGTGCTATAGGATACCAGTGACTGAAAAAAGGGGAATGCAAAAAGGGTCTAGGAGTACTTTCATAGGAACATTGTTTGAAACAGGATAATGAGATTGACTGCTGAAGGCAGCAAAACCAAGATCTCCAGTAACAAGGCAACACAATCCTTCTGTTCCCTGACCTCACCCCTATGACATAAGCAAAGAGGAAAGCACAAACACCATGAAATTAGTTACAAAAACAATACAGCTGTTATCAAAAAATAAGGTCTTTTTCAACTCTTCACTACACACACTGTTTCCTCAAGAATCACATAACACATGATCCCTAAACTAAGTTCTTCAAAGTCTCTTTATTTGTAAAACTGAATAGCATTTATTGCCATTTTTGCAATAGCTACCTGTAATTGATGGAAAAATAGTTTGCAAATGTTGGGGTAGTTCAAATGACACCTTTTGAACAGCCTCCTTTCAGGTACACAAGATATGATACATCATATTCAAGCAAGATGAGTAAAGATGCCAAATGTATATTTGGGGGCCATTTCTATCATAGCTGCAGTATCACTGAATCAACTTCTATTTTCATACATACTTTCATTCCACAAAAATCTACCTACCTATCTATTTTAGTCTTTTTCACTTCAGATCTCACCTTCTGATTAAGGGTTCTGATTTAATTTTTGAAAGATCACCAGCACCTAATGAAGCAGAGTTGCACTCAAGTTTGATCTATACAAATTTGTTAAATACAATAATCCCCTAAAATAGGTAGGGGACAGTATACCTAATGTTTAAAAATTCTTTCTTTTATCCACCAAGTCTGCTAACAGAAACAAGAAGAAACTTTAGTCAGGCATCATGATAGAGAACAAATACATAGCAGGATGTGAAGAGGACTGTAAAGGCATAGTTAGAAAGAATTATGTAATATCCATAGTTAAATATTGCCCTTGTTTACCACTCTGCATGCTAATTTTATTTCATTTTTAGCATCAGTTTCTGAAAGACAAAGCCTCTCGCTTCAATTTCCTCCCATTTAGCTGTTGTAATGGAAGCTCTTTTTTCTTTCAGAACAAACTTGTCAGTCTATTCCACCACATTCTGTTTAACTGAATCATGAAAGATGCTTGCTTTTTCTTCTTCCTCCTCTATTTTTTCCTTTTGTTAATTAATCCAATGTTTGCTGGTTTGTTCCTCCAAATGGAGAAGATGCCTATTAAGAATTAGCACTTACAAGGATGTGTACATTTAATAACAGAATACAAAAGAATTACCCATGCCACAATTGCAAGTGGTGTCACCTTCCAAAATAAATTTGGAATTTAAGCAGACACCTGTTCAGCTTAAGCCATGTCACCAGAACAAGCCCCCAGATCTCAGTTCCCTGAAAAGGAGAACTGGGGGAAATTCAGCATGGTAAGGAGAGCTTCTTTCATATTTCTATTTTCTTAAGGTTAGCATAGTTTATTTGAATCAATTAAGAAACCAAACACAGGAAACTAGGGTGTCATTATTTTAAATAAATCGGGCTTGGAAACTTAAATACATTGCATGTGTCTGTTTCATTCTTGGTATTTTGCTCCATCTTTTTCAATAAGGCACTGGGCTTTTTCTCATGTGTACTCACTGTATTTCTTCATAAGCTCAACTACACAAAAATGTGTGGAGATAAAATGTATGTCTTTTACACAACTATATTTTTCCAACATCTGATTCAATTCTTATAAATGTTTTATTGCATTAATCATCTGTACTTGTTCAGTAGAAAATTAAGGCCTTGTGTAGTCTTCAGAAATCTTGTCTACACCATAAAATTTTAAATTTTAATTTCTAAAGAACTGTCAAAACCTATGTTCACCATAACTGAGTGCTTCAGTGTAATCTCAGACAGCTGCTGCCAATGGACACTAACAATTTAGAGATCTCTGGTTTTAGCATAAAGCCACACAGTTATTGTAAACTCAGAAGCCCTAACTTAGAGTGGTCAATTTTCTGCACTTCCTTTTTTTTTAATGATCGGTCACTGGCATTTATTTAGAATGGCATTAATTATTCCTCCCATTTCTTTTGAAATCAGAAAATATAAAATAAATTAAATGAACATAAATCTAAAATAGCCTTCTTGTTACTGCAAGATCATTCTCCTGAACTTGGTGTATCCTACTACCTGAAAACTTATGAAGTATTCAAATTTTAATTTGAATTGTTATTGAATTGAATACTGAAGATTTATCATGATAAAAATGAATATCTAGTGGATGATTTAGGATTTTCAAAGATTTTCCCTCAAGTGCCAAATTATTCTTCATTTTCAAATCTCACCAATATGTGAATTTTTCTTTTGAAGTCTGGGCTTTTTAAAACTGTTTACATTTCTAACCTGAAAAAAATAAACTCTGCCTAAATAATTAATAAGATGGATTTACAGAACTGCTTTTTTCAAGCCGTAAAGCTCTAATTTGAAAAATAGTGTCATTCAATTTAGTAATGTAACAAAACCTTGGATGCAACCAAACTACTGCCAAGTTCTAGGTATCCTGCCAGCTGCTCCAAAGCATGTGGAAATCATTCAGGTCAAAGTCAGTTTCCCCTGTAGGAATATTCTCTGTAAAAAGAACTCACTGAACCCCAGCTTAGCAATTTGCTTCAGCATATGGATTTATGAGCTAAACTAGATATATGCACAGTATGTTTTATTTCATTACAGATCTTGTCCAAAACAGATGATAGGGTCACATTAGGTCAGTCAGTATGTTTGGGTCACTTGCGATTATCAGCAGAATGAATGGCAAAGTGAGGTGATCTCCCAGCAAAAGATTCTTTTACAAGTCCTTTCATCATTAGAGCAACTAAGTAACTGTGCTAACCATTAAAACATTTCTATTACTTCAATAGCCTATCTGTGACTACAGTAGCAATTAAAAGATCCAGAATATAAACTAGAATTACGCTTCAAAAATAATTATATACAAGACTCCTGTGCACTCTAAGAAGGAGCTTCTATTTTCAGTTTACATTATAGTAACTCTTTATACTAAATCAGACAAATGAACAACTACATTCAATGAAGAAAGTAGATAATATTCTCATGACTACTGACATCATCACATTAGTTTCAAGATTACATCAAAAACTGCAAATATACATACCACTAAGAATTCCTTTTTGTCCACCATTTCATTGCCATCAGTATCGAACATGTTGAAAGCAATTCGAAAACCTGCATGTGGCTCTGCCAAAAAAATGCCAAATATTCAATTTATTTCCTTGGAAAGAAAGCAAGTATAATACTCTAAGAAATTATTTGGTGTCTCTTCATGAAAGCCAGAACCTCAGCTAATTTAAATAAGGATGTCTGTATACATACTAAATGCAAATCATAACATCTGTAAAACAGTACAACCCATGTTATTCAAACAGAAGGCATGCTCACAAAAGTAGAAATAGAACATGAAATATTCAAGAATAATATAAAAGATTGTTAGTTCATGGATAGAGTCCATTTTATATTACAAACACAAATATGTACAAAATAAATTTTCTATGAAAACACAGTGTTCTAAAAGACACTTTAAAAGATTTTGAAAAAAAGGTACAGGACACAACTTCTGGTCAACGTAAATGTTATGCTGAAAGACACTCAACATTTTCTTGTTCACATGCTTAGAGCCATTGAAATTTGAGATCAGGTTAGAACTTATTTCTGAAACATGGTGACTCTGAAGGTAACTGCAAGTAAAACCTTTAGGCAACATTTTGGGGATACCCACTGATTTGCAATATGAATGAATTATGGCCAAAAGTTAATTCAGATAACAAAGAAATGATGGAAGACTCATTGATGCCATAGTGGAAGATACTAAGAGTTCAGGGTCAAGTTCCAGCTCTGATTCATAATAGGAATCCAGTTCATGTCCAAAATAACCCCACCAATGAATCCAATAGAAATTATTTCATTACATGTAAGTGAAAGACAAGTAAAATTCTTTGCTTTTTCCCAGAAAACACCTGTTAAAATATTAAAAAAAAATCAGTATCAGGCTTAGTTTAGGTTATTTTACTTCAATTTTATGGGAGATAAAATAATAGTTTTTCAATTTTGTTAGTGTTTCTGACATAAATACTTTATATTTTACCACTGACTCTTTGATTTTGCCCATTATGCATTAATTGATGACACAAACCAGCAATAATGTGTATCTTTCTGTTCTCCCTGTATTTATTCAGTATCCCTTATGAACTTCAGTAAATTTAGCTACAAATTTTGTAGTAATTTCAAACAAGAAAATAAATTTAAGCTCTTAAGAGGGGTTTAGATGGAGTGTATGGCAGAGGTTCATCAACAGCCACTAAAAGGTATTCTGGATAATAATGCATTTAAATAAAGCATAACACAAGATTCCAGAAGGGCCAAAGAGGTTCAGAGGGACATAGAGATGAATGGTGTAGTTTTTCTATATGCAGGGATGGGAAGTGTAATTTAACAACAACACATTCAGAGCTTTGAAATTGCAAAGAATCTTTTCTCTCCAAAAATACTTACTTGTTAAAATACATAAGAGGAATAAATATTCTGTGTAAGATATCACACCTGAAGACAAAAAAAAAAAAAAAAAAAAAAA
>LTAT01000006.1:41418988-41439265 GCA_003286495.1 Chlorodrepanis virens
AAAAAAAAAAAAAAAAAAAAAAAAAAAGGCCATGTTAGTTTCATCTTGTCTTCACATCCTAAACTCTAAAACACTAAATCTATATATAAGGAGAATTTTTGTACATGTGCATATGCATCTTCATACCTGTATGCATGTAACTATTTTTGGTCAATAAGTTATTGGTCTACAATATTCATCTATGGCTTAGGGCTTTTTGTTTGGGTTTGTATTTTAGGGGAAGAGTACATTAAACATGGCAAATAAATTGACATTCAGTGGAGCACAGCTCATTAAAAAGAATCTGGATAGACTCTTAAAAGCTAATATAAATGATTTATTCAATTTTCTTTCCAAAAACCTCACCAATAATTCAGGATAATACTCTTTAACAGTATAAAAACATTTACTTTGAGAAGATTCTCAACATGCTTCCTCCTGATCACATCATTTGAATACAGTTCTTGACTTTATTAAGTGCTTTGTAAGTGCATGTGCTATCTTAACTGAAAACTTGATGTCATAATTTTTTTCTTTTTGCTAGATTACAAAAGGGAACCACACTGTGGAATGGCACTTCCTTTTCTCTTCAGAAGTGATTATGGCAAAATTTAAATTAGAGCTGAAGTCAATACCCAAACAGTATGTCTTGTACCGTAAGTGGTAATTGTGCCTTTCTAGCTCTGGAGTAAGGGGTAAAGAGACAACCTTGCAGAATGTCCAGAGCAGCAAAGAAGAGAAGCATCTCATAGTTTAACAAGAACAGAAAACAACAGCTTGCAGCTCTCCCAAAAGCCCTTGGCTCCAATGACCTTTGAGGCTGAACTAGGGAAACTTGTTCCCAATTTCTAGCAAACTGGTTTTGTCTGTCCTCCAAAACCAGAAGTGTTAAGTCAGTCCACAATCTTAGATTATTTCAAAAGAGTGAAAAAAGAAGTATTTAGATGCCTGAGAGTAAAGATGTCTATCAGCTAGGATTTTCAAAAGTTGCTGGCTGTCTCCTTGATTTCAGTCCAAGTCAGGTGCAAAAGTTTTTCCAAAAACAGCCACATCTTTGGATGTTTAAATATCTTTTAAAATCTGACTTAACTGAAAATGTGACAAACTAGGTAAGCAGTCATCTGAATGTTTTTGCACTGAAATACCTGTACAATTAAAACTAAAAACAATGTATCATTCATGTGGATTTTACTTCCATTATACTTCACACCCCATCTTTTGATCCAAGAGCAAATTTAAATCTTCAGAGCCAGTATTTTATTACTACTAGTAGATCTAGTTAAAAAAACTACTATGATTTTTTAATACCACCTACTCTTTTCTTCAATTTACACATTATTGAAGATTAGCAACGATTAAATATAGACATTTAAGTAACACATGCTCTATGCTTTATCTTCTTGATTTTATACAGCAGCTTGCAGAAATTAAGTTTTCAAAGGCCCGCTTGAATCTGTTGGGACAAGCACTTATCAAGAAATCAGATACCTCAAAGGTTCTCATTCACTGATGGAAAACATTCTTTAATAGCCAGTCAATAAATGTAAATATATTTTTTTGGTTTTTTGATGGCACCTTCTTTGCTGTAAAACAGGAAGAAAGTGCAATTGTCAAGCAGTCCATCACAGTATGAAGAAAGCAATAGAAATGGCCCTGAAAGCCTTCTCTCCTTTTGTTTGCACTGGCATATTGTAGTTGCAGACAGATAGTTCTGGTTGATTGCTCTGAGTGTTATGGGAGAGAGGCTCTGAAATGATGATTGAAGGGAAAGAATAACTTACACTAGGATCAGAAAGAAGAGAAGGAGGGCACTCAAGGGAAAAACATAAGTAAAACTTAAGGTCAGTGGGCATAAATTGGAGTACCTCAGCTGAATTACATAAATCCATGGCAAAATAAATGGACATAGGCTTTTGCTAATTACTTTGTATGTGGATGTTAAAAAAAAAAAGGTTAAGAAACAAAAGAGTAAAGACTACATTATAACTACGGAGACCTGAATTCTATTTCCATTTCTTTAACCAATTTACACTATCAGTCACAAGACCCATCATATCTTCTTATATTTTTTATTAAACTGGTCAATAGAACTCACTTTTCCATAAAACATGCTGAAAAGATATCCAACTACTAAAGTCTACTACTAATTTTATCATCTTATTTTGACATTTTGAGTCCTATCAATTCCATCAACTTCTGTAGAACTCCACTAGGAGAAAACTGGAATAAGATGCTGTTGAATCAAGACTACCCATGTTGCAGACATTTTATTACAGACTTAATAAGCAACATCTAGATAAATTTTTAACTGATAATGTACGGATCTAACAGATTCTGAGGCTGAATTTTTAAGCAGTTAATATTTCAAAAGTCAGCTGTATACTGCAATTAATATATTTATGCAATTAATATTTCAAAAGTCAACTATATAGAAAGTAGCCTAGAGCAAAGAAGTACACTGAAATACAATGCAAAGATGTGCCAATTTCTGCCTCTCTGTGAGTGTTGGCTGTAGACTCAGGAAAAAAGAGTGCCTCCATGCACTAGAGAGCCTCCTTTGAGAATATGTCCACACTACTTACTCCTTGAATAAATTTGAGCTGCATTTGAGTTATATTAACCAATTACATGCATATGTTTGATTGGAATTCTGTTGCTGGTGTGTTTATTTTAAACACCCCATAAAGTGTCCTTCTTTTATAAGAAGTACTTGGGTCTGCTTTTGAAAAGACTTCAAATGCATCACCACACCTTTGCCACACTGAATGTAATCAAAGAAATACATGGATTATTTATTACAAATAGCTTTAAATGTCTGTAAAGCCATAATTGTTTTATTTCCCTATGTTTTTTTGTTGGGAAGTGATAGAGATTATTAAGAAAGAAAAAAATACAACCGAGAAGACCGGGAGTGACTCTTGGCTCTTCACTTACCAATAGGGTGAGTTTTAAAAGCTATCAAAGCCCTCATCTGCAGAGTTTAAAGGAATATATAACATTTCTGAAACTGTCTCTTTGTGTTGTGTACAAAATGCTTTACCAGTGATATAAGATAGCACTACTGTCTTTAGAAATAATCACATTATTGAACCTATTGAAAAGAAGTAAAGAGATATTGTTTCTTTCCTGTAATACTGTCTATAGTCCAGAGATCATTCATGGCAACAAACTGAACCTGAAATATTTAAACATCAGCCTAACTAACTCTGAGTCCCCAATAACTTAAAGAGGGTAGTTGGAAGATGGCATCATTAAAACATTGTAGAGATTACACAGAACTTTTCCATGCTGTAAAATGTAGAAAGCAACAGCAAGCAATTTCTGTATTTTTGAAAACTGGACTCAGATTAAAGTACATCATCACAAAAAAGTTAATAGAATGACAATTTGGTTCCTGAAAATAAATTCTCCTCAATCACCTCTCTCATTAAGATTACGGAAAAGTTTGGATGATCCTTTCCAAACCGGTGGTGTCTCCATAAGAATCTGATTCAGTTCCTAAAAAATAAGGTTTAAAAAATTTAAAAGCATATATTTCAGTATTTAATTAAGTAGTTAATAGATAATGATTAAATTACAGGATATCAATATAAAAGACAAGGAACTGCATGCAAATCTACCAGTTAACTGAACTTCAGTTACCACAATGATTTCGGAAGTACTCATGCACTCCATAAATTTTTGCACATATGATTATTGCAAGAATTACTCATCTGCATACTGAATACTAAGTGTTTGCTGAGCTGGAGAGTGACATGCAATGTACTTGTGGCTGAAATAACTCACCACTGCTCATATTGACTGAAGCCAAGGATAAGTCCCCCTGGATTTCAGTAATGTTTTCATACAAAATCCAAGCAACTGTTCTTTTAAAACACTCGACCTGAACTAAAGCAAACTTCACCCATGAATATGAATGTACTTTACTTAAAATACAGGGAAACAAAGAGGGGCCTTTTGCACTTATACAAATGAAAAAGAAAAAAATAGACGCACTTAAACACCACAAAAGGGAGAGAGTGGCATAAATATTTCAGGTAGTTTGGGATACACCTATAACACCTAGACACTAAAACATGCAGTCAGATATAGACTGAGGGAGAAACTGACAGATGCTTGAGAAAGTCAGCAAATTCAACAAAACAGGCACTGCAGCTAAAGCACCTGAAATTCTGGATTCAGCTGAGTCTGAAGTAACAAAAATGAAGAAATTAATCTTTCCTGTGCCTCTACATTTACATCAAAAACAAAATCAACTACCAAAATGTATGGTTATAAGACCACATAGGAATTATTGCTCACCTGCTTTGAAAGGGATCGCCATTTTTTAGCATCTGCAAAAAAAGAAGTTGTTATGAATGCACAGGAGTTTAATTATGCCAATGTGGTGTCATAAAAATTGGGCTACATCTATTCTGTGCTTTCTATACAAAGAATTATTTGCCTTACTTCATGAGTGCAATTGTCTTTATGTTACTAAAAAAGCCTTTAACTTAATACATACCTAAAGTCCTAACTTTAAAGGACCAATTCAGATGTAGTTTTTAATACAACTCTGCTTCAAAGACCTTCAACCTCCAAAATACATCCTTAAAACATTTAACAGGAAATAGAAGGCATTCATGCTAACCCCTGGTAACAATATTCCAAAATTATTATTTAGTAACAGTAGTATTAAATTGCAAATTGTAAGGAGACCTGTATTATGACCATTGCTTCATGGACCACTCATACTTTTCAAAGCAAATACAGAAAAAAGCTCTTGAAACTACACCAAGTGCTAAGACACCCTTTATCCCTTCCTACTGACTCAGATTCCTTTTCCAGCCTCTGTCAGGCTCCAGTCTTTGGTAGCTGTAATCGAACAAGAGTGTGTCCATAACCATTCAAGAATTCAAAACTTGAGGCTCATCACCACCTTCTCAAGAAAAATATTTGTACAGATTCAATACTACGATAAGGCATTGTGAAAATTAGAATTCACAAAGGTCCAGAAAGTAGCATTTTATGTGGTCAAATCCATAACTAATTTTTGGTGGGAAAGGCTTCTTTTTGTAGAGCAAAAGATGCTTTGTTATTAGAAATCCTTTTCTCATAATGAAGTTCATGCTCCATTAAATAATTAAAACAATACACAAACTACCCACTATGGTCTTTCATCAATTCATGGTTAGAAATTGACTGAAATTTTAATTTTGCATCTTGGTAAAGGTTTACACCAAGGCAGCTGACAAATCCCACTCTAACTATGGTGAAGTTATATCATGCAACATTGTAACATGAGCTAACAGATTTTCATAAGCTTTTCAATTGAATTTTTTAAATAAATCACCTAAAACAATCTTATTTGCCATATAAATTGGTGTATGTTTATGCCTACCACAAAAAATTTGGAGAATAAATATACCTAATTTTCAATCAGATAGCTTCCCAGTCTCACATGTTACATACATATTTTCTTCCTACACAAGGCAATGAAGATTTATGTGTGTGTATACATATATATTTCTTACAGCTCAGTATTAAGTTACTGAGTTAGCACAGTATTAAGTTAACTGAGTTAGCACAGTATTAAGTTACTATAGTTAGCACAAAGGGGAAAAATATATTTCATCTTCTCTTAATTTGTTTTCTCAATATATAAATACATATTCAGAATTTAAAAATGTATCAATAATGACTCTTAAAAATAATGTGTGTTCCCAAATGAAAGCCAGTACCATAAAGGCAGAAACAAGTTAATGACACCCTTTATTTTATATATTTTTTGTAATAAATGCCTGGAGTAAAAAGTTACATTTTATAAAGGAAAACATACTCTTACCATATTAGTTAGTGTTTAATCAAAAAAGGAAGTGAACACCCTCTTGACTTTTGTAGGGTTTACATTATTTTCAAAGTAAATCAATCACAGTAAGACACATTCACTCCATCACAAATATCATTCAGGCCTAATATTATTAGCTTTTCTATAAAGCAGACATAAAGAGCTTCTATTATTATACTTCAAAGGCATTTTTGCTTTTTGACAAAACTCAACATCTTCGTAGTCTTCGTTCATAAAAACCCCAGGTATACATTCTTTTTTTATTATGCAAAATATAGATAGTCTAGTATGTCAACCGGAATGGACCCAACTATAAACAACTTGCAAGTTATTTATAAAATTACCCCAAAAATAAAAAATAAAATGTTTAGAATTAGGAAAAAACCTTCCTTAAATGTACTAGTTTCAATATATAGAGCAAGACAGAAAATTGACTTGCCCAAGAAGACAAATGGTACTTTGGCAATGCTGCAGTACAAAGTTAAAATTACCATAGTCAGAGATGAGAAGCTGGATGTGGCAATCTGTAGGTCATCTATTTCAGCTATTACTTCCTATTTATCAGCCTTCTGTCTCAATTTCCCAGACAACATGATCTGCACTAGAATGAAGTGATCCACTTCTACTTAATGGTAATCCTTTAAAATAGTTATGTCAGCCATGTAATCTCTGGCACCACGAAACGTAAAAGACATCCAGGTTAGTTTTGCTTTTGGTCTCAGAAGTGAACTGGATGAACAGAAAGGATTTTGATAGAAACAAGGTTTGCTACACTGAATTCAGAAGGGTCCCTGACTGTTCAACTCCAGATCTCTTCTCCTTTTCCATGAGATAAACAGAATGTCCTTATGAGCTTAATGATTTTTGGTTTGGTTTTGTTTTTAAAATCTAAATACTTGCTTTGTGAGAGGAGGAAGCAGAAAATTCATCAGCATGGAAAAATCTTAGTAGCAAACCATACATATAGTGTGGTCTAGCCAATCAAACTGTCATAAAACAGAGTTAAACCAAAATGTTTTAATGATGTCCAGTGCATATAGCACAAACGTTTCATGACCATACAGGGTGAAACGCAACTCCACACTAACAAAAAAGGGAAGAATTGAAGTTCTGAGCAGAGGAAATAGATAAAAAGTGCTGATGTGTATTTGTATTAACTTGTGTGATAAGCAATCTGCTTCCTTTCTTTCAACTGCAAAGCAAAAAAAAAAAAAAAAAATTGCTTTCTGGTAAGAGTTTCAAAGTTTTGCAAGTTTTCACCATCTAAGCTCTATCTTCTGTCTTCGTTGTTACAATGAGATTATATCTTTATTCAAAAGTTACAGAAGTTTTGATCACTGATGTGCCATGACTGAATTCTTTTCTCTTGTTTCATTACTGTTAACAGAACAAAAGGGAAAAATCCAACATCTGCACAGAATTTTAAGAAAACTTAAGGTGGGTGATTATACATGTCACACCTGAGCAAAGATATTCCAATTCTCCAGAAGTTCTGTACTGCTACCAATGCACTGCAAGCCTGAGGGCCAGGAAATCAAACTAGAGCAGAAAGGGATCACCTTACTATTTAGTCACTCTTTGATAACTAAAGCAAAGATTTTACAATAAATGACCTAAAGTTGATAGTTACTTTTTCATTAATTAACACATAGTACTAACACTGGCAAGTGTAGAAAGTTGATTCCCTGGGGGACTAAAACTCTGACTCAAAGCATGTTATTTAGAAAGCCATGATATAGTTATGCTATATCTTATCTTTAGTCTTTTAGAGAATGTGTATGGTTGCCTGCTTACAGAGAAACTACACAAAACAGGAAGCAAGAGTTGCGCAGCAATACAGGCCTGCTCAGAAAGAAACAGTGTCAATGCAAATGGCACAAATTACCTTGCCATCTTTCATGACTATTGAGCTGTTTGCAACCTTTAAGACAAGAATGTTTAACTAGCATAGAGATGTTTACAATCTAGTAACAATCAGGATACTGTTTGTATGCGTTTGGACACAATTAAAATTCTGAAGATGCAGTACCCTTTTACTACAATCAGAAACAGAAGTAGGAATCAAAAGCAAATGGGAAAATAACATGCACCACAGACATTTTCCCTAGCAGTTTTAGCATTATAAAGCTCCTGCTTACGTTTGGGTTCATCACTGGTTACAGCCTGGATGAAGTCGTGTGGAGTCATGTATAGCTGTCCTTCAAATTCCAGACTGGCAAACTGACGAAACCGTTGCTCCCGCGGAGTTGCATAAAGGTGCAAATCTTCCAGGTCTGATCTGTTGTCTGTAACCTTCAAAGACAGAAGGACTCAGTTTCAATCTATAATAAAGGTTCTGATTTACACTTGCCACATTCACCATAAAGGAACTGTAACTGTAAAAGTGATAACTCATAAAGTCAAACATATCCAAGTATTTTTCTATGGTAAGAGCTGAAACTACAATTGGGATTTCACTGCTATCATTTTCAGTCTTCTACAACTTTAGCAATCTTTGTGTATTGAAATTGCAGGTACTACCCAACCTCAGAAGAAAAAAAATTAAAGAGAATTTCAGTTCCTGAATCACAGAAGAAAAGGAACTTTAATTCAAGGAAATCATTGTAACTTCAGCAGGCAGACTTCAAACAACTCTGCCAAAACTATTTCAGTTTTCTGATAGTTCCAGAAGGGAACAGAGTAATACTTTTTCTATATTGATTCTTAATATAGAGGGCAGCTGTTGAGAGTAATAGGCCTCCATAATATACTCCAGTGTAAAGCTACCATATCTGTGGGAACTAAAGAAGAGCATAATTTTAATTCCAGAGTTACAAAAGTATAATACAGCATAAAGTTCAAATATCACAAGAGTCTATGTCAGGAGTTTCTGGTATATTTCCCATCCAGCTAATTTAAATGTAAACTTGGTAGTACAAAACTGTAAATGCTCTAAATTCTCACATCTTTGTGTGGCACTGCCAAACCTTTAACAGAAAATATGCTACTGCTATCTGAAAATTCTTTTTAGACCATAATGAGGCAAGCTCTTCTGTGGAATCATTATCTTGAAGAAAATGTAAGTATCAACATTTTTTAAGAGATGAAGGAACCAAACCCAAACTGATTCCTACAAGGAAAAGCAATCATATAAGTAACTTCTCCCATTATGTTGAAATAGGAATGCAGCATCTTATCAATGAAATCTCCCAACTTGCTCATTATTCCTGTCATTTAGTACAGTATTCCTAAAATTCTCCTAATATTCCTAAAATTGTGTGTAAGGAACATACAATTTAACTAATATTATGTTTTCTCTTAACAACTAAGAAAACAGACAAATGCACTTTATTTTTCAGAGAGGTGTCTAAACCCAAACATAAGTTGTAAGATGTCTGCAGTGGCTGTCCACTAAGAGATAACTGTCCTCAAACAGAAACACAAATTGGTTTTCCAAAACCCTTCTAAGAATAGATTACAGATTTCAGCAATTAGAAGCAAAGACCCATTTATACTGAGTAGTCAAAGATCTGGGCTCACTTTTCTTCAGCTTTTCAAACAATATCCTTAAAAAACCAAAACATTGGTGAGACTGCTGCAGTCAAAATTTAATGGCCTCAGTTGTAATTAGGAGATTAAATTAGATTTGTAGAAGAGAAACATCAAAAATTAATGTGTCTAGAAGAGATCAAACACTTTCTATTTGGAAAAAAAAATGTTTTATAGGGGAGTCTTACTACTTAACACCTTATCTAGGACTTTTCCGCCAGCCTTCTATAAGGACAAGAGACTATTGACTGTGTATTTCTCTTTCTGGACTGTCTCTAGTTCTTTTGAAATCATCCACGTGTGTATGTGTGAAAATGTTTTGTTTCAACAGACAAACCTGTCATAGAAAGTAAGACTAAGAGAAAGGTCGATACAATAATTTATTCAGTAGATTGCTCTACAAATATTCTACACTCCTGCCTGAGAAGCGGCTCTAAACCCAGGCTTCATGTTTTTTATAATTTTCAAATTATTACCAAATTAAATATGGGGAGAAAAAACTAGTCTATCTAATAGCCAGACCTACAAAGTCATTTTAAAATGACAGAAAGAAGCAGAATTCTTTTCTAACATACCCACATGCAAGACAAAATATTTCTGTCCTATCTCACTGTTTGAATATTTTGGTCTTACTGATCCTTCAGCAGTCCAGTGGCATTCAAGCTATGCATTCATGTGGAAAATACACAAGTCAGTTGTTTTGATAGAACTTGTAGTGACACAACTGATTATCCCTGTATTTGAAGTTTAATAATCTATCTCTTTTTTTTAAAATGTATGTTATTTTATCACTATTAGAAACATGCTCATGAATACAGTCAGGTTGTAAACATGAGTAATAAAGCAATATTTCTGCAAAGTCACTTTTCAGAAAAGAAACAGCTTCCAGGCCATATTACACACATTGATGTATAATAAATTGTAATCAGTCATAATCAATCATATACAATTACAGAAATCTCTAGAGAATATAACTCTCAAATATCATTTTCGTTTTGATCACTGTCAGTATTTAGAGAACATGTTGAGATTCTTTGCTCTCAATAAATTCTCACTGTCTCAGGTACTACTGCTTAATATTTCGCTTGAGATGCTCAGAAAAATATTTGCTAAATTCTCAGACACATATTTCATATTATCTTAAGGACTCTATGCTACTACAAGTATAAAATAACATGCTGCAAACATGGAATTTTAAAGACATGCTTAAAATTTATGCATGTCAGTACTCAGGTCTGCAAAGCCTTAATTTCTGCCTCGTTTTTCAATCTAGTTTCCCTCTGACTATATAGCAATGCCAGTATTTCATGCTGTGGCTCAAAATCATGGTATCCTGATATGAATACTGCCTGCCCCCACAAAGAGAAGTAAAGGCCCAATACCTGCATGACCTTGCTCTGGTGCTTTATGTTCACTTTTCCAAGCACCAGACTGGATAAGGGAACTGCTCTGACTGAGAACTTTCCTATTGGTGGTGTTATTTTTTAAGCCAGATGGATGCCTGGGTCTACCCCATGAAAACAGTTATTTGTCTCAAAACCTAGGCCACAGGAACTTACAGATTATGGAAAAAGAAAATACCACCTGTTCCAACAGCAAGCTCCACCTACTTCAAGTAAGCCCACCCTCGAAAATGGTGGGCTTAAGCATTTTTTTATTCCAAGGAGTAAAAACACCACTTTATTTTGAACTTGGTAGTTTTATCTGAAAGAATCAAAACAACTTATTTCGGCTATTGATCCAACATGAATTTAAATAAACATAAACAAGGTTTAATACCTATTGGATCACTGGTCCATCCACTAAATGCCCAAATAAAAACAAAGTTTTGCTACGGAAGACTCCAGGCACATAATCAGCAAACTGAAAAATAAAATTTTCTTTGGAAATAATATTATTTTTTATCAAAATTTCTTTTCAGAGCTTTATTGCTTCTATTATGCTTAATAATTTATGTATCATACAGAACATTTTCTCTTGTATAAAACCTGTAATTACTGGGAAGTAACAAATATTCTAATTAAAAACCAGGACATTCTAAAGTATTACCTCAATCTGCGCTTCTTCAGGCATTCATGTAAGAAATTGATCTCAACACATAATGAAGCATCTTCTGTTTTCCCCAACATTTGCAAATGATAATGCAGTGAGCCAAGAATGAAAATCTTAGTGACACCAACAATTGGTCTTGATTGATTTATTTCATTATTTCACATTTATGCCCATCTTGGGCAATCTTACTGTAGCAATGGACACAATGGGCACATCTCCAGTGAGAGCAGGCTGAGAGAGTTGGAATTGTTCAGCCTGAAAGAAGCCAGGGAGACCTTAGAGCATCCTACCAAGACCTACAGGGGGTCTACAAGAGAGTTGGAGGGACTTTTTACATGGGCAAGTAGAGATGGGACAAGGGAGAATGGCTTTATACTGAAAGAGGGTCGACTAAGATTAGATCCTAGGAAGATATTCTGTACTAAGAAGAAAAGAATGGTGGTCAGACTGTGGCACAAGTTGCCCAGAGAAGTTGTAGATGCCCTGGAAGTGCTCCAGGCCAGGTTGGACAGGGCTCTGAGCAGCCTGGTCTAATGGAAACTGTCCCTGTCCATGGCAGAGGGCAGGGTTGGGAACTAGATGATCTTTAAGGTCCTTTCCAAACCATTCTGTGATTCTGTGAACAAGACACAGAAAGTTGGTGTTGAATACCTCAGGGAAGGTAATGTTAGTGAAAGAGTGAACAAGAGTCACTAAGTTTCCAATTTCTATTTAAAGTTTCAAAAGCTTATCCAGACTAAATCTCTCTGTGATTAGCAAGTATTTTTAAAAACTTTCATGAAAGCACATCTCTCTGACAAACGAAGGTAGATTTTTTTATGCTAGATGTTTACTAATCCTCTTGGCAATCATGCCTACTAATTACCATGATCTTGTATCATGTTAGAATTCTCTGTCTTTTAAAAAACAGACCCGCCCATTTCCATCACACAGAAAGTCACAAATCTTCTAATAGCAGTTTTACCTTAATTACAGGCATAGCTGCTTATCTCTGGTTTACCTGCACATGTACACTGACCTGGTAAAACCAAGAATCCAGCTGGCAGACAAACTTTCCACCCTTTCAACTTCACAACTCGACAAGTAAACAAAAAGAGGCAAGACTGAAACATATAAGAACTCATGAACGATATATCATCTTTTCCCTATTCTCAAAAAATTTTAAGTGTTAACAGCTGTAAAGAAAAATTATTGTTATCATCCTTCTGTCCTTCCTTCCTCAAACTCTGGTACCTTGTTGCTCCACATTTTACCCCATCCTTCTGTGCCATACTCTTGCAGAAGGACTGCAGAGAGAACATAGCACCTCTTCTGGATGTTTAAATCAGCTGAAGAGAAAAAATTATCTTGGCCTATATTCCTGCTGATCCCTAACACAGAACTGCATATACACACCCCTAATTCCTCCATGGAGGATATTTCAATGCCCTTTCTAAAATGGATTTAAAAGATTCAACAATTATATACAAACCACACTTGAACAAAGGAAACAGAGGGAAATATTTTTTATTGAAACAAGGTAAGTAAAAATTAAATTGAAGTCCAAGTGGCAATTTGGAAGGATACTTCTCTGAAGGGAGAGCATCATTCTTCAGTTGGGTGTGCTGTCATTGTCAATCTTACAAATATTAAAAGTATTTGTCAATATTACAAATAGTCTAAAATATCTGGGAAAGGCCTCAAAAGTTTCAAATTTATTATAAAAATGAAAATATGATGATAATGCTTTCTCACTACAATGTTTTAATGATAAAATACTAAATTAATTAATATAATTACTAAAAACTATTTTCTGCAAGTATTGTATTTAAAGAGGGCCACCTAAAGCTCTACTTGTAATAATACCACCACGTGTGTCACAAAGCAGTAGTCCTTTAGATGAGGGTTTTTGACATTTTTAAGTCAATCAACTTTGAAAGCATTCCTTACAGAACCTCTTCAGAGTGACACTTTGCAGTATTTTCTCCCTCGATTCACAGCAAAAACTTGAAGAAAATCTAGACTTTTTATCAAGCAAATTCATTGTTCAAAACCCATTCCCATTTTGGGTTCATCTTTCATGTGCTGTGTCTATCAATAGAGAAAAGTCAAAATGCCCTGAAAATCTGGTGTTCTCACCAAAGGTCTCCATGCACTCCCTGAAGTTCCTTGAAGCACGGCTAATCTATTTCTGGTCCCATGTGCCATGTTCATTTCCTGGCTGTCTTACCTCAGAAACATTTCCTTTCAGAATTTGGTATAACATGAATTAACTGGTATGGCCTTCCAGTGAAACCCATGCAATAACTTTACATTGTCAGAACACAACGCAAGGCCTAACACAGGGCACATTGTGACATTGAAATAGCGAAAACTTTGCAGTAGTTATAACAGTGAACTATCTGAAAATATCAAAAAATGGCAATAATATGGCCCAAATTCACTGTGAGTAAAGTGCAGAAGATAAAGAAGTATCTGATTACTGTTTTTTATTAAAAAACACAAAATAAATGTTCTTTGTCAAGTGTGAGTCTTGTGTAACATTAGGTCAGTAATAAGTAAGTTTTATTCTGTGACAAAATATCTAGTTTTCTCATAGAGGTAAGCTTAAATGCCAGATACAGGATTTTTGGAAATTAAAAATTTGATGCCTACAAGCTCTGCAAAAGCAATCCACAAGAATCCATTGCTGAAACCCAGAGAAACTTCCTCCAATTACCAGATTCTGAGAAGATCCACAAAAAATGAAAAATGTTTTACAGAACAAATAGTTAAAAATATACATTCTGTATGCGCATGTGAGGCAAAAAGCTCCAACAGTATCACATAAAATCTCACAACTTTATTCCAAGTCAAATCAGTGTTCTCTTGCTTTTTCCAACTGAGATAAAGGAGAGTCTATTTTAGCTAAAGAAGCCAACTTTTACTACTAAAGATACATTTTGCTTGAAGTCAAAAATATGTTTGCTACAGTAGTTTAATTTATTTCAAGTGAGTAGTTTCTTTGAATTTTTTGTTTGCAAAGTAATCTGTCTTCCATCAATGAGAATCTGTGCAAATTATTAAAATAAAAAGGTTTTCAAAGCAACGCTGTTCCTAACTTCCTTCGTTTATATTTGACTTCAGGCTTATTTAATATGCTCCCATGTAGATAAAAGTAGCACAATTCTGTTTTCACGCTGGGTGGCCAAAAGGTTAACTGTCAGGTTCCCGGTGTGGGAAAATCCCAAAGTAGACAAAATTGTTTTGATGCTTACTGAAGTTGTATTTTAGCAGACTACTTAGATGTAGTACAGCCAACAATTCTGTTAGTTGATCCTGCTTCACTCAGATAAGGACTTTAATAAAGTATTTACAAGCATAGGAAGCTGGAATGTGTTTAAAATGCTGTAAAAAGGGCCACGTTCAGATGTAACTCTGGCACAGGAAATCCTTGGGGTAACAATGTAACTGATATATCAGTTCTTGCATTACTTTCACAGGGGACCAACTTCACCTATAGCAGTACTTCAAGAAGCCTTAGTATGTACATCCAGCCCCATATGTTCATATATTTCACTGTATGCAATACCAAAACACACTAGTAGCTGGATCTGTCCATTCCAAACATGCACCATCCTTTTTTAACATCATGAGGAAGACAGAAATAAAGTAAAAGGTAAACCCTTCCTTGTCCTTCAGCATGGCTCTCACCACAGCTGGCAAGCAGTATCCTTCTCAGGATTATGCTGATAAGGAACTTCAGATGGGATCAGCCAAAGAGCAAACCATCTTCATTTGGCAACTGCCCTATGGCATGAAATGCACAATACTTGTGAAATAGCATTTGCTGCAAGTGGCTTTTGGAAAAGTGATGCTTATGCATCTTTTGGAACAGCATCCTCTTTGAGCAGGCAGGAGAGCCTCCTCCCTAGGGGAGCTTCCCATACTTTTTGGAGGTAAAGTCTTGTTCTTCATTTCACAGAGATGGAAATACATGAGGTAATGCACTTAGAAATGTGCTGCTATGAAAACACTCAACCCTTTGATTATTTTCACAAAGTGGGAGTTTGACAGTACTGCTGAGATACTAGGGGAAAACCCTTTGGAAACACCTGAGGTATACAGCTTTCCTCTCCTGGAAATTAATGTGCCTTCAAGAAATGTGAAGTACGCAGTCTCTGTCTCTCCTTGCCCTTCTCTAGATTCCTAAATCATCTCTGAAAGAAGTGACTCACAGAACATATCCCCAAAAAATAAGTAGAGGACTGGAGTTCACTGCCTTTACATAATGACAACATGATTACATAGAAGGCTCTTAGGAGGACAAACATGCAACATTGGTATTTGCAAGACCATTTTAGTAAGTTTTGTGAATGACACTGAACTTCTGGAAGTAAGTAACTAGAAGACAAATGTTACTTCCTCCTGTCACTCTGTCAAAACAACAGTTCATTCAAACAGATTCTTGCTCTGCATAACCATCTCCTAAACTTTAAAGGAGCTGTCTGCTAGCAGAGCTCTCCCAGTCTTCACTAAAACCTTCAGACACAAAACGAGGAGCTCTGAGTGAAGAATTTTACTTTGGTTCTGGAATGTTCTGTGGTAACACCCCTGGAATTAAAACTGACAGTTTATTATAGGGTCCAAGATTTCACTCCAAGTAATATATAAAGCCTTCAAATCCGGAGTTATTCTCAGAAAGCATCTGGGAAAATGGAATCCTGTAGGGAGCTTGGCCTCGTGCTGCTTCTGCAACAAATCTTACTTTCCACCAAACACCTCAAGTGTTATGCTTGGTCAAGCAAGCATACTTCTGCACTGATCCTATGATCTTTGTCTGATCAAACAGTCTGCCACACCACAGATCCTATGCTGGTGACACATTTCAGAGCTTACTTGACTTTTGGCAAACAGCATTTTCTTACTTATCCTTACATAAACTCACAAATCTGTTGCTCATCAGGTTTCATACTTAACAATTCTACAGAACACAAAGACAGATAGGCAGACCATTCTGACACTTTTGACATTGTTTCGCTACAAGTCTCAAACACATTTTTTTCCCCATTAGTCTCAAATGATGTACCTTATTTTTGAACTGGTTAAAAAGGTTCCACATGAACACCTGTGTAATCATCACTATTAGTCCTGGAATCTAAGACCCCTTTTAAAATTTACTGGGTCATAAATCCTAGAAGACAGTAGTAGGACAAAGCAACCAACTATCAAGATATATATTATACCTTTATAAGCTTAAATATTCTGTCACTACTGTCAAGCACTATTTCAACTCAGTGACAGAATCTGAAGAAATGTCAGCTGTAGAGATAGTAACTGGGACTAGCACAACTCTCAAAATACTCTCCCAGGCCATATGAACATTATGTGGAAGCAGGTGGCCTGGCAGAAAAGACAGTTGTTCTTTGAGAGTCAATATGTAAATTACGCTAAGCCCTGGTTTTTTAGTGTTTGGGAGTATCAGAAAACTATTCTGCTGTCCACTGGAGCTGCCTGAATGAAACAAGGAGGCCACTTCACTTATCACACTTTTACAAAAATTCCTCTGAGGAAGTAAAAAAGATTTATGGGAGTTCAATAGCAGGCATTGTATTGATTTCAGCTAGGATAGTTAACTTCCTTTACAGCAGTTGGGTAGGGTGCTATGTTCTGGATTTGTGACCAAAAGTGTGGATAATGGAGATGTTTCAGCTGTTGCTGAGCAGTGCTGGCACAGTGTCACGGCTCATCCTGCTTCTCACATTGTCCCACCACTGAGTCATCTGGAGGTGCACAAGAAGCTAGGAGGGGACACAGATGGGACAGCTGACCCCAACTTACCAAAGGGAGATTTCGTACCATACATTAATTGTGCTTGCTAATAAAAGCTTTGGGGAAGACAGAGGAAATGGACACACACATATTCAGTGCATTTGTCTTCCCAGGTCTCCATTACATGTAATGGAGCCCTGTTTGCCTGGAGATGGCTGAACACCTGCCTGCCCACAGGAAGCAGTGAATCAATTCCTTGTTTTGCTTTATTTGCATGGCTTATTTTCCTTTGCTTGTGTGGCCTTTACTCTGCTTGTTAACCTGTCTCTATCTCAACCCACAAGTTTTCTCACTTTTACACTTCCAAGTCTCTTTCCCATTCCACTGCTAAAAGAGGAGGGAGTGGCTGTGTGGCACCGTGTGGTGCCTGCTGGCCAAGGTTAACCACAACGCTAGAGGTGAGACAGCTGTAACTACCCTGGGTATCTGAATACTTTACACCGTGATACTGACTTCAGTTTATAACTTTGTTAACCCCTAAAAATGAAATTATCCATCCTCAATAATGTTTCAGAATGGATTAAAAAAAAAATAACAGAAAATCTATGGCAGGACATAGATTTCCTCCCCAGAACATTTACAAAAATGTTAAGACTGTCTGTCAAGAGAGTTTATACAAATCCATATATTACAGCTGTCTTAAAGGAAAGAATTCCAGGTTTTGCAAGGGCTGGTCCCTTTACTGTCAGTACTGGGGTCTCTTTCAGTGGTTATTCTGTCCCACAGGGGTGATGCAAGAAACATTTGGTGTAATTGCTTTGACCAGCTGCTGTAGATCTCTACACCAAGACAATGACAGCAGAGACACCACTTCCTGCTTCCAGTCATCTAAGTAAATAGCATTTGGGAAAAGCATGCTGCTAGAGGAATGATTAAGGAAGAAACATGCAAATGAAAATATTAGGATGAAGTAGAAGAGTGTGGCTTAGATGGAGGGAGAAAAAAGAAAAGATGATGTATGATTTGTTTCGGTGGAATGAAAGGCAGCCTGAGATTGGAAATGAAATGGGGAACTGGGAAAACTTTAGAAACTAGAAAACCCCAGAAAGCAGTCAGATTTTATGCATCAGGAATAAAGAAACAACCAAAAGCAGCTGAAGAGGATTCCAAGATACTTGAGCCTCATAATTCTTTCCTGTCAGTACCTGATAAAACTGCAAAAATATCCTAGTAAAACATGCATCACAGTTCCATCAAACTCATCTATACAGAAGCTGCAGGTTATCATTCTCCAATGATTTCTCTAAACATTCTCAACAGTAGATCCAAGAGCTCCAACCTTAATCCTAGTAAGACTGACACCTTTATGACTTTTCATGACAGAATTTTCTACTTTCAAAGTTATCAGACTTTTTAAACTCTTAGACACTATTAAAATTGAAAGCTCAGCACTCAAAATCAGGAATAAAAACGTTACTGCTCCTCAGGCAACACTAATTCAGCCTTCTAACAAAGGATGTTAAAATACAATACCATTGCAGAATACCATGAAGACCATTTAATGAAATTTGAACACAATATTCGCATCCATTTTTCCATCTCTGAAGATGCTTTAGAAATCTGTTTTGAAAGAGTTGGTGCTCATCACAAGTCTAGAGGGCAATTATAAATGGATAACAGATAGAGCTCATGGTCAAACTACTCATGGTAGTTCCCTGTCTAGATTAACTTTCAAACTATGGTCTTTCCCCACAAGCCATTCTGTGGAGCAAGAGTCAATAATAAAAAAAACCACAGGAACCCACAACCAAAAATTTAACAGCTATTTGATCCTCATTTTTAGGGGGCTTTAATTGAAAGGATATTTTTTCAGGAATCCTGAGTACATAGGCATGCAATTAAAAATCAATTAGACCAATCATTCAAAAATAAAAACCTGCAACATAAAACTAATATTCTCAGATGTCAGTCTGGATTTAGTCCACAGAATCTGAGTGGACATATTTCAAGTTAGTCTGTCAGATTTTCTGCTATGCAAATAGAAAACCAAATTAATTAAGAGCCCTTTGCCATACAGGAGCAAGGTGCTTCAAGACAGTTACTGCCTATACCTATGTACACCTATTTTTAAAAAAAATAGGTGTACATAGGTATAACATTTTCTAATTATTTTTTAGTTTTACTTTAATTAAAATATAAACGTAGATCTTAATTTTCAACCTCAATGCTTTTACAGTGATGCGTATGAAAATTCATAACCATACATCCAAGTAAATTCACTGACTTTCAAAGGTACAGCAGCAATACTTCCTTTTAAAGAAAACTGACCATTAAGACTGGCTAAGTAAAGCAATGTAAAGTTCTTTAAAATCAAAACACTATGAAAAACCGAAACAGTTTGTCTTTGGTCCTCTGTGCCACAGTAAAACACTCCAGACATAACACCATGAATAATCAAAAATATCAGATTCAACTTCCCTTCATAAAGGATGCCCCCAACAGAATCTGCCTTTGAGCTAACAATGCAGAGCAAAAGGGTGAACAACATTCATACCTAGGCAGATCCTGTTCTCAAAGTATAAAATAAACTCAGCATAAAGAATGCAGGCCATTTGCACCACTGACTTCCAGTCTTAGCAGATGCCACTCTGACAAACTGCCTAATCACAGCTCTTGACATTTTAAATGAAAAAAACCCCAACCCTATGATTACCGTATATTACATAGGCTGAGGTGCAGGAGTTCATCCTTATCACAGGAAACTTCATTTTCCAAGTGAACGTCAACTGTTTGTTGTTACCCCTGGCTACTCAGCCGGTGTTTTCGCTGCATTAGTAGAACTGAACCGTTATTTGTCACAATGCTGCCACTTCTCAGGAAGTTCAGTGTAAACCTTTCACTCAACAGGAAAATTTGTATTAGAAAGGTAACTGTCCTAAATACAAATCGAAACTCGGGGTTTGCGCTGCCAGGAGCTGTGCCATTTGCAAACCAGCGTCTTCTATTAAAGACAGACTCGACTAGGACAGCCCCGGAGGCGAAAGGCAGGGCTCACGCTGCGAGGCGCAGCCGAGGCGCGCCAGTGCCCGCGGCCGCGCTCCGGTGACAGCCCGTCTCTCCCGATGGCCGACAGCTCCTGCTGGGGCCCTGCCTCGCCTCCC
>LTAT01000006.1:41444306-41478971 GCA_003286495.1 Chlorodrepanis virens
CAGCACGGCTCGGCTCCGTTCCGCTCCGCTCGGCCCTGCCGGCTCCCCATGCTTGGGGCTCCGCCGCGCACCCCCACATGCCCGCCGGGAGAGGCCGGCAGCCGCTCTCCGCCGCCGCCGCGCCCTAGCCCGCTCGCCCCGCGCCCGCATGGCTCCGCTGGCCGAGGTGGGCGGCTTCCTGGGCGGCCTGGACGGACTGGGGCAGCCGGTGGGTGCCCACTTCTTGCTGCCGCCCGCCGGGGAGCGCCCGGCGCTGCTCGGGGACCGCCGCGCCCCGGCCGAGCGGGGGGACCGCCGCGCCCCGGCCGCGGCAGCGGCGGCGGACCTGGCGCACTTGCAGGGCATCCTGCGGCGGCGGCAGCTGTACTGCCGCACCGGCTTCCACCTGCAGATCCTGCCCGACGGCAGCGTGCGGGGCACCCGCCAGGACCACAGCCTCTTCGGTAGGCGGCTGCGGCGCGGCCCCGAGTGTGTGGGTGTGTGTGTGTGTGAGCGCCTCTGTGTGTACCTGGGCGGGAGCAGTCGTGCTCATGGGAGGGAGATGTGATGCTGGTGATGCCGAGGCAGGTGGATGAGTCCTCAGAACAGAAAGGCTTCACCCTCTGGCGTTTGGCCATGGGGTCTGCGCCAGGGCAGGGTAGTGAAGGAGGGCTGTCCATCCCAGGTGAGGCAGGTGGCAGGCATTGCTCAGCCTGTGCTGAGGGTCTATAGCACGGGCATACGCCGGTAGGTTTAGTGGAAATGGATGGGAGTCAGACTGATCCTTTTTGTATTCACTATTGGTATCGGAGCTTCTTGGGCTTCTGTAAAACCGTATTGGTCACGGGCTTGGTCATGCTGATCCTTAGGCTGCACTAGACGGCTTTGCTTCACAGAAGGACATAAACCTGAAGCAGAAGAGCCTAAAATGCCTCTTTGATTAAGTGCTTAAAATGCTTCCTAGCCAGCTTTCACTGCCAATAAACCCAAAGGAGGTGAAGACAACCTATGATGTGAGAGTAAATCCTAAATAGTAGTTGTGGGGGCTGGACATCTGAACAAACCTGCTGTTGTCAACTACATGTGAGTTTTGGTGTGTATTGGTTTAGCAGTCGTAAAAAGGTGATTAAAGAGCTTCCTATCATCCTCCCCATAGTCAAAACAATCTGCTGAAATGGCTCTTAATTGCTTTTATAACACAGGGATGTTTTAAGAAGTAGAAGAGCAGTAGTGAAACAGACAGTTCTTCTCAGAAGGAAGATTTCCTACAGCATGTAAACATGAAATAAATGTTTGCTTTAAAGGGAAAATCAAGTTAGCTATAGATCTAACATTTACTGGGCTTTTTAGAATTGTACTACCTTTATTCTACCACTACTCTTGGCAGGTTTGTCTGATGTGGTTTCTTTGTGGGTTGTATCACCTGCTTATTATGCTTTTGGAAAAGAGTGGCTTTGAAAATGATATCAGAAAGACAAAATGCCTCCAAACCTTTTATGGGACTCTGTGCTTTATGAACTGGAAAACGAGGATGATTTATGTGTGATACAGTTTTTAATGCTTACTATTTGTAAAGGATTTATTTTCTTTGCCATTTGTTAATACAACTAAGAAACCTGCTGAAGCTCAATTAAAATTGAAAACATTTTAAATTATTGGTTAATCCAAATAGTCCATCTGTCTGAGACTGAAAATTGTCCTGAAATCATAAACAGTCAAAAAGTCATAATCAGCTGCACTATTTAAAACTACTTACCTTAGATTCAGGGGTTTTTTAAACGTTTTGTGGTTTTGCTGCTGAACAGCAATATCTTAGATATGATTCTGGCACTTCTTTCTGAGGCTTTGTTTATGTTGTTAACAACTTCCAAAAAGCCAGTTCACACATTCCTTTTCTTTCATGTTTTGGATGTGCTGTAATCTGTGCATATTAATTGGTTAAGTATGTTGGCTTAACTTTGCCAAATTCAGGCTTCAAATAGTACCTCATGTCTCAAATACTTTATTAATATATATTACATTTTTGGGCAAATGTAATATAAATAATGTTATAATCCAAACAGTAGCAAAAAAAAAAAAAAACAGCATATTTTATGTTCTTTAAAAGCCTGCACTAAAGACAGCAAGTTGTGTCAAGAGGTGTGGGCCCATATGCTAGATAAGATGTCTGGCAAATACTTTTCTTTTTCTGTGGGTAGATTCTGTTATATAAAATTCCCATCTGTACTTTGATTTCCATTCAAATGACCTAATAATGGATGTGTTTTTTTAAGATAACTCTGTAGAAGTAGTAAAGTATATTTTCAGGTAATTCAAACTGATCTTCCAATATTTGAGTAGTCAGTTTAGCAAATAGTGTACAATCATTAAAGACTCCAACAGCATGGTAGTAATGGCTTTAGTCTCAGTGCTGAATAAAATCCTTTCATATTCAATGTTTTGAAAAAGTTTCTTAAATGGTGAAGGATTCATGTTCCTAGATGAGGCTTCTCAGACAGCTTTCCTGTGAATGTTGTGTACATTTTCACCTGGTATTTGAAATTTCAGAGATACTAGGCCACATTTACTATCTTATGTGCATTTTCTACTTGTTTTTAACTGAGTTTCTGGATGCTATGTGTTTTATGGTTACAAAATTAATTAAAGCAGTTTTTTTTTTCCAGGTATCCTTGAATTCATCAGTGTGGCAGTGGGACTGGTCAGTATTAGGGGCGTGGACAGTGGCCTTTACCTTGGAATGAATGAGAAGGGAGAACTCTATGGCTCCGTAAGTACCACTTTCATATCAGCTCATACATCTTCTATTCCTATATTATATTCATACATAAAATATTCTGTTTATCCACTTCCTTTGGTTGTGGTCATTCCAGTTTAAAATATGAGAAGTGATGCACACCACAAAGAAATATGTAAATACTCCCTGCTCTGCTACACTGCATTTGAGTCTCTCTACCAAATCTCATTTGTAGAACAGCAGCTAGCCCAAGACAGAACTCTACATAATACATTTCATTCCAAGATGAATTTAAAGTTAATCATAAACAAGTAATGTTTTCTTTCAGTAAATGTTAACTAATTCATTTTTTAAATCTAAAATTGTAGGTGTACAGGTCCAAGTTTCCAAATTTAATCTCAGATCTACATACTCTTCTTGGGTTTGGTTTGTTGATGTTTAAATGAACAGTAAGGCTACACAAAGCCTAAAGCATTTTGTTTATTTTTATAGTATCTTTTTTCATGTCTTCAAGTATCTAGTGTCAGCTTTACTTATTTTTCTTCTCTCTTTCTTTCTGTAGGAGAAACTAACTTCTGAGTGCATCTTCAGGGAACAATTTGAGGAAAACTGGTACAACACTTACTCATCCAATGTCTACAAACATGGGGATTCAGGGCGGAGGTACTTTGTAGCACTTAATAAAGATGGTACTCCCAGAGATGGGGCAAGGTCCAAAAGACATCAGAAATTCACACATTTCTTGCCCCGGCCTGTGGATCCTGAAAGAGTTCCAGAACTGTACAAAGATGTGTTAGGATACAGCTGAGGAAAGCGGCCGCTTTGGCAAATATGCAAACCGGAGCTGTTGCTCATGCTTTCATGGCAATGCCAGCATGAGGAACCTGCAGTGGTCTAGGATGCTGGATGTGAAGAACTCACTTGGAGAAAGGCAGGCCTCTGTTTTCTAACCACTGGATTTAGGAGACAAAGCCTCGAAGATGAATGTGGACCGGCCTCCTCAAGACTTGCTGAATTGTTTGGTAGCCAGTCACCGGAGGGAAGAGGGACTTCTTAAAACATAACCAACTCCTGGCAATTCTGTCTGGATTACCTGTGGCCTGCAGATTAGCAAGGAACCATCTACATCATATGGATGAGACAATGCTGGAAGAAATAGAAAGAAATGGACTATAAAATAGTGATAAATCCTGTGAACTGTGTGTGAAGTTTTACAGGCTCCTCTTTAGTGATGGACGTTAGATGTCAATACATAGTAGTCAAAACTGGAACTTTTCTTCAGGATGGACCTATTTATACATCTCCAGATAGCATATATTTATTTTATATATTTATTTATTGAAGAGTTTATTTTTTACTGGGATATGAAGAAAATACAAGTTCCTAACCCCAATGAGAAATCATTTACAGTGCCAATATTTACTCAGAGTAGTGTCATGATACAGAAATGACATTATGTTGCAATGCATCTATTCGTGTTTCATTGTTTATCAGTTACAGATAAGTTTATATTTTATGTGCATACCATTACCTTGTAACTGTCCTTATTTGGAAAAGAATGTTTAATTTTTTTTTTTTACTTATGAGAGTGCCTTACAGATTGTATTAAATTCAAATGCACATTTAAAAAGGGAATTAAAAGTTACTTCACTTTCTTTGGTTTACTGTTATTTTTGAACTGTGACTCTATATTATGTACAACATTTCATACCTGCAACAATTGTGAAGTGTGTATTGTAGTTACCTTAAAGAAAAACTAATATTAACTCTTGAAATCTTGGTTCAAATCACAGCATGCTTGATGGTTTTTGGCCAAAGGATTCCTAATATCTTTACTAACACACAAGTAGCTATTCTCTGTAAAATTGTCATGTAGTATTCTCATGATTTATTGTTTCTATTAATATGGTTAAGGGAAAACAAGTTCAGAGTGCAAAGTTTCAGATACTGCTGTATGAAAATCTTCTGAGTGAGAGTTGTTCTCTACTGAGTACAAAGAAGCTAAGAAGGCAACTTTTTTACCTTAATTCCTCATCTAGGCAATATTTTCAGCCTCAGATGTTCTGTGAAGGCTGTCAGAACAAAGATGAGCTGTGTCTCTGTGCTAGTTACAGCTATAAAACAGGCAGATCATACTAATTTAATTCAGAGCTGTCAGTTATGAAGCACAAACTCCTCTGAATATTAACTGATGGGGAAGTCTGCTCTGCAAGAATACAAAAGGTAATGACAGATTTATGATTTAGACCTAAACCTGCTGAAGCTTGCTGTCACATGATTGCCACCTGCATGGACAAGGCTGGCCCAGGAAAACTGTGGGAAAGGCAGGGCACAAGAGGTGGTCTCGTGTTTCAGATGCCAATGCTCCCAGTGGGCTCCTGCTCAAGATAACTCATTTGCATTCAGTTTTAGGCAATTGTATATGGTTCAAGTACTGCACATACATAATTTATATAAAATCAAGGTATCAATGGAAAGCATTTTTCAGTATGTAGCATGCTTGCTAGAACCTTCACTGTGCCAGAGCTGCTCTATAGTTAGTAGATGAGGATGAGCATAGCTTACTGATGCATTGTTGACAAAATCATTTTACTTTCATTTCTTCATAGAAATGAAATGCAGATACACAAAAGCATGTTTCAGCACTTTGTGCCTAGCAATGTGTAACTTACTGAGATAAAAGGTTTCATTTAAATTTCCTGAAGAGGGGAAGTGGAAGATCTACAGTACACTGAAGACATTGTAGTAAAATAACTTTGTAATGCACTGCAGTTTACCATAAAATAATGATTTTGTGGGTGACATTGAGTCCCATTAGTAATAGATCAATAGCTGAAGCCAAAAGTATATGCTTTAAATAGAAAAATTCTTCCTCTGCATCTTAAAAATTAATTTATTCCATATAAATTGCATCAAAAAGAAGTAGCTGCTGCTTAGGATAGAATTCCCATGCATTTCTGCAAACACACTCAGTGTTTAAACCATAGCAGGAAGAATTCTCTCTCTTTGGATTACCAGTTTGCTGTTCATCTTCAAAAGTACATTGAAGATGTCAAGGGCTGCAATCAACCTTGTTATTATCGTTGTGCATCTTTTTTCACAGATATGATACAGCCTGTAACAGTAACTGAGGATACCTCTAAATGCTAAATAATTATCTGAAACTTCTGGATCCAAACACAAAACCGATATTTAAGTGAAGAAGAGTGATACATGCTTGCCCCATTTCCATTTTAGATATATGCAAATAAACCTGGAACAAAATATAATGGAGCAAGTACAATGGTGATGAATGACTGTACAAAACCTCCAGAGCACTGAAGAGCTGTCACAGCCTCTTTTTTAGTTCTGATGTATCGCCATTGAAGAAATACATTGAGGTTCCTTGTTTTCAGATGCAGTTAATGTTTTTCTAGTTTGAGAATGGTGGATACAAAAGTTACACCTCAAAAGGGCAATTTTTATATATTATTAAACTAATAGCTTTAATTGTCAGAGTTTGGAGGCTTTTTTGTGTGTGATTTTCACTCCCACTTCAAAAAGCCCAACAGCACAGAGGGAGGGGTTTGTTCTGTTTAGCCCGTAGAATAAATTATCTAGTTTAACTCTCATTATATTTTAATAACTATATAAAGATGTGGGCTGCTCTGATAATATGAAGGGAGTAATCTGAAGGAGATGACAATGTTCAAGTTTCAGAGGAGACCTCTGAAGGCAGAGAAAATGCCACATCTTGAAATAAATACCCGTGTAATTGACTGCCCTATTTTTGACTTTCCTCGTTTATTTTTTCCCAGGGAAGAAGAATCATTCAAGACAATTAATTCAGTTTGTGCAACAGTTGCAGCTCCACTTTCTGCTTCCCATGGATTCTCCCAAAAGTGTAAAATTTGGCCCTTTGATCCCAGAGCTGGCTTGAAATGGAGTGCTCCTTGACATTCTGTATTTCTTCATATATTTTGGTTTTTGCTGCTCTGTTCTCCAAGTTGTGTCAGAAATAACACACTGGCCATACAAAAGATTTTCTGAAAGCCAGGAGGAACCTTGACTTCTGAGCATATTTGAAGTGAAATTTCTACTTCTATTATCTTTGTGCACCAGAATGCAAAAAATAGAATTCCTAACAGTCTTCTGTGGAAGTTTTACAGCCAGAATAGTTACCAGATACAGGAGAAGGCAAATTCCTCTGGAAATGGGTATTTTTTTAATAGACAAGCTGATATAGTCAGAAAAAAGGGACAGCTAGTCTATAAGGTACACAGTCCTTTCATTGGTCTGAGCCATTTGTGTTTGCATGGAGCAGTTTGATCCTGTCCATATCTTCCAGTTGCTATCATAAGCTTATTGATGTTATCTTTCATACTCAAGTGTGACAGCCAGCTTCACTATCTGAAAATTGAAATCCCTGGTATGGCCATGCACTCTGGTAGCACTTCAGGGCTGGGCAGAATTTACTTTCTGACATGTGAGAATCATTTAACAAGTACACTTTCATCATAGCTTTCATTTCCAGCTACCTTCATTTCTTGATGTTTTGTTTACTCTTTTTTTCATAGGCATCTAATCTAGCTTCAGTAACCTTGTAAAGTTTACCTAAACATAGGTATTTACCAGCAGCTATAAGAGCAGTGGGTGTAATTTAGTTATTTTCTGCTGCTTATGTAATCTTAATAGTGCCACTGTGCTATGACTCTAGTTACACCATTGCAAATTATGTTTACCATGCTACTTTTTCTATGCAGCAAAGAACTAAACAGAGGTAAGGCAATTTTATACACCATAAATTCATCTTTACTGCTGCCTTAATGTACTGAACCAAGCCTGTGTCAGATTCTGAGAATATGATGGTAGGATGCTTAAGTTTTGCTCCTATTGCTCCATACTGCATGGAGATGCTATTGGTAAGGAGAACTTTTGGAGATCTTTACTGCATTTTCTCCTTTCACTTTAAATGTGAGAAAAACTATTGACCTCACCACTGTTCCAATCTCTGCATTTATGTGGTAGTTTTTTTAATAGTAGATCCATTTGAAGACTCAAACATTATATCAAAATAACAACAGCTGCATGAGATAAGACACTACCTCCTTGGGAGAGAGTACTTCACTGGAAGGAGAGTAAGACAGACATGCATGCTAGGGGTTCTCCTCTATCAATTCTGCTCTAGGCTATTTCCTTTTATGAGGAAGAAAAGAGAAACAAACATTTCACAATGCTGAAAAATACAGTGGTGGAATTCTTCACTTTCTGGATGACTGCATAAGTGTACACTTTATCAGACATTTCTCTTAAAACAATTTCCTTTGCAGTTGTGTGTTCAGCAGCTGTGGTGGAATTGTCGCTTTTACTGTACCTAGTGTCAGTGCTTGTCTCAGTACATGGCAATAAATATATTGCTAGAGAGGGAAAGAGAACATTCTGAAGTTGTTATATGTCATTAAGTGGTAATCTGGGAAGTTTGGTTTATGGCATTAGTTTTAACTCAGTTTTTGATACAAAGCCTTGCGTAAATTTTGTCAGTTCATCATGATTTCTTAACATTCAGAGATTCAAGGGCAGAAAACCAGAAAGCTGCAAAAGTTCTTCAGGTGGGGCATACTTATCCATGACATCTTTATCAATAAGTTGTGCACAAATAGGAAGAAAAAAAATATCCAAACAGGGAAGAGGTCAAACAGTTACTTCTATTGCCGGTTGGAGAGAGATTAAGTTTCAAACAGAAATTGGTTGGCAGCTTGCCAAAATAGCTGTTTAATCTGCAACATGATCAGTCACTAGAATCATTCTGGAAGTGCAGGAAAAAGAGAAAACACTGAATTAAAACACTGGTCACAGTAGCTCTCTGTATTTTGAATGTATCCAAAAATGCTGTTCTCTTATTCTAGCAAGTCTCCTGTAAAGGCAGTTTATGGGGAAAGGAGTAAAAGTGTTAGAAAGGCAGTCTTTTGACAATGGTCTTAGTAAAACTCTTCCTGTGGTAAGGTCCCGGTTTATATATTTTGTCTGATTACAGCAAAATTGAATCATGTTTTATTTAACTTAAAATATCACAAACCATGTGTTACTTTCATGGGTATCTTCAAGTCAGGAATGGTATCTGATTTACAAATAGAACCCATTTAAATCACATTAATCACTTTTGACTCCCAAATGTAAACTTTTTAATATCTATATCTATAGTCTATATGGATATATCTATAGTCTATATAGATATATAGTATATCTCATATAATATATCTCTAGCATATATATGTGAACTTTTCAAATTAGTTTCAAGTGTTTCTGTTGTTCCTGACTATGACAGTCTCAGTGGCTGATAGAGTGGGTGAAATGTTTGTTTCTTTATTGTTCCTGTGAGATCACACATCCACCTCCAATTCCAGTGACTATAAAGTGCAATAGACAGGAACATGTGTCTCAAGACAAGTAGGTTTGCCTTAGGGTGATTTCATCTGTAGGTGGCTGAGATATCAGAAATTGGTGATGGGCAACTGCTGAGGAGTTTTTAGCAGTTGACACCTGTTGTGCTGAAGCCTCTGGAATGAAACGTTAAGTAATATTAGCTACAAGTCCTCAATGTTCTGCTCATGCTGGTTTTATGTTTTCTAGTTTGCTGAAGCCAGAAAATGTAATTTCCTTTTCTAGTAGAGATATGGATGGAAACTTGGTATAAATATGATGGAGGTGAAATGGTAGACGCAGAATATTCTCAAGACTTTTTTGCAAACTCTGAGATGATCTGCACAATTATTATTTTCCTACTTCTCTGATCAAGTGGGTTATCAAGTCTTGAACTCCAGAAAAACCCTCTTTTTCTTTTTAGCTGGACAAAGACTGTGTCTTCATCTCAGATTTAGTGCTACTTTGGACATGTACTCTTTCTGAAAACTAACATAATCTAATGACAGCATGATAACTCATAGCTGCCTTCTCCTCTTTGTTCTGTCTTTTCCTTTAGCTATTCAAACTCACACCTTCCTATTTAAGTCTTTATATTTTAATTTCACACCTATCAGGTGACAAGATGTCTAAATAAATAAATGCTGAAGTCTTATAAGAAATATAACTGTATAATTTGTTAAGAATTTTAACCTGTTCCAGAATGGGCCTGATAAAATTATCTATACCTTTGGTAACTTTCAACACAAAGATGAGTGCATGATTGTAACCTCATATGTTCCAGCTTTTATTTAGAGCAGATTTTGATTTTTAAAATGGCAGCTGGTAGCTTTTCCTGTTCAGGAAACTCCTTGTCATGGTTGTACAAGGCTGTGCTGTCTTTCTGGCCCTCCAGTCATACTTTCACAACCATAATTCTTACCTGCTGTGATTTAATGTAATGATCTGGATATCTGGGTTTTTTCTTATTTTATTCTAATTTTTCTTACTGATCTCTTTACAGTTAATCCAAAGGAATCCCTGCTCTTACTACAATGGTATACTGCTTTGTACAAACAAGCAGTAGATTTTTGCTGTGAGAAATTTGCTTTGTCTAAACTTTCCTCAGTGATCTAGAATCCAGTACTTAACAGTGACCAAATGATCAGCAGATGCTCTTAATTCTATGCTGTTATCTTTATGTATAAATTAGAAACTGTGAACACTGAGCTCTGTGTGGCACAGTACCTAGTCACTTGCAATTTTTCTTTTAGGTCATGGTGCCATGGGTACCTTTTCCAAAATCCTAAAGCCTCCTGAAGTGAGTGTTGTGCTTGTGAATGCTGAATGCTGTAAGGTGCAGTATGAAGTTGTCTCATATGCTATGAAGTTCTCATCTGATAGACATTTCTCATGGCTGTATTCAAGTACCATTGCAAGCACCACATTACATTTGATTTATTACGAAAAATTGTGTTCAAGATACTCACATTTGCATAGTGGTTGTGGTTTTGTGGCTTATAACCTCAGTTAACTTCTCCAGTTGACTGTAATGAGGAGGTAAATTCTTTTATCTAGGAATGTGTCTGCTAATCTTAACTATGTGAAGTGTTCTCCATTCTGTGATGGTGCTGGGGAAACAGCTACAATAAGGAATATGTAGACGTTAATGCAGTTTTTCTTCATGGCATATACGCCTTGAAAAGCTAAATTTATTTAATTCTAGGTTATTTGCAGTGTTTGCCTTAATCTGTTTTATTTGCTCTCACCTTCTTTAGGTCACTTTTTAGGATGCATTTCCTATCCCTGAGCATCTCTGAGAGAGATCTCTTGCAGATCAGCAAGGCTTTTTCAAAGACTGTCTCAAGTGAGCAAAAATAGAGTGCATCTCATATCCAGGTATTTTATATGTATTTTTAATATTTTTTCTTGTTACCTTGGGCTATTAGTGCATTCAGGATCAAACCCCAGACCTTTCTTGGCTCTGCAGGGCAGTAGCCCTTGCTACATTTGCATATTAAGGCAGCCCCTTGCCAGTGTTTCAAATGAAAAGCTGACAGATGATGAATGACACACAGCACTTTCATATGTTTTCATATTTAAAAAAAAAGGTACTATTGTTTCAAAACAGCAAAATGCTTTTATCTCATGAAGAAACTTCAATAACTCCATGAAAGTTTTGGTTGCTTAAAAAGTTGGTGAGTGTGCCCATATGTTTTTGTATGATTCTTTTATGAAGCTGGCCAGTGATGATGAAATTAGCATGTTTTGATCTATATACAAGTTGTTCATAAAGAACTTGAAAGGAGTAGTTAGGAAAATCCAAGTGCTGAAACATTTAAGATATACTTTCTGGTCTCACTTTTGTGTGATTGTCAGCCAGGGACTATCACCATTAAGGTAGCTTGCCAATTGCCTGCCACAGATGCAATATTTATTGCTGTAGTGGGGATTTCCTATCAGAGATCTGAAGAAAGACTTTTATACATTGTTTCTCCTAGGTAACTTATTCAAATCAGCAGAAGAAATCTGATAGTAAGATAAAAATAACCAAGAAAAATGTATTTTTGGTTACTGGGCTCATTTGAACTTCATTTTTTTGTTCAGGTTTTCCTTCACATGGCTGGAAAAAGGTGAAGGAAATTGGCTTATGTTCTGATTTTCTCTACAAAATTCATAACTTTTTAATGATGTTAAAATGAAGGTATTTTGCTACTGACTTATGAGGTATAAGATTTATTTTTTTCATGCTATTAGAAAGTAGATATATACAGTTTTGCAGGAGATTAAACTCTTTTAAGTCTGTTGGAAATATATGGGAATACTAATCCAATCAAATAATATTTGGCTAACATTTCTGCTTCCCTTTTCCTAAGACAGAAATACACAGTGTTTTAAAGCACTAAGAATGACAGGGTGGGGTTAACATACTGTGAACTATTCCCAGTCCCATGGCCCTACTATTCACAGAAACTATGCTCTCCAAGCAGTTGAACCCCTTCAAAGGTTGATCAATCAGTCATCAATTTTTATTCTGTATACATTACCTCCTGTTTCCCTTCATGGGCACATTCACCTCCATGAGCAAATCAGGTCTCCCTAATTTCGCGTTTTTACATTTTTTTGGAAACTACAGCCTTAATTCCTTGTTCAAGCAGCATCTCCTGTTTCATTGGAGAGACCTGGACTCTTCTGATGAAGGTTATGCTCCTGTTGCTTGTATTGCTTAGTGTTTACTGTCGGAGGCAGCTCTGGATTTTGAACAGCTTGTGCTCCTGCTTTTACATCTTCCTATTCCAAGGGAAGGCATCACCTTGTCTCCTAAGGCATGCCAAATCCCTCACCCAGGGGGGCACATTCACCTGCAGCTCTAACACTGCTCCTGTGCAAGGAGATGCAGCTGAGGCAGGTGCAGGAGCAGGGCAGGGACTCAAAGAGTGCCTGAGCAGGGCAGGGACACGAAGAGTGCCTGAGCACAAGCCCTGTGCTGAGGGTGAGGGCAGCAAAGCCGTGCGTGCAGGGAGCGAGGCAAAGGCAAAGGCAGCCGGAGGTAAAACTGCTGTCCTCCTGTTTAGCCCTTGGTTATAGAGCTGGGAAGCAGGATCAGAAACTGTCTGGTTTTAGAGATCTGACACAGATCTCATTGGCTGTCTATCCTTAAAAGGCAGATGATTTTTTTTCCTTTGAAGAGCATTCAGTAGAATGTTCGCTTTCCATATTCCCTGAGCTACGGCACCTGAGGCCTCTTTGTGCTACAGGTTTCCATAGTGCTCTTTTTATTTGCCACCTAAATAGTGAAAAAGATGATTGGCAAACAATAGTGTTTTTCTCAGACCCTACAAACTACATGGGAAACAAGTTTATTTGACTGGGAATGCTGATCAAACCATAACTTTATGGTAATGGGTTTCTTTCGTCATCAATGTCTGATTATACAAAAACCTAATGACTTTGGGCTATATATTCACTTCTGGTCTGGCACATTCACTCATAGATAAAACAAAACATCAGAATATTAATGTCTATACTTTATCATGTCTACAATTTACACTTAAAATTTCCTAAATCCCTTTGATGGCTCTGTAGCATATTAAAGTTTTTGTAATAATAAAACCAAAAGTTTCAATAAATTATTATTTTATTTTGAAGCATGAATATATTAGTATACAAAAATGTGAGAATACTCTGTTTCAAGTCTGAGTTATTACCTCATTGTGTCCAATGAGAAGAGAAATTTTGCCAGAAGGTATTTCACTAGAAAGGCATGAAATGACACACTGCAGAGCCATTAGTAAGAGTTTCAGCTTCACCAGGAACTTTAGCCACCTCTGATGCATCATTGCAAACTCACAAAACATGATCTGCAATGTCTTTTTCTTTTAATCATCATCATCATCATCCTGGCTTTCAGCTTTTCAAAATCCTCAGTTTAAAAGTTATATTTCTGCTAGCCAGGTTAAAGATATCATGGTAGAAAAAGTAGAGTTCCTAGCCATGTAGATCAGAAATAATAGAAAAAGATCAGAAAAAAAAATTCATATACTATAATTACTAAGATAACTATTTTTTTCCTTTACCTGTGTGCTTTCTTTCTATTTTAGTGCACTTCCATCACCTCATCACATTACGTATGGTCTTAGTGCTCTCAAAGGGCCAATAATAGTGGCAATTTGCTGCTTTCTAATTTCCTGGAATTGAGTATCTTGCCAATGAAGTGAAACAGAAAATTAAATTAAGAGAATCCTATATTTTAATGAAGTTTGAAAAGAAAAGTAGTGGACAAAAAATCATGCCATTTTAAATACAGAAAAGACCAAGAGGGCACAAAAGAGATATTTTGTGTCTCACAAAAGAGACGCAAACTGGTGGCTAAATCTGTTCTATACTGGTGCACAACACTAGTAATTAAAAGAAAAAAAAGAGGGAAACATGCTAATTTCACACAGGTGGGAAAAACCAATCAGCTCAGATAGGGTGCAAAAATAACAAGTAGCCTGAGGTAGGGCTTTGTAGCACATCTGCTGTAATTCTGTACTACTCAGAACTCCACCTTTCACAGAAATGCTTTCCCAGCCTTCAAGGTAAATGCCAGTAAAGGACGTGGCATTTTGATAACATGCCTTTCCAGAGGAATAGATGGTATTCTAAAGAACCAGAGATTCTTAAAATGCCTGTCTCATCAGCCATTATTTGAAAAATAGAAATCCCTTAAGGAATATTGTGAGACAAAAGCAGTCCACTTTAGCAGACTGCCTGAGTGCTCGGTACATGGCAGGACAGCCCGACAGTAAGGGGGTGCTGTCTCTTATCAGGCACCTGCAGCGTTAGCCCTGTAACCTTGATAAGTACAGTCCAAAGGAACAGAACATCAGTAACCGTGCTGGCATCATGTATGCTGCAAAGAGAGAGAGAGAGAGAGAAATAAACCACATTTTTAAACTGGGAATTCTTTATTCCCAGTTAAAGCTGCTGCTATCAGAACAACTGATGATAAAGAAATACTGAAGAAGAACTAGTGTAGTTCTTGACTATAATTTTCCTCCAGCAAGACCAAAAGCCTATTGACAGAAAGTATAAAGATATAGATCTGCATGGGTGGAATGACTGAAATCCTGAACAGACTTTGTAGGTGGAAATTGAGTTTGTATGCTTTGCTAGTAGAATTTATTCCCAGACAAAACAAAACAAACAAACCCCTCAGATAAAACCCCAAACAAACAAACAAACCCAACAAAAAAAACCCCAAAACGGCAACAACAACAACAACAACAACAAAAAAAAAAAAAAAAAAAAAAAAGGAAAAAAAGGCAACATTTGGGGCATTTGAGAGCAATCTGTATCCTGAAGAGAAGTCTACATATAGCATGAATAATTTTTTATTAGTAGTTTTCCTAATGAACAGTGGTATCAGGTTGAATGAGAGGGTTTGTCCATCAATCTCAATACTCTACACAGAGTCCAATGCCAAATGTGAAGGATGGAAAATGAGACCAGGACAAGCCTATAATGATATTTTTCCAGTACAATTCTTTCATTCTCCAACTTCTTGCTTTACTTCACTATCAGTCATAGCAAATATTTTGTTGTTATCTTAGATTTCTTGTCCCTTAACACAAAATCTAAGATAACAACAAATTTTTTTTCTATTTTAATATACCTCCTTCCTCCTTGAGAGATATATCAAGGGAGGAAAGGAGTATAAAAAAGTTAGGAAAGAAAAGAAAATCTCAAATATGCTTTCAGTTCTATAAAAATAAGGTTTTCTCAAAAGTAAGATAGCAAGTCTTTGTTCTATGGATTCAGATTTTAGTGTAGCAAAGGGTCAGCATAGATATCCATGATACAAGAAAAATAACTTACCATTCTTGGCATTGTAAAAGCTCTTTACAGGAATTTATTAAGCAGTTTCAAACTTTTGTTTGGAGCTGACTTGATTCTTAGCTGTTTTAAGGATCAGGAAAACATAAAGATGTTTTAAAATCATAATTCGTCTGATTATACTGATTTCTGAAATACAGGTTTCTTGAATAGATCCTAGGAGTTAAAGATGATGGTAAATAATATTTCATTTATTAAAGGTGTAACTTTTTGGCAAGTAGAATATCCTGTTTCAGTTAGCAGCACTTAGCATTTAATTTTAAGATACACTTCCAGACGTAAGACTTGAACATTCCAACATCTGTATACACAGCTATAGTTTATCATGTAAAGTAAGATCAACTGCTTTTCTTGATGAATATAAAAAAAATACGTATGAAAGAATAAAACACTTGTTTTTGAATGTAACACTGCCATCTAATGAAATAACTGTAAATTACATGAAAGCATTTCATGGTTTTGTCACCTGTTTTTGGAGATATAATACCGGATATAACTTGATTATTAATAGCATTTTAATAATAAGAAAAAAATAGCTTTATCATTTAGTTACTTATTAATATAAAATGTTTATTCATATTAATAATTAATAATGATATTTTAAATTTAGAACAAACTGATTATATTTCAAGCATCTGGAAAAAACCCTTATCACAGATGATATTTAACTAAAACTTTGAACTAAATAAAGACAATTAATGAGGTTTTCTCTGAAGATCAGAAATAAAAATCCCAAATTAAGTGGGGTTAATTAACCCCAAACTTCCTTTCACATCTCATAATAAATTTATTTTCTGGGTTAATTGTAATTCTGAACACAGTATTTACAGTGCCAGAAGTTGTTTTTGACAGCTAGTTCACACAAAGTCCTAAATGAATTTTGGGGATGAAGATGCAGGCAGTAGAGTCTCCTGGGCTCAGTTTGCAGGTGTGCAGTGTAGTCCTTGAATGCACTTGAGCAGTCACTGAGGGAAAATCCTGCCCCACATCTATCTGCATAAAATTACTCAAGCACAGCAGCACTGCTAGGTGGATGCTGAAGCAGGACAAGGGGATCCCCCTGAGGGTTCACAGTGCTTCATTTTCTGGGGCTGTGGGAGGCCAGCTGGGATCCAGCCCTGCTTGGTCATTCTGGGGGTCTTGGAAAGCTTCTAGGCAGCTCTGGTGTAGGGCTGAGCGTCTCAGCATGGAAAGACTGCACATGAGCCTGCTCTGCACTGTGCTGTGGACTTAGGGCAAGGGGGCCTTCAGCCTCACTGTAATTTCTAATTAGGAACTCAGTTACAAATAATCCTTTTCTTGTTCCAACCCCAACTATGGCAATGCTAATTGGAAGCAACATTGTTAGGTGCCATGTTTGTTTAAAAAAACCCTGGAGACATCAAAACACTTCATTATAGACAAAGAAACAACATTTCGAAGTGTCTGTTAATTCACTATAATGTGTTTTACTGCAGAGTGCAACCACCAGTATTTATTTTACAGTCTCAGTTGATATTTTGCTAACATGGCCAGGTCATAATATGGTCATATAGCAAGATATTTTATTCCAACATAAATTAACTATGTCATAATAGTAAATCCACTTGATATTTCAATAGTGTTTGTAAGGTCATCCTGCAGCTGAAATTTGACAAAGGGAGGAAGGCACAGACACTAGCAAGTAGTATAGTCTCACCAATCACCAAGTCTGTGATCTGGCTTTTCAGTGAATGAGAGCATCTTGTTGATTTTATGGAACATGAGGATCCTCACACAAGGAAGATCAAAAGGCTGCATTACGTTTCAGTACATAAGTTTATGGGACAGATGGAATCCACTCAGAGAGACCCATGACACTCAGGGCCAGATTATCAAAAGTTTCAGACACTAAAACCTATTAGTGTGTTCAAACCTTTATTCCAACAGTGTCAGCACTTTTAAGCTCTATTTAAAGCATCAGTCTACAATTTAACTACTGCCAAAGTTCAAATGGAGGTTAAAAGGATGGGCTAAAGGAGGTGGCAAGTCAAAAGAAATTTTGGGTTGCCTTTTCTTTGTTTCCACACACATATTGTCAAACTTTTGCATGTAATTTTGTACAGCAACAGAGAAATGAAAATCCTTGTGAAGTGTACCGAAATATCTTTGGTGAGGTAATCAATATTAAAATGCTGCGTGTCCTTGCCTCTGTGATGTTGAAGCATGAAAAACACTTTTGCTATATCAATGTTGAAAACATTTCAGGAGTTTCTATCAAATAAATACAAAATACACTCAGGAAGAAAGGAGGGGGTGAACTCTCCATCTTAATAGCAGTCTATCAGATTCCTTAAACTCCATATTTGCCCATGTTTTGCTTGATAATGGATTCTAGTGCTCCGGCAAACTCATCTCTTTTGAGGGGGACTCTAGTTAGGATTCCTGCTTTGTGTCTTGAAGTGTCAGAGTCCATGCTCTGGAGTTACCTTTCAGTGGGTTTTAACTCTGGACTCTTAGTTCCTCAATGCCCAATATTGCTCCCTATGCCCAGTATTTTGCAGACTGTGATTTTTTGAGAAAGCTGAATTTGGCTGTTTTACAGTATCTAGCACAAGAATACACAAACCCAGATCACATAATAACAACTGCATGGGTGTTCAGCCTCAGATTCCTCACCACTTTTGAACACTCCTGAAGTCCTGTTTAGAGACTGTTGTCCTCTGCTCTTCATTCAGATGACTTCTTTTATGGAACAGTTAGCTTTTCTCAAATTGCTATTGAGAAACCCTCTGTATGAGGACTTTCTGTGAATTGCTTCCTGACCCATATGAAATGATGAAAATTCATCCTCAGGGTACTAATTTCTTAATTTACTCCCTTCTGGGGTTCTGACTTGAAAATTATGTTGCCCTAAATGACAGCCAGCTCTTCATCTAATTGAAGTGTCATTTGAATCAAGAATAGTTGAGAGCTCTTGTGGAGGAGTTCTGCAGATGATTGTTTTTTTACATGAAGGCAAAGATGAAAAAAAATACAAATAAGCTTCACATTCAAACCCAGTAGAGTTCCTGGTATTACATGGGATCACCTATTTTAGACATGAAGAATTTCTACCAATGCTTCCAACAATATCACAGGTCCTGCTGCTGCTCCTTTGATGTGATAATTCTTTAGTATAATTTAGGTGTGGGCAAAATGCATAGTTTGCACAGCTATAGCTGTACTTAGTTGAGTCCACCCTTTCCACCTCAACCCTTCTTACTGCTGTAAGAAGTAGAACTATCTCCCATATGCAAGATCCCATGTTATTCCAGATAGGTTTTGAATTCATTTGGAACTTTCTAAGAAGTAATGGAAGACACTAGAAAATGTTTTTTTACAAGGAACAGTGAAGGAAGCAGAAAGTGACTTAAAAGGACATATTAGCTGCACTTGCTGCACAAGTTTTCAGTTAGGCAAACTGCTTTTACTGGCAATGGCAATTACCCTGTGTGGATTATCTTAAAGGTGACTGAGGACCTTATAATATGAACCTCATCTTTAATGTTAATTACAACAGAAGAAAAACTGTCAAATGTTCTTATTTTTGAAGGACTGGGGAATATTGAAATGTAAGAATTTCTGCAATGTGAGCCCTTGTTCATTCATTTGTGACATTAAGCATAAGCCCTCTGCACATCAGCATGTGCACACAGTGCTTTTGGAGTGCCAAAGCAGAACCAGTAGATACCTGGACTCAGCTTTGGCTGGATGGTCTTTAATTCTACCATTGCAGCCTCTGAAAGGCAGGGAGAATGATTAGACCACTCATGGCTTTTTGCAGCATGTGCCTGGTCAGATATAACCATGTGATAGTACAAACATGACAGACACAGAAAACACTTCCACACAGCCTGTATGATTTTTTTCCCCATAAATCTGTAGCCATAAGTAATCCTTTCCAGGGCTACTAAAAAACCTGTCAGGCTAGATATCCCTTCACTGCAAATAAATAGCATTTGATACATTTTGACAAGAAGGTAGAATATAGTTTCTGTTTTAAAACTGTGTTTTAAATCTCTTTGGTTGCATCATTCTATTACAATCCTCTCCTCTTATAAGCAAGGCATTTGAGAATGAAGATGAAAGGGTTAAAAACTGTCAAGCAGGTGTGTTGGTTAGCAAAGGCTTTAGCTTACTTCTTGGCCCTCACACAGTGCAGGTGTTAAACATCAGCATTTTCAACCTGTTTGATATCTAGGCTTTTGTGTTTGTCATCTGGGGACTTTTACATGAAATCTGTAGGAAAACCCCCCATTGCTTTGTTGTTTTGGCTGAATAGGATAAAACAGAATTTATTTCTCACTGCTCTTAAGTTTAAAAAGACTAGCACAGCTATGTCTGTCAAACTAAGAAGTGGAGGGTTTTTTTAACTTGATAGTTTATGTTATTGTATATCATCCCCTATACAACAGCAACCACTAAGAGGTAAAAACCAACAAGCTGACAATTAATGAAATCTGAAATTTCTGATAAGTAAGCAGAAAAATGTGTCTAAAAATTGCATTCATTTAATTCCTGCTTTGTATATCTTAGCTTATAAATCTGATAGAAATGAAAAACATTTTTTCTTTATGATAAAAATTAATTTCTAATTGAATTCTGTGTGTCATGTTAAAGAATAAATAATGAAAGACATAAGAAGCTCATGTAACTTTAAAATCCATTACATATGCAGAAGATCTTTTTATATGTCTTCACATGCAGATTTAAGTGCCTTCAATATCAATAGAATCTGCACAGTAATTTCTTTTCCCATCCAAACAACTCTTAAGACATACAAACCCTACCACTGCTCTAACTTGTGTAAAGTGATGAACAAAGTATAAAAGGGCTTCTGAATAATTATAAAACTTAATCAGCAGCTGGTTTAGTCCCTTCATCTTAAGAGTGTGAAACTAATTTTGAATCGTTGATTTCTCATGCAGTAGTTGTTCATGACTGACTTTGTTTTGCATGGAGACCATTCAGAATAGAAACCCAGAGTAACTTTAAGACATGCTTACTTTCCCTTGGGGATTTCCCTGAAACTGCTTGAACTAGTCTGATAATTAAAATTGTTAGAAAGAAAGTACAACCCTTCCACTTGTTCCCAAACTGAGTGCTACAAAAACTTTCCAATTTGTACTATAGTCACTGGCTTAGTGTGGAAGTGTTTTTCAGGACAGCATCCTTGTATTCCTGGATGAAATAGCAATTTGAAAAGTGGGGAACTGGTTGGCTTTTTCTCAGACACTAGGACTAAAGATATCAGTCTCCCTCTGTGAAAATGATGGAGTCCTCTTTTTCTGAGAAATTTCCAGATAGCTGATAGATTTTGACCTTAGATATCCATCAAAACCTTTCAAAATGTTAAGCAGTAATTACACCTATCTATATATAATGTATATGTGTATAGATATATAAAATTGTATTACATAAACACATATATTTTAGCAGCAAGAAGAAAAGGACTGATACTGTGCTGCCATTTATTCTATTTGTAAACACTCAGATACATTCCCCTTCTTAAATCCCAAATAATGCTTGTAGTAATAAAGAACAAAGTTTTGGGAACTAGTTTGTACAATTGGCTTTGCCTTTTTTTTTACTCATCAAATGCTGTTTCAAACGTATGCAAAGATAATGCATTTTAACATTTAACAATAATAGCCAAGAAATTAATATTGTCAATGTGTTTCTATACTGTTAGTGCAAAACACAGGAAAATATTCTTATGTGAGGTCACATTCTATAATTTCCTCTCTGTAACACTGAACTGAAACTCTGTCATATATCTTACTGGCAATCTCTAAAGCAGTGCATTTGCTCCTTGAAAATCAATTATGTAGTCTTGACAAATCATCACACCAGAAGTTACTTTGTATGTGGAAGATTTTATCAGCAGTGTCATAAGCTCAAAGCACTTAGAGGGGTTAAACTTGACTTTCTGTCCTTTTATTGGGATGTTTACTGCATTATCTCATCATGCCAATACTTGGCTTGGACATGGAGAGAGGAAATTTTATTTATGATTCAGTTCCCTTAAATCTTTTTAGCAGTTACTGTGTTTCCATAATACACTTCACAGCTTCAGTGAAGATGCATTTTATCTTATCAGTGACACTGAAAGAATCAGTCTTTAAAACAGAGAAACTCTCTTGATACATCAGTGCTTGCCTAGAACCCATCCAGATGTCAGTGCTACTTCATTATTCATTTTGGTAATGATAACCAGCTGCCAGTTTAATGTCTGATACGGGAGTCCATTTGGGAATCATCCCTCTCCTCAGATAATCAGGCAAGTTGAGCAATTGTTCTATATTAGCAAACTCATTTATTGCCCTGTGAAACCTAAACTGAAAGTTGCAAATGTTGTGTTTTGAATCACTTTCATGTCTGAACATGACTGACACAGAATGACTTCATTAACTTTCAGTAAAGTGCACTAGAAAAAAAATTTAAGACAGAGTTCAGGTGCCGAGAGGGGTGTACTCTTTATTGTTACAATAGACCCAGTTTTTGTGTTGACATACAAAAATATTTCTATTTTATTAGAATAGTTAATCTGGTAAAGAATCTTCTAAAAATATGTTGACTATTTTTGATCTTGAACATTTAGGAACACTTTCTGAATTGGTCAAGTTGAGAAACAGCTTAGAAGAAAGAGGCAGTGGATTCAAAGACTGGAGAAAATTCAGTATTTGAAAATAATAGGAAATTCAGGATTGAAAAATAGCAGAAAGTAAAACTTGTGTAGTTTTAAAGTGGCCTGATAATTACTAATTCAATCTTTGCTTATCCTAATAGGAAGAAAAATATTAAGGAAAAACAACAATGATTTTTAAACGTTATTTCTTCAAAAAGCAAATATCAAAGAATGAGAAACTTTTCACTTAGGAAGGCTTTAAGAAATATTCAAATGGATGGTTATCATACCCTAATCCTCAGAATCTATCTTCTTCCTTTCCGCTTCTCCCAGCAATATCCTAAAATCAGTCATAAACTCTAAAACAACTTTATTCACAAGTCATATATATTCATATCACAAGTGCTGAAGAAAAAATATTAAAGAGAAGCAGATTAATGCTTTTAGTTACTGTGCCTAAAAAAGGAGGTGGCTGCTGCAGTTTATTCTCAGGATGCCTGTAAAACATCTATGTTTTCAAAAAGCAGGGAATATAATACTGTTTGTACAAGTACACAAGATGATGCATAAACCAGCTGTGAATAACTACTAATGAGAACTTCTCAGCTTCTACCCTTCCCTCCTCTTCTTTAAAGATACATACTGTGCATCCCCACATCTTCAATATGTTGTGTGATCTGGTGGATTGTAATCTAGCTTCAGGTTTTTGATATGCAGTCAGAGGTGGTTTATCTGGTTTTAATGAGTGTTGTATTGAACATAAGCTAATAAAAAGGGACACTTTACATGGCCAAATGTTTTTCCACATTAGGGATTGCCAAGAAGAAAAATAATGAAATTGAGCCAAAAGCAGTTTCTGTTTAACAGATCTAATAGTGAGAACATGCTGTAATAAAAAGTTTGCCTTTTTGTGTGTGTATTAGATGGGAACCAGTTTTCTTACTTTGCAAAAGATGGTCAGCATTCTTTTTTTAGCAGCTGCCACGGTGCTATGAAAGTCTGGGTTTGCATGGCCAAGCTTTGGTTGTGGGGGTGCTACAGGGGTGGCTTCTGTGAGAAGCTGGTGGCAGCTTCCTCCATGCCTAGCAGAGCCAATCCCTGGGTGCTGGTCAAGGCTGGGCCAGTTAGAAACAGTGGCAATGCCCCTGTGACAACATATTTAAGAAGAATAAAAAATAGTATTGCACAGTGTAATTGCAGCCAGAGAAGAGCTAGGTGAGAATAAATGAGAGGAACAGCTCTACAGACACTGAGGTCAGTGGAGAAGGAGGGGCGGAGGTGCTCCTGGTGCCAGAGCTGAGATTCCCCTGCAGCCCCTGGAGCAGACCATGGTGAGGCAGCTGCCCCCAGCAGCCCATGGAGGTCCATGGGGATGCAGAGATCCACACCGGAGAGGGTGAATGCCTGAGAGGAGGCTGTGACCCCATGGGAGACCTGGAGAGAGGACCCCACACTGGATCAGCCTGTCCATGAAGGACTGCACTCCATGGAAAGGTGACCCACGCTGCAGCAGTTTTGGGAGAACTGTTGCCCATGGGATGGACTCACATTGCAGCAGTTCATTGATGGAGCCCATGCTGAGCAGAGGAAGGACTCCTCTCCCTTAACATCAGGAGTAACAATGTGTGAGGAACAGACCATAACCCTCATTCCTTGTCTCCCTGCACTGGTAGGGGAGGAGGTGGAGCTGGGAGGGAGGAAGGGGTAGGAGTAAGGTGTTTTGAAGCTGTTTCTAATTCTCATTATCGTTCTCTGATTTTGTTAGTACTAAATTAAATTAATATCTCTAATTCTAGCCCTTTTAGGCCATGGTGGTGTTTGGTGAGTGATTTTTCCTGCTCATTATCTGAACTCATGAAACCTTCATTATACTTTCTCTTCCCTGTCCAGTTGAGGAAGTGAGTGATTGGCTCTGATGAGTGCCTGGCATCCAGCCAGCATCAACCCACTACAGGTGAGGTGTTATTTATGGCTACCAATCATACAAGAGGTGTTCATTTATTAAAAGAAAGAAAGAAATTAAGAGGTAGAGGAAAGCTACATAGTAACTAAAGGTTTAAGGAAGAGAAAACAGCGAATAGGGTTTGTTTTAAAATTCCCCCAAAGGAGTTATTTTGATCCAGCTTGCTAAAGGAAGAATGTACCTGGTTTTCCCAAAGCCAAGGATGAGAATGAATTTTCTGCCTTCCTGAGAAGGTACTGGTTTTTTGTTCATTGAAATCAAATCTGTAAACTATTAGATCTTCTGCTTAAGCCAAGTTTTACTTGGTTCAGGTGTAGAAATAATATTCAATTTTCTCAAATTGGCCACGGCATAGGCTTTATATATTTGACATTGCTATGATGTAACAAATATCTAGCTTGACTTATAGTTAGAAGCCCACAGGCACATGATACCTGGTCCAGAATAACATCTCTTAGGAGAAGTACACCCATTCACACTTTCTAAGGAATCAGTCTGAGATAAGGAACTTAAATGCTTCAAGCTTCTGTGTCACAGGATAGCAACATTTCTGGTTCAGTTGATGGTATCCCAAACCTGGGCTCACATTTGCACTGCACTCCAACATTTAACTGCTGTTGAGTTGTCTGAGTCAATAGATGCTTCAGCAAAAAAAGGAGGATAACTGTCTTAGGCAGAAATTCTTCACTGTGAGAGTGGTGAGGCACTGGACCAGGTTGCCCAGAGTAGTTGTGAATACCTGGAAGTGATAAAGACAACGTTGGATGGAGCTCTGAACAACTTTGTCCAGTGGAAAATGTCTCTGGCCATGGCAGTGGGTTGGAAATAGATGGTCTCCAAGGTCCTTCCAACCCAGGCCATTCTATAACTTGTGATTTTATTTGAGATGAAGATTTTATAAGTACTAGTGCATCACTCATGTTATTGACACAAGAAAGCTAGCTCTCCTTAGGGAATAGATATTCTGTTTTATCTATATTCAGCATGAATGAAGCTTAACTTCATATTCAGAGAGAATCCAATTTTGATGACTTTTGAAGAATGTAGGGAAATAAGTTTGTGCAGAGCAAGGTGTTGTCTTGACATCATTCAAATAAATGTGCTTGGATTTTCAGTATGTGATTTGTATTATATTTGTCTTGGTCTAAGAGCTACTTCAATGCCAGTAATCAAGGGGCAAGATGGATTGGAAAAGTTTTCTGCAGATTTTCCTGTGTGTATTCTGATATTCATTATAAAGATGACAGTGGCAAAGTACTTGAAAGCCAAGAAAATTCTCAGAAAGTTTATCTGGAATCTATTGGACTGAGGAGATCAAAGAGCAAATGGTAAGAAGACACAGAGGGTAAAGAGGATTTGATAGAATTTCAGCTATCGTGAATGCTAGTGAGCAGCAGGTTTCTCAGTGGCTAATGGTCTGATGTGTTTTGCAATTCTTTCATCAACCATCATGGAGAAGGGAAGCACATGCAACATGTAATTTCAATATGATATTGAAGCAGCAGCAGGCAACTTCAGGTATACGTGACTGTTCTGAACCTTTTTTTTTTTTTTGTGGAATAATATTATTTTGTCTTTTAAAATGCATAACTAAACTGTTCTTGCTTACAGTGCTAATATTAATTTCAATACTTAAAAAAAATTCCCTTTGCTAGCCTTATAAAAAATTTGCATATGCCTATTTATTCTAACATGACATTTGAAATAGTAGGTATAAAATATTAAAAGTCAGGAAAGAAGGACAGACAGGAATGAACATTTCTCCTCAACGTTATTATTTAATCCCTTGTGCATAAGTGTTATGATATAATCTTTAATTACATAGTTGCACACAGCTTTTCTCCCAGGAGACCTCTGTCTTACAGAGTGAGTAATAGTTATCCAACATTTCTTTTTATCTTGTTCACTATGTGGTTTAGCCTCAGGCCTTATTTATGCTACATCATCCAAAATCTTGACTGCAGAATTATTAATTTCTTTTCCTGGGAATTTCTTTGGTTCTCTTATCACATCAGCTAATTGCTTCATGGCTGCTCCTAAACCTATCTTTATTTTCCCTTTGAAAATGTATTATCAGTGTCCCATTTTTGCAGCTATGGAACTGAAGAACAAAGAGATTAAAGCCAAATTTACCGTGTCCATTTTTCTGTGCCAAAAATGAGAAATGAAGAATGATTCTTCTAAGAATGTCTGAGTTTTTGAGAGCAATATGTACATAATTAAAGCGCTCACTGACTTTGTTTGCAACCTATTACAAATACTAGATGACTCATTGGGATTTTTCATTGGGTATCTAACTGCATCATCTAAAACCTGCGTGGATTCAACTAAATTAGTACACTTCATTTCCCTGAAATCTCTCCTCTTTCAACACATAATTTCTGATGAAAGAAATTAGGTTTTCCTCATGTTCCTCCTCTGTATGTGTCTTTCCCAGCATCCTGGCTTTTTGGCATCTTTCTGAACTCCAGATATTTGTGTTTTCTAGAGCCTCATTTACGGCTCCCGTATTTCCCTAACTCTGCAGCTCCTTCCTCACTTTTCTGCTGACTTGCAAGCTACACCTTCACACTTGCCACTCTTCTGCTTTCAAGACAGGCAGTGTCCTCTTCTCTTGCATAGTGTGGGAGCCAGCTGAAAGGTACTTGAGGATGGGAGAAATGGACATTTTGCTTTCAGCTCCAGGGACAGGTGTCACAGAATTTAGCTAATAGTTGGATCAATCATAAAGAGGTCCTGTTGCAGCCTTGCATCTCTTGGCACCAGTGTGCTCAGGGCAGGAGGAATCGTGGAAAGCTTGACTGCCCAGGTGTAAACAGCAGCCTTTGAAAAGCTTATAACTCGACCACAATAAAGAGAATTTTTCAGAGACAGAAAATAGTGCATGTCACATGGTGGACACTGCCAAGGCAAATTCTGGATTTCTGCTCTTGACAATAAAAGCATGGAGATTTTCAATGGAATATTTTTTTAAGAGCCAAAATATTGTATTCAGAAAAGGCTGTGCTGTTGCAGCTGAAAGCTTCCCCAAACAGTTCATCCTAAGAAAGACAAATGAAAGTCTGACAAGAGACATAAAATAGCTTCAAATCCAAACCTAAGAGTGAACAATGACACTTTTATGAGACTAGTAGACTATAAAAATAACCTTTTCCCCATTACATATGCTCAGTCTATAGCAGCCAGTACATTTTAATGACTTATGGAACTTCAGAGTCAAAGAATTCAAGAGATGTTTCAAGAATAAAGTAAAAAAATGTTTCTAGGGCTATATTTCACTGACATAATGTCCTGGATCCATAATGCTGCTATGTCAAACAAACAGTAGTCTCATTATCATTACCATGAACTTTTTTTTCTCATCCCTTTGTTCTGATCATTACACATTTTTCTCTTCTGTCAGGATTCCACGTTCAAGATCCAATTTAGCATTAAGAAAAGCATCTCCATCTCTTTGCTGTTGCTATTGACTCTGGTGTTCATTTCTTTTTCTTTCCTCCCCCTTCTGAGTCTTTCTAGAACCTGAAAAGACATCTAGGTTTTGGCCACTTTTGACCCCTCAATATACAGTAGTGTTATTATATGCTTACCATGGGGTTGTTAGAAATTGCTAAATAATAGTTTGTAAGTGATACTTTCTGTTCATGTATTTATTCACATTGATTTACAGGTGCTAATGCATTGTGTTTTGGAGTGATTGATGCACATTTACAAGGCATAAGTCTTCCTGGTTGAAATGTGCAGAAGGAGTTCACATTCATGATAAAAAAAAAATTAACATTTTTGTTGAAAATGTTGAAAAGTTGAAAATAAACTTCCATAAAGAAATAAACTACCTGAAAATACAGCAAAAAATAGAAATATTTATAAAGAAATTGAGAAGAACATGATAACAAATCCATTGTTTTGAGATAGCTGATTAGCTTTTTTTTTTATATTACACATTAGTGATAAGACCAAACTGGATGCAAAAGATAAACAATGCTCATTAGAAGGCATGGTTTAAACCATTTTGATATTATAATTTGATTTTTTATATAGGTAGGGAAGCATGCCAAGATGAGGGTGCAAGTAACACTTCCAAACAAGTAGAGGCACAAAGGAATTTGAGATGATATCCCTAATGAAACCCAGAGCTGCAGCACTGTGAGAAAATTAAAGCTTGGGCCAAGAATCAAAGAGAAACTGGAAATGCTTCAGAAGGCTTTTTATAGTCTAGGATCAAGGAGGTTTCAGCTTTTAGTGTGGAAAGGGCTAATAATGATCTGCTAATCTATGTGCAGCATTTATATTGTTTTCCTTGTAATTTCTAACAGCCTATCAAAGCCTCCAAGTAAGAGTTTGCATGTTGGGAATCAGATGTGGCTGTAGGTCCAGTGCATGTAACACCACATTGGCTTGTGTGATGTGCAGGAGGATGTGGAATGCTTTTAGGACTGTCTAAAGGTTAAAGACTTTAAATGCTGCTGCTCACTTCAGTCACATTCTGGGAACAGAGAGGAGACAGAGAGCAGAACAGAAGCACCTGGAGTGTATTTGCCCTAAAATAAGATTCCAGCAAGCAGCTAAATAGACACCAGATCTATAGAATTTGTATTCAACTTTGTCCTAAACTTTAAAATAAACTTCCAAAACAGCTAAGATGACAGAATTTAGAGAACTATGAAATATTTTTTAAATTTGTGCTTATCAGAATAATAATTATTTGTGGTTCTTATACCTTTTAAACTTTTTTGGTGTATTTCAGGCCAATAGACACATTTTATATCCTTAAATATGCAAATTCCTCTAAAGTAGGCAAAATTTTGACCCAAATGAAACTGATATTTTTCTGTTTATTTCTGTGCTGCAGCTCTCTGCCTCCATCTCTAAGTTTTAGTAGTAACCCTCAAAGCTTTTAATTTTCTGAAGAATCTCTGCTGACAGATTATGAACACTCAAACATCTGAAGGAAAATATAGAGGGAAAATCTATGAGAAGTGGGAAACAGACACTTATTTGGGTATGCCATGAATCAGTGAGATACATAGGACCCAATACAGTAAGTTTTCATTGCTAGTTTTTCAGCTCACCCAGAGTAAGCATCCATATTTTTATAATGTAAATTCTGGAAGTAGAAGCCTAATGTATTTAACTTTATGTTGTTTCTAACTAGTGGTTCTCATGGTTGATCACTTCAAATTATTCTTGGCAGTCATTTTGTAGTACTTGCTGAAAATCCTTGCTTTGTTTTTGTGGCACTTCAGTGAGATTTATATATCCACAGAAAAGGATAACGTAAAAAAAATCCTCGGGTAAGTTTAGTAGCCTTCATTGCTACATAAATGATTGCAAATTTAATATAGGTATGCATTTGTGAGTAAATACCATTGAGTTTACTGGAAGACCCTAATATTTCAAACAATTTCGAATCTGGGTTGGAGGTGTAAAAGGTCTATGAATTTTCATGAAGGCAGGCAGAAGATGGAGAGGCTATAATAATTCACCTCCTACAGAAAAAGAAAATGTAATCTATAATGTTCCTAGTCATTAAGAAAGTCACATTGGAAGGGGAAATGAGGGACAGAGGTGAGGAGGGAGGCAGAATATTAGGAAGAGAATGAAAAATAAGAGAGGCTCTGAACACCTTGTTTTCTTGGGAATTAACTTATTAGACACCAAAAAATTCCAATATTTTGACAGAGGACTGGATTCTGCACTATTTAAAAGGCATGAATATACTTTTTTGAGACCATGAAGTGAGATATCCTCTCTCCATGTGGCTTGTCTGCTTTCTCATAATGGTTGAACTCACATTTATTTTAGTTCATTTTAAATGTCTATCAATCATGAAGCACAAATTCATGGGAAACATTGAGACAGATATACGAATTTCTAATGCTTTTCACACTTGTCAAGTCATTCCATCTTAACCTGGCTTGCCAATTATTTACTTTCAGATTTTACAGCCATATTTAGAGACAGGTTGTAGAACTCATCAAGTGAAATGTGGCCTGCTTAGGTCTATTGGAGATTACTGCTGACTTCAAAGCAGGAATTTGCCCATATTGTTCCCATTCACATTCTGGAATGTCGTGTTTACTGGATGAAATACCATGTGTACTGGCTTTGATTTTCTATTCAAATCACAAATGGTAGGATATGTTTTGTTAGCAAAAGAATTGTTATCTAACTAAGGCCAATTAATCTGCTGTGGCTGATGAATCGTTAGAAGAGAGATTAAACACAAAACTTTTATATTAGAAAAGAATTAAGCCACATGAACGATGGTATTTTTTTAATCAAAGCAATAATTTGTTTTACTAGGCAAGCTACTTTCTAAATTTTTTTCTGTAGAATTCAGAGATAAGAAGACACCTGAATAATTTCATGTTTTGTGATATATCACTTGGCATGGTGAAAGTCCTCTTCTTTAATGAAGTAATCAAATGCTGCCTATGAATTTTATGAATATTGATGTGATTTGCAGTGGGATACAGGGGCTCTCTAGTGCCTTAATAACCTGGGACCAATTTCTTGTTGGCTTGATAGAGCAATGGGGCAGTGGTAGAAAACCACCTCCAACAAAACAGAAACTAAGCTTAGGTCTACACTCATGTCCCAGCTGAAAACAGGACCAGAAGTACAGATACCAGAGGAATAAAATTTCCAGGAAAACTCCCTGGAGACAGAAGGAAACCATGATGTCACTGCTGAATTGAGAACAAATGAACATACAATGATACTCCCTAAAGACAATTTGAAATTTCCTGTAGTCTCCCATTTCCTAGATTCTGCAGAAATTTGAGGAAGAAAAGACAGGTTTAAGGATTTGATTGTCCTAAAATGTGTTTTCTATTAAATTCTTTCCAAAATGGTTTATTGCACATATTGTTTGGGGCACTAAAAAATAAAATTGATGCCACATAGTGGGAACTATGGGGAATTTCATCACATAAATAATGAGTCAAGGTAAGGGCAAGAAAGACATGAGTCACAGTCACTTTAGTGATGGTCTACTCCACTTGAAGCAATAAAAAAGCACCCTAAATACCTTTGATACTAGAAAAGGAGGAAAAGTGAATCTCACACTTGATTTATAACTGAAAGTTATACCTGCTGTACTCATGTATGAAACACCTTCTGTATTGGGATAATTAATTATTATGGAGAAATCAAAAGAAAAAGTGTTATCATGTCAGCTTCTCTTAATGAAGGCAAGAATATGTGCTCAGTTTCCTACAGAAAAAGCAAGCCATCCTTCTGGCATTAGGCTAGTTCTTTATTTCTGTGGTAAGGAAGAGGTCAACTAATTGTCCTTTTTGTCACTCAGCATGTTTTTGGTGTGAAAGGCATTATCTTAGAAATAAAAGAATTATTGTCAAAAGTACATGTTAGGTAACAGTCTGGCTCACAGGAATACTTAGTAGAAGCAGGAGTTTAATGGAATGAGCAGTCTTTGTCAGATTTTGACAGTGTTTGCTGCACAAGTAGGAAATGCCAATGTGCTTAAGAGTAAATGAAGTATTTTGAAGGATGAGTATGCAGGACCTTGAAACAAAGAAGCATAAGCATCTTGGGCTTGGTGCTGAAACTCATCAGAGTCCAAGGGTACTCTAAAATGCAGCTCTCATGGCACAGGCACAGAACTGGTGCAAGAAAGTGGCAGATTTAGAGCCCCTGCCTCAGCTTCCCTCCTGTGCAGCACCCTTATTCCTGCCTTCTCCAAGTACCCTAAAGAGAGCACACACAGCCAAGTGCCTGAGGTTTTGGTTTTATCAGTTATAGTACCAGAATAATTCCATGAAGATCAGAGATAATCTCTGGTATTGCTCTCACTGTGAATAGGTAGACACTCAAAGCTGCTAAATAATAGTTGATATAAACATTATATGCTGGTGATTAAATGTAAAAATACCTTAACCTTGATATAGAGGATATGCCACACACCATAAAAGAAATTTCATAAAAGACTGTAAAATACATCATTTCATGTAGTTACTTAAGGTTTAGGGGAAAAGAGAAAACAACAGGAAAAATTGCACTCTGAGTTGGATAAGCACTAATAGTTTTCCCACTGTTTTTCCTTAGACCTGTGCAATAAATTCCAATTTGTGTTTGACACCTTCTTCCCATCCCTCCACACAGCAACCTTATTGACAGAGTTCATCTAAAAGAGAGAAATTGTAATCTGAAATTAATAATTTTTGTTTGATTCTCTATGTGGCCTGTTTAAATGTCTCATTCTTTAAACATATCCATTAGTAAAGGAATGGAAATTGTATAAAAGCTCCTTCTGTAGTGGCAGTGTCATCATTCTGGAAAAGGAATTGTGTCAGATACATAAATGTACTTAGGAATATAACTGCCTTTGGAAACAGTAGGGATAAATGATGTAATAACTTTTTGGTACCTTTACCTCTTAAGGTATATTTATATGTTATATTTACCTCAATAACATTGTTTATCTTGGTTGACTGTCAATTTGTTTTGATTAAAAAGACACTGCAGGAAATGGGAATGTTCTTGACACAGCAAGGAATATTCTGCCTTTTGTAAGAAGACATTTACATGATCTTCAATATATAGTGACAATCAATGCTGCAAACATTAGTGCAAACGACAGGATAGAAGATTTCCGGAGCTGGTCAGCTTGTAGGGGTCTGTGGGCAAGTATGGCAAACATTGCAGCTGTTTTCCCTTCTAGTTTTGGCAATTGAAAAAATCAATTTTTAAGTTTGAGATCTTGAATTGTTACATTATTTTTGCAGGGTTTTTTTCTGAGGGAAGGATAATCAACCTCGTTTGTAGTGTCATAATGGAAACTTCTGAGAAAATGAGCAAGTAAGAAAAGCCAGGAAAGCCTCAGAAATGTTTTCTACCTAAAACTTTTCCACTGAAACAGAAGAATCAGTAAGCCCCATAAATGAAATCACTTCTTGCCCTCTGGAGAAAGGGTGATTCCTAGAGGTCAAAACAGGGGTTACAACTGGGTCAGCTGAGATAGCCATTACTGCAGCTATCTGCACAGTGTTCAGCCTTTAAGTAAACCAGAGAGGTTTTAATGTGGAACTGCTGGTTCTTGGTTGGCTTTCCTAAGGTCATTAAGAAAAAGACAGCTTAGTAAGCCTGAAACCATTAAGGAAAAATATGAAACCCTGTCTCTAAACAGAAGTTATATCAGGTTAAGTAAAAATGGTTTTGGTGTTCTAGTTAGAGTATGACAAATCTGTTCAGACACTATTACCATTCAGAGCCATCATTTAACTGCTTTCTTGACCTAGTCGCTATTATTATTTATTTCTATCATATTCCACTTGATATTTTCATTATCATAGTATATTCAAGTCAGTGCTGCTTTTCAGGTATGAAATTAATTCATTGAAAGCACAAATATTTGTGTTATGAGAATAAATGGCCACTAAAATCAAAGTAAGGTTGGTTGACTAGGTCTTCTATATATGTCGTAAAATCTGGTGTGAATGCTCCTAAAATAACATAACACTTTACTTCTTTTGTATAAAAAAAGAAAATATATTAATTGAATTAATATTTTTTACACACCCTCCTTCAGTAATACTATTTGCATATTGTGCTATAGAGGGAATTGAAAACTGGAGAAAATAATGGATTTTTTTTCTTTTGTTTTCAGGCTCAATTCCGAGAAACAGCAAATGAAAGGATTTATTATATGTGACAGCTACTATTGGGAGGTGTCTTTCTAGAGAAAATCTGTTGTAAATTTTGAGAACTCAGTGCACTATTTTTTATGTGAAAGGTATTCACACCTTAACTTCAGATGAGATGCACCACACTACCTCCTGAATTTCATGAATGAAACCACAATTATGCTCCTAAACAGGAGCTGCAGAATACTCTGAACTGTGCCTCACCTGGACATTTGGAGAAACAGCTCCAGGAGAAATGAAAGCGCGCCCCAGCATGTAAATAATGTTCAGCCTGGAAGAAGAATGTGGATCTGTGTGCTTGTTCTGAAATTTAGCTTACCTCAGTGCTTGATCCATTCCCAACCCAGACAGGTCTTTCCTTCAGTTATCACGTGTTTTGGCTTTTTATATTGATGAGCTATCAGAACTCTATTTTATATAGCAACTCTCAGCTTCAGTTCCCTTGAGCTGGTTGCTTGTTTATTATATATCACAGAAACTGCTACCAAGAAAACACAAAATAACAACCACCAAGAATCAATAAAACTATCAGGACCTTGGAAACACCCCTTTGGTTCCCTGCTATTTTATGGTCAAGCTGCAGAACTGCCTATATCTTGTTCAGGAACATTCCCTTTGATGGGGAATGTCTTTCTAACTCTTGTCTTCTCTTTTCTTAATCAGATAAAATTTTCTAAAATCTACCCCTTTTCTTTTCACAGATGTCTCTACTTTCTGCTCTCGAGAGTTCTGGACAGCACAGGGCCATTTTTCAAGTTAAAAGAATAGAAACTTTGGCTGACTTGTTTTCTTTGTCAACCATTCACAGAACAGACCCAAAGGGAAAGGAAGCAAAATGTCTACAGAGTTAATGTAAAAATAACAGCAAAAAGTCCTAATTTGAGACAGTGTGGATAAAAAGATGAAAGGTCTCTTAGTTAATTTCTGTTACTTCCAC
>LTAT01000006.1:41489247-41539564 GCA_003286495.1 Chlorodrepanis virens
TGAGAAAGATGTTTCTGTTAGTTAGCCAGTGGAATAGAATCTATCGTACCACTATAAAAACCGCGTGGTTCTTTTGAATACAGTATTTGCCTTTCTACAATCCTGCCTCTCGCCTGCTCCTGCCCCGACCCCGGCGCACGAGTGACAAGAATCCATTCCATCTGCTTGCATTTCTTGTCATTTATTTGCTTTTTAAAAGAAATACAAATCTGTGTCATGCAGATGCATAGATTATCACAGAAGTAACTGTTTTCAGCGTACTAGTGCAGAAAAAAGGCCAAAAAGCTGAATATTTGCAGAGACATCACTGTCCTTTAATTGCCAGAATGGATGAATAAGTGCCAGAATTGGGATGACTTGCAGCAGATAGTGGAAAAAAAAAAAAGTGGGAAATCAATAACCTTAAAAAATATGTTGCTAAGATGAGAAAATTAGTGTAGTACATGCTCCAGTTCTGGTCCTTTTGCCAAAGAGTGCTCTTGAACAGTAATAATTTTCCTTGGAAGACTGTGTTTCATCAATATTTTAGTGGCAAGTATGGGCAGATGCTTGCAAAAGAACTAATTCAACTGTAGATTTGGTCTAAGTTATGTATTTTTCATCTCATTCATGTTGTATTGATTTTCTATTGAAAGCTGATCTTTTTGTCTATTTGGACAAAGTCTCTTCTGGTCTTCTGGATAATTCAAGACTTTGAAGAACAAGTGCCAAACTATTTTGCTGCTGTCCATGCAAACAGTATTTTCTCTGATTACAAACTAAATTTAAAGCAATGTCCCAATCCTCTCTCCAAAATATTAAAGAAACAACTGATAAGTAACATCCAGTGCAGAAAAATAATGTCAACAAATCAAGAGAAAAAAATAAGCTGATAATGTGTTTTGCAAAGTGTTGTATCTCTTTTGGAAAATTCAAATATTGAAAGATGAGATGCAAAATATTAATGAAAAATAAAGAGATACCCATCAGCAGTCCCTGTAAAAATAAACTGTGGTAATTTCCTGAGGTTTATAGGAGCTATTTTTTTGTGTATATTTAGCACTTATTAAATTTCTTGAAATAATTAATGGTTAGATGAACCAAGCTTTCTTTCAAACATCGACAGGTCACACTTATTCAAAGATGCCACAAGCACCCTAGGAAATTACAAGAGTAAGACTTGCAGCCATCACCAGTTTAAGTACAAACAATTTTAAAAACATTTTTTCATATTACCTTGCAATTTTTTCTGATATTTATTATCTAAGCAAAAAAAGATAATAAATATTTTATTTGCATTTCCTTGCAAACTGAGAATGTAAGTTTGTTGTACTGGTAACTTTTCACTAAAATCACCCTGAAGTGTCTTCAAATGTCAATTGATTATCTGCTATTCTTTCAAACTGGTGTCTTTTTCTTATTGCTGGTTACATGTTGACACCTCATTCTCTTCAGCAGTTTCAGATGGGCACATCTTTGATGTTTGCTATCTGTATCAATATGAATCAATTCATTGGAGTCATGTTCGTAGAATGAATTAGTTAAGTTGCTGACAGAAAGCCAATTTTTTCAGTGGTTTGTTCCAGCTGTTGATTTATCAATTTATGAAATTTATCAGTTGATTTCTATCAAATCAGCCAGTTTTGCTGAGGCATCCTGAAGCCACACAGTCACTGATGCAAAGGAATGGGCTGGAGCACACTAGTGGAGACAGAAATGAGGAGCAGCAAGCCCCTCTTGGTGGCCAGGAGATTGGATTTCACCTGGTCTGAATCTGCCCTCTCTGACGGCCAAAACTGCAAGAAAAATTGGTTCTCTCATGCCTCGCATCACAGACTTGTTGGTCCTAATCAGCAGAAGACAAATTCATTTCTCTACATTTCATTCACTGGCTCTGGAGTGAAAATAGTGTGTGCCAGAGGTGACAGTCTAGTCTGATTTTCACCCTGTAGATATGGAACAGTCAAATGCCAAGAGGAAAGGTTCCATTAGGGGATGGTTTATCCATTCAGATGGTGAATTACAAAAGAGACACTATCAGGCAGGTTTCCTAAATTGGATTGGAAGTTTTCTCCTAAATTCTATTAGCAGATGATTCTCTGTTTTGTACAGCTGAAGGGGAATTTTTCTTCCACCTACCATTCCCATGTATGGTTGAGTCTGATCTTGCTAGCTTTGTGTTTCCAATATATTAATGAGCTTTAAAAAATTCATTATCTGAAACATGTAATGTGGCAATTAATAAGAAGGGTTAGTTGGTGTTAGCATTAAATGAGTCAAAAGATAAATCCACTAATTGCTATAGAAAACCTTCTGGGCACCTGTAGGTCAGACATCAAAAGTAAGCAAATCTAGCAGTAAGCAGTTTGCAAGCTGAGAGAAAACAACAGCAGCCGGGGAGGAAAAATATATAGCAGTTTGCATGGGTAATCAGTTTTTTTGGAAAACAACAGGAAGAGGATGGGAAATAAATACCCTGCAAGCAAAACCATTGTACTTCTATCTACATGATCACTGTAGGATAACACAGGAAGGTTCTTCATTGAGGCTGTTATTGAAATGTTCCACAGAGGACTCCATAGCAGAGCTTGAGTAACTGCAGCTATTTAAGGACTTTAATTAATGTAACAGATGCAGAAGCCATTTATCGCTTCACAGAACTGTGAAAGTTTTATAAATTGTATCTATATTTGCTGGTAAATAAAGCCAATTACTATAAACTCAGAAAGCATCTTTCAAAAGTGCTTTCATGGAAACCACATTTCATAGCCTCTCTAGGTTGTCAGGATAAATATAATCAAATACTAAACACTGCTAGCAGTGAGTGCTAGCCTTAACTGTCTAATGACCTGTGTCTACCTTCTGTTTCTCGTGTGGCTGAGGTCAAGATGAGTACGCTGCTGTTCTGAGCTGATAGCATGACACACCATGCTTTGTACCATCCCCTGCTACAAAATAGGCAAAGCAGTGATGAGCAGGACCTTATGTTTAGCCTGCAGCTAAGAAATGCATGCAATAACCTTTAAGAACACCTCTCCACATTCTCCTGACACAGAGGTTAATATTATGATCAGAAAAGATTGCATTAAATGTGGTTTATTTAATTTTGTTTAGTATTTAGGAGCCCAGAGGATAGTTTGTATTTAACCACAACTTACATCACAAGTGCTTTTGCATGCTGTGCCCTTTAATTCAGAGCATACACATCTGCATGGGTGGGGCTTAGAAGGGTGTAAATTAGATAAAGAGCTTAATACTGTATGCATCACTTATATGCTTTGTGTTCTTTCTGATTTCTTTCTGCAGTGTGGGAGGTGTCCCTAGGCTTTTGAGAGCTGTGTTTCAGCTTGATACTGTAATCCCATGGCAGTGCTTGTCTAAAGAGTCCTGTGGTCAGGTAAGACATTGAGATGGATGTACATAGATATTTGCTTTATAGTGAATTCCTGATTTTTAAATGACTCTAAGTGTTTTCACAAGGGTCAGTTTTAATTAAAATGACAGCAAGAATAACTGAGTCTTTCAGTAGAAAGGGACACCCAGACAGACTAGAAATAAAGGTGGTTTATCCTTAACTCTCTTCCTGATAACTGTATTTTTGATAGGTAATGGGTTTCTGCTTCAAAAGTTGTGTGGCATTTACAGTTTCATCAAATGATGTGCAACACTTTTGCTGCAAATACTCTTGGTCTAGTAAGGCCTATTTGTTTCCTGCTTTTCTCACACTATGTCTGGAGTAATAAGCAGCAAAGCAGAAATAGCTCTAGAAAGAAAACCAATTGTTTCTAAGCACCCCCAAGCCATGTTATGCGTGTTTTGGATGTTTTATTTCAGGCTAGGTTTAGTCTGGTCCCCAGGTCTCTATGCCAATTTGTGGCTGGAGCATTCTGACCCAAGTTTATGTTGGCATTATCAGGGTGCACGTATCCTAGTTCACTTAAAGGGATCCATTTTATGTGGTTTGGGACAACTCTGGTACAAATAAAAGCATATTAACTGAGGAAAATGAAGAGATTTACATTGAAAGGGAATTCTTGATGAAAGCCAATATGCAAATATGCCAATGCAGACTTGCTGAGTTACAGATTCTCACTTTCCTTGAGGTCTCATTTATTCATTTATTATACCTGTGGCTGGATGTTTTCTTTCCCTTGAGAATGAAGACAGTTGTTCTTCAGAGTAGAGAAATGTTTGTCTCTTTCTAGAGGGTTTTTCCTGCCTTGTAGAGAGATTAATATCAGAATGTGTTTCACAGGGAATTTCTTCCACAGCCCATATGAATTAGAGGTGATGAGGCAGCCCCATCCTGTAAGGAGATTAAAAGAGCATATGAAATAGACAAAAATAATTATGAAAGCCTTTCCTGCAGCAGTTAGAGGGGACCAAGCCAAGGGAAATGGGCAGTGTTGGTGTTTCTCATTAGGTGCTAGAATAAAGAAAAACAGATGAATAGTGTTTTGGAAATGTATGGAAATTACCTGGATATTTTTGTGGAAATAGAGAAAGCAAAATAAAACCATTCAATCTACTGTTATGTTTGTAAAGGAACTAGGTATGTCTTACACACTTAATGCAATTTAAAAATATTTTGAAATCTATATTGCTTATTTCAAGACCTTAAATATAAAGTTGCAATTTTTCTTCACCTGAGCAAGGAAGGTTTCATTCAGTGAAAAATCTTCCACAAGGGAAAGGAAAAAAATCCAACCTGAAGCCAGTCTGGAGAGAAGCTTGTTGTATTGCCTTATACGTTTTATTCTGGACACCTGAGCAGGGAACAATGCACCACTTTTCAGCAGAACAAAAGATTCCTTCATCGCCCAAATGCTGGGAAAGATGACAGCTGCAAAATCGGAGCCTCAGAGGACAGGCAGCTTGCAGGAGTCCTAATAGGAAATGGACTATTCATGCAGACTTTAATGTCTAACCCTATCTACTTCAAACTGAAGTAAGATTAGCCTCCTTTAAAAACATGTACAAGTTTAATGGTAATCCTAGATGACTTTGGTTGTGAGAAATCTGATACACAGAGAAAACGTGTCATACATTGGTGTATGGGAGAATTTTTTAAGTTCTAATATCCTAATATATGTATATTATGATTCCCTTTATATGTTAATTTGTGTTTTTTCAACTCAGACTATCTCAAGAAAATTCTATGAAACAAAGGATGTCAACAACATGTCAGTACAACTTAATTCTGCACTTGTAGACCTCATATAATTTAAAAATAACACTCAGGATAAACGTTGCTTATTTACTCTCTTATTAAGTAGAAGCCAGTAATTTTTTTTAAAAATCAGAAATATGTAATTAAGCTGTAGCTCTATTTTAGGCCTCCTCACTGTTGTAGTGGAACAAGGGGACATAAAGGGATTGTAAATGCTCATTAGACAATAAATTGCAAATACTGGGAATGTTCAAAGGGGAGGGTCTGACATTTGCACTTGCCGTTGACCAAGGATGTGGTCAGGTTTGCTGTTGTTCTACTCTCCCCGTGTCCATGAGACATGCAAACTTAGTAACACTAATGGTTGTGAGAAAAATAACAAGGGCTATTACTGCTCAGTTTTATAAATTTTTTCCCCAGTAGTTTACTTTTTTGTAATTTGAAGTTGAAGTTTGAATGTGTTGGAAAGTTTTCAGGAAAATACATAACAAGAGATTATGCCAGATTGTGTAAATTCTGAGCAATTTCAGGTAAGGTAATGATTTCATGTTAGATTTACAGAAATTTAACTACAAATTGGTTGTGTTTCTTCATAAAAAGCTCTTTTCTTTACTGGTAATGTCTTTACCGAAGAGATTTAGAAATTGGGTCCAAAAATTTCCATTCCTCTTTTTCATGTTTTGTAAGGTGTACATGCAGAGATAGGTGACTACAGTGCTCACAAGCCAACCACCTTGGCTTCTGCCTGTTGGTGTGGGCACATTTCACTTTAGACTGCAATTGTTGCAAAGGGGGTTGTATTCCTGTGTATAAAACAGGTGGAAAATGTAAGCTATCTGTTTTGGAGCTGAGCTTCCTGTATGTGAGCAGTGTCCCAACACCTTATGAAAGAGGATTAAACTGAAAGAGGGAAGAAATATTTCAACAGCCCCAAAGATAGGCAAAAGTAAATCTGTAAAATATGTTTGAATTACAGCAGTGTTTTTCAAATGCAGAACATCTAAACACACTCTGTTCCCACTTCTCCTAACTGTCCTATAATTTCTGATGGAACGAAGGTGTAGACTGATCTAGAAAGGGTAATAATGGGTGAACAGATGGAGCAGAATGATGCTGGGAAACATCAGTCTGAAGGTTTTTTTTTTTTGTGGGGACTAAGAGTGGTAATGAAATAAAACAAATGTGTGATGGAGGTCAACAGAGCAGGGCAAGGAAGGATGAAAAAGTGTGAAGTTGAAATAAAGGAGGAAAGGCCAAACACTTTGGTTCAAAACGCAGATATTACTCTGTCATGTATTCTCAGTTAAGCTGTTCCTGTTCATGCTGTTACTCTATTAAACAGGCTGAGTCCCAGTGGTCTGATATGATTTTTGCTTTTACTGTGTGCTGTTTTCTCAGTTATGAATGACAGAGGAGTTTTATCTGCAGACACTTCAGCCTAAAAGGGGCAAGGTGTTGACAAGCAGCTCTTTGTGTGCGGTCCCTTTGCTCTGGCCTTCAGTCGGCTATTTGATCTGACAAGGCATGATGCAAGAGTTGTCTGCTTTCTAGGCTGTGAAGGTGTTGGTAGACCTATACCCTAAAGGACATTACTATCAAAGTCAGTATTCTGTTAGTTGAAGTGTAGGAATTTTGTAATAATGGCCAGATGGCTTCGCATGGTCACTGAATTACAGATTTTACAGTGTACTTGAAGGTTCTGTCTGTGGTTGATATAAAAATAGGGGAAGCAGTGAAAGCTGACAGACTTTCTTCACAAATTCTAATGTAGTTTTTACCAAAAGTCCATCAATTACTTCTCTTACAAGCTTCTTAACAAATAAATTCTTTACAGTAGCCCTTTCAAAAAAGGGATGAGCAGTCTACTAAGAAAACATGACGGTGGGAACCTTTCTAAGAGGAAGAATGATCATTCTTCTTTCAGCCATAGATTCATCTGGATTTTAATAACATGTACTTATTTTATTGAAGAAATGTGAGGAACCCTGGTCTTGCATGATGTTCAATTTCCCACTTAAGTATGTGATCATCATCACATAGAGCTTTTCTCTTGAGGCTTATACAATCAGGAATGCAAGGATTACACAGAGTGTATCATGTACATTGTGCTACTTCCTGACAGTCTAAAATATCACAGAGCACAATAGTCGTGCCTCTCTTAGAATGACTGCTGACTTTCTTTTGTCAGACCCATGAAGATAAATCACATAAGCTTCTTAAAGTTGGAATAATAATCTTTGGTGATTAAAACAGCTGATGAAAGCTTTAGAAGTTGGCTTGTTGCCACATGCTGATTTCCTGTCATGCCAGGTAATGTTGTTTGACCAGTTACTAGCAAAGTTTCCTTCTCAGGACCTTGCTTTTTTGATTTTTTTTGAAATAATAAGCCTCAAAGCTCCAAATTCAATGAACCTATTAGCTATATGCAATCCCTTCTTAGCTGTTAACGCTTCCCTGCAATGGTAAATTTAATTTTAAATTGAACAAAATCCCGATTTGTTGCAATGTTCTTAAAGTAATTGTCTCAAAGATTTAGAGCCAGAGCTTTACAGTAAACCTGTATTTTTGTAATATTCTTCATTGTCTGTGATGAAGCAGTGCACAGTTATCAGAATCATTCTTATTTTTACAACATTCTTTACCCTGTAAATCAAAGAATAGAAATTATTATTGATGTCAGTGCTGTATGGTTAATGTTGGTGAGTGGTGAAAGGCATGCATGTTCTCTGTGTTTGGATTCAGTATCATAATTAAGATAATGGATTTAACTATATACATATTATAAAAAATCTGGAGGCTTTACATCCATTTCAGGAAAAATAGAAGAAAACAGAGATTTTGAAATGAAACATGAAATAAAAACATCCTTGGAGTTGCCCTTACATGACTTAGTTTCATATTTATTTTACCTTATAAGCCTCATTCCTTCAAGATCTTTCAAGTATTGAAATAGTTTTATTTGACAAAAAAAGTCAAGCTAAGGCTCCTCGGGGTGGGGCAAAAATATTCCCCCACGGACAATCCAGAATGCAGTCTGCACCCTCCCTCCACTCACAGATGGAAACAAGGCTGCCAAAGCTGAATGGGAATTAACAGCAAAAGTATTTGCACGATTTGCTTGATAACTGCACTAAGCTATTCGAAGCAAATTCTTGTTCAGCAAACATCAGGTTTCAGAAACAGGATATCCATTAAAGCAAGGGCGATTTCCGAGCCTGTGTTTTAAGCACATAGAGTCAGTTTAACAGGAACTTACAGCTGGAGCTCTCTAAGTTCAGGATAGAGCTTGAAGGAGAAATGTTTATCAAATTAGAGCTACTAACTGAGCAAATCCTTGAATGTTTAAATTTACTTTTGGAACTTTGGCCATAAATGCAGTTTTACTTTCAAGGGCGTGAAAATGCAACAGCAGATCTGGCATTTAGCTACAAATGCTAAGGGCGATGCTAGCAATGCTAATTTCAGACTGAAAAGGTTTAATAGGGCCCTGGTTAGTTGAATTGACTGTTTTGAGTTGCCACTCTTTGAGTGATTTACCATATGCTTCACTGTCACTAATTGTAACTGTGCCAGTCAGACCCATCTGTTTTATGGCACATGCTGCAAAATATATAATTTACCAATTGTAAATCTGTTTTATAAACATCATCTTTCAAATAATTGAGAAAAAGACTATAGGCAGCAATTTAGCTTTATCGTACTACCAACTTCAGCATTTTGGCTTTAACAGTCTGGCAGGCTAGACAAATAAAAGTGGTTATGACATGACAAGAAAAAACAGAATGCATAGAGAATTTGCAAGAAAACCCTGAGCTCTTCCCTTTGGTCACAACAAATTATCTGCTTAATTTTTGTTGTCTGTACTAGCAGTTATGATCACTCATTTTGGCTATCTTTAGCAGTTGATGAACACTTGACAGTACGTGGCATGGAAAGTATGAAAGAGCTGAGCCTTAACTGATAAAATGCAAATCTGATTTTTATAATACACTTCCATAAGAAATGCTAAGTCCTGCTTTAGAAAGAATGAAGATCTACCTGTATTTTCTATATTCCTCTACAACAAGCCATCAGTAAACATATTGATAATATGAAAAATTAAAAGGTCAGTAACATTAGGTCAGAAATATAGCATTTCTCAGTCTGTTTTAGCTAAATATTTTGTTACTAGATGTATCACAATAAGCAACACTGAATGTTAGGAATAACCTGGTATGGCAAAAAATAAATCTAGATAGTGAAATCAAGTTATCAGAAGCAGGCAGCTAAGATAACTTAATGCTGGAGGGCATGAGGACTTGTGCACGACAATGAAGCAAGGAAAAAGAAGCAAAGAGGTTTAGTTTATTGCCAGAAAAGTTTGAACAGAAAGGGAAGAAAGCTACAAGGTTTTCAGTGATTAGTCTCTGCTGAAAGAAATGTGGATGTTAAAATCAGAAGAAATATAAATTAGCTCAAGATGACTCTTAACAGCTATTTTCAGTGATCATATGGCATTAAAAATGGATAGAAAAATATTTGGATTTAATATTATAGAGCTGTCTATCGTTTAAAAACCTTTAAGAATAGGTCATCTCTAAGAGAAATATTTTATTTCACACAAAATATATCTAGACTAAGAGCAGTTTCAGCTGTCTAGAATAGATCCACAATTCATAAGATCACTTATAGCATTCTACATTAATTTTTATATTTCAGATATGATCTCTTCAAAAATGCATTTGAACTTAAAATATGCCGGTTTTAAAATAACAGATTTAAGACCATCCGATATGGAGAAATCCTTTGGAGCTGACTTTGCTCTGTTTTTGCATAAGCTGAATGATAAGCTTGTACTTTTATTTATCCTGCTGTCTAAGTACATTAAATAAGTGGCTTGCCAGGAATTGGTGAACCTATTGTGCTGCCAGTTCAGTAAATCAAAATTCAGCTAGAATTCATGGCATAAGTTAACAGCTTTGTTTCATTGATGAAAAGGAGCTGCTTTGACAATGTTTAGCTTCCCTTTTAGTTTTCTCATGAAAGTCCTAGGTCTAAGCCCTAAGTTGCATGTAGATATTTTTTCTTCTCTTTCTGCCTTCGTGCCTGGGTCATATTCTCCATGTAACTTGCTTCTGGGTCTAGCCACTGTCACAGAAAAAATGTGGCAAAGACAGGAGGAACCAGTTGCTCTTGGTAGTTTCTGCCTCTGGCAGATGTATTTGGATTTGAAGAAAGACACAGAGCCATTGGAGGAGGTGAAGGAAAGAGAAAATTCCGTGTTTATGCCCTTTTAAGCGGTTTCTTTTCTGTCCATCCTGAGCAGTAAAATATATCCCTCATTTGAGAATCACTATCCATTCTGTTCTGCTCTTGGAAATACCCCTTTGGGTAATTGGGGTCACCTGTCCTGGCCATGCCACATCATGGCTTCTTGGACACCTCCTCAGAACATGAGACACCTTAAAGTCCTTGACTTTTATAAACTCTACTTGGCAACAACTGAAACATCAATGTATTATCAATATTTTTTTCATCCTAAACCCAAACCACAGCCCTTTGCCAGATTCTAGAAAGAAAATTAACTCAATGCTGGCCAAACCCAGGACATGAGGAAGCAAAGTTCTTGAGTTAAAAAAAAACAGATTTAGCCAAATCTTCGTCTGAATGTCTGGCCACCTGCCTTTCTGAAATCCACAAAGTATTTGTTTCCCACAACTTGTTATCAATAAGTCTCCATCCTTTCATTTCCTTCCTTTTCTTTTTTCTCTGTCCTGTATGGCTTTTCATAAGGAAAAAATCTACTTACCTGGTTTTGAGGGGCAACTTATTTTTGAAAACTGGACCTCAGTTGCTGAGACTCTGACATCTCTAGAAAGGGCTTTTGTGTGAATATTTTTCCATGCCATATCTGAAAGTGTTTTGCCCCAGGGAATTTGACCCAACACATATGTACTCCCTTTCTCTCATGATTGGACTTTGACATAAATAGGAATTGCAATGTCTGGTAAATTAAGACACCCGCAATTCTCTAGAAGATATGACACAATTTGCTATAGGAACTATGAAAAATTATAACCTAAAGGCTTTTTTTTGGCACGTAAGTAACTAAATTGTGTTATCTAGCCATGGTTCTTCATGAGTAGAGTGGAGAAAAGAGCATCTAATGTTGTCAGCTGAACAATGACCTCAGTCCAAATTCCAAACATATGTAACATTATTTTTCTTATTACTTTTTCCAAATCCCACTTCTTCAGAATTGCCTGCTTTTGAACTGAGATCCCAGGATCAAAAATTAATAAATCTGGGCTCTAATTTCCATTGTATATCACTCAGAAAAGGAGAATTGTGAGGAGCTCTGTGAAGAAGCACTTGGGGTGCTGGCGAATGAAAAACAGGACATGAGCTGGTTGTGTGCACTCACAGCCTAGAGAGCCAGTCTTACTCTGGCCAGCAGGCTGTGAGGAGATTCTCCCTCTCTGCTCTGGAGTCCAGTTTGTGCAGGGCCAGAGGAGGGCCAGGAAGGTGATCCGAGAGCAGGAGCAACTCTGGAGAAGAGAAGGTTTGGGGAAACCTGATTATGGCCTTTTAGTACTTAAAGAAATAATTAAGTATTTCTAAGTATTTATAAAAAAATATTTAGTACTAATAAGAAATGATTTTAGCATGGCCTGTTGCAATAGGACAAGGGGTGATGCTTTTAAACTGAAATAAGACTAGGTATAAGGAAGAAGACTTGTATAATGAGAGTGGTGAAGCCATGGAACAGGTTGCCTAGAGGTGTTGCATTCTTGGAAAGATTCAAGGTCAGCTTGGATGAGGTTTGGAGCAACTGATCTACTTGAAGATGTCCCTGGTCATTGCAGGAGGGTTGGATTAAATGACTTCCAATGCACCCTCTGACCCACACCGTGCTATGTCTGATTTAACTTATGTATGCTTCAGATATTGCAGGTAAGCTAAAATTAATTTGGTAAAGCTCTCTGACATATGGAGAGCTTTACCTTTATAGCTTATGAAGCTATAAATGCAAATGCTTTAAAATTAATAATAACACAGCCTGCTGTAATATTTTGCAGTGACAAACTCTGTTAGAAGCAATAGAGTATGAGGAGACTATCATGCAACTAATATTAAGAGTAACAATAATAAAATAAAATTCAAATTAGATATCACAGGGAATCTGGCGCAAGCAGTACATGACCTCTTCTGCCTTTATATCTCTTATTCTGCTTCTTCAAGTGAAAAACTTCCTTCATTTCCTGAGGCAGTGTAGTCCTCTAATCTGGTATTTTACCCATTTGCTGACCCTACACTTGTATAGCAGCTGTACATTCCTTAGAGCAGGGCTTTCTTCTATTTTTTTTTTTTAATTATTGTAGCCTTGTTGTGTATTATTACTATTATACAGGTGTCCAAGAACTCACAGAGGTGATGATATTTCAAAAGGAATAAGAACACTATGCACACAGATTCTTCCCACATGAAGTTACTGTTGTTTTTTCCATAGAATATAAGTATTAAATAGTTGACATAGACTTTCAAAAAAATCAAAAAGCCACACCTTTCCTGAAGTAAGATTAATGTGCTGCAGGAATAAAAGAACTGATCACTATCTCTGGAAGCCTACCATGTCAGGTGTTGGCATCACAGTGAAATGAAGGAATTTGGATTGCATTCTTTTTCAAAGTTTGAGTCTGGCTCTTAAATGCCAACTGTGCAAGAGGCCTCTGTTGTGTAGTTATGATTTTTATCCTGTTTCCTTTTAAGTTTCTATCACTACTGTCTTATATAATATCTGTTCTTATGCTCTAGATGTTGTTTGCTAGAAAATTGATGCTGATTATATAATGCACCTGCCTTTTTAGTTTCAGAAGCCACATTAAAAATGGGAAGCAGGAGAGAAAGGTCTCACAATAACTTACTAATGTTACTATCTGAATAGTTGTACTCTTTTTTTTTTTTTAGTTCTTATTATCCAGTATTACTTGAATAAGAAAAGGAGGAGATGACTTTGCTGGTATTTTTGTTTTTTGAACAATACTTAACATCTCTGTCTTATTCTCACCTGTGAAATATTTTGGCCTTTTATGGTTACTAAGTATTAGTGCAAACAATGCTTTGATTGATAAACATTGATGTTTTATGGAGACAGACCTAAAACTGCATTGCCCAGCCCCTACCAGAACCTATGGACTATTATGGGCTTGGGCTTCAGCCCTTACCTGACCAAAGGGCAGATCTGTGTCTTCTCTTCTCTTGCCCCAGCTCATCCTGAATGGTTTTTCTGATCTCAGGCCTTGTCTGTATTTGATAGTCACAGCCCATGCTCTACTCGAGTCCTGGGACTGTGTCTGACAGTGAGGGCACTGTCCTGCCTTCTTCAGTGGCCTTTTCTTTTGGAACAGCTCTATTTTTGCTATATCTCGCATGGCATACAATAATGTATCTAATGATTGTATCTTACTATTCTAGAAGGATGCGTAATTACTAAGTAAGAGTGTTGAAAAAACACTCCTCTATCCATCAAATGTTACATATTTGCTCACATTTTATAGGTGATATTAAAAGCCCTAAACTGTGGTGGTTTAAATGAGTCAACGTTTTACATAAATTTGATAAATTTTCAGTGTGTTTCCCTATTTTGCCTGTGCCAGCAGGAGTCTGGATAGGATCTTTTTCTTGCTTCAACCTGTAAGTGATGCAAAGGGGAAATATAAATTGGTTTCTTAGACCAGTTGCCTTACTTTAGGTATTTTAAAGGTGCTGAGGCAGAAAATATGAGAGTCCAGTCTTGGTTCCATCCTCTTGTATTGTGATGGAGTGCTTATTCTTATGCCATAGGACATATTGTTTGTGGTAATTGAAGCAAAATGCAGACTGGTAAAGAGAATGCAGTAGAGACATAGAATTCATTAAAAACTGTTTTCTAGAGGATGATACTTGGAATAAGTAATTGCTTTGACTTCTAAGCCAGATTTCATTGCAAATTTCATTATCCTAGGCTTAGTGCATAATTTTTAAAATATAACCATCTTCCCATATCTGGTGGATGGGTCAAAGTAGAGATTGCTGAGCAACATTTTACTGGGACTTATGGCAGTAAGGGGATTTGAGAATTTTTCATGTTGGCACAGCAAATTCGGCACATTACTTGCAATTGGGTTTGAAATTACAGCCTTTTCACTTAGAGAGGAAATCGTTTAGCATACAGAACCTACTGAAGTAGTGGATGTGAAATGAATCCTTCCTGTTGCACAATTCCTTCAGAAAGAAATAGTTAAATGTTTCTGCTGCACAGGCTCTGAGGCTCCTGAAAGAGGGCATCTCACAGCCTTTCTATCTGTATCCAACATAGGGAATAGAGGCCAGCTGTCCAATCTTTCCATCATCACTGCCATAACTCACATTCTGAGATGAAACAAAACTAGAACAACGAAGAACAAGTATAAAAGGCTTGACCTGCATTTGCGACTTATGTCAAAAATGTTTCAGTCCTCAGGTAATTTGCTCAGTTCTGGCTCTTTTCGTATTTACTTCAAAGCTTCAGTGAAAATGAAAGGATTGAAAATGGCATTAGGTTTGCAGATAGCTGGAGTCACATTCTTGTGACTCTATCTGGCCTTGTTGAAGGGTGCCTTCCCCTTAAAAGTCCAGAGCTGTCTACACATCATGAGGAAATGTCTTGCATCAGGGCAAGTCGAGGATACAACAGATCTACTATGTCCCGGGCTTTTATCTGTTTTCCTATGCTCCACCTCACTGCAGATTAATGTAAATCAGTGAATTAAATTGGTTTACCTAAAGGTAGCATGCGGTCTTAACAGAAAATATTTTAATTGATAAAATAAAAAGTCATGCACAAACTTTAAATCAGCAAAAAAAAAATCTTATAACTTGCAGGATGCATTAAATAAAGTTTCATGCTTTCTATGTTGTGTCAGTAGTGTTAGTTTGTACAAGCAATTTTTTTCTAACATAGTGCAGTCCTGTCTAAGCATGCAATTGGTTTTTAAGAGTCTTTGAATTGCGATATTCTGACATGAGATCACAAATGTGATATGCAGAAAAAGAAAACCCAAAATCTACATTTCCTACTGGGAATGTCAGGTAACTTGTATCTAGACTTTTACCTTGTTCAGTACAGAGTAGAAATCTGTTTCACTTCCTTGGTCTCATTTTTCATTTGTCTGTTTCATAGTCAGCAAGAATGGGATGCTTACCCGATTCAATGCTACTTTGTTTTATATATGATATATATGTATATAATATATTTACATATTGTATAATATATATATATGTATGTTGTATATATAATATATATGTATATATATTTGCTGTATGTAAACTGGCTTGTTTAGCTGTGTTGCATAGCTCTTTGGTACTGCCTGTAGCAGCTAAATGCTACCAAGTGTGTGTTGTGGATGATCCAAAGGATTTCTCTGGTCTTCTAAGTGGGCAAAATGTGGGGGAATTTTCACTGAGATGACTAGAGAGATTTTCATGGCATAAGGGGCGCTTCCATGCAAGTTGCAATATTTGTGATAAAGTTCATAGATGCCAGAGTATTTGAAAAAAATGTCATCTGCATGAGAAACATAGAGTTTTAAGTATGAGAAAGATATATAATTGACTTTAAATATATGTGTGTGTGTGTGTGGAGAGAGGGGATAGAGAAATGCATTGTTATGTTATCATAATTGGTTGGTTTTAAATGATATAGTTGAGGTTTTACAACAACCTGGGCAGGGGGCATTTTCTCAATGTTTTTAAGGAAAGTAAAATGGCAAATGTTATTTAATCTTTATTACGTGTCGCTATTTGCCATGAATTGCTTGGGGAATGTCCAAAGTATCAAATGGTGGCCAAACATTGAGTTGTATACGAAAATGTTTTTTATTTTTAAAATGCCATTTTGGTTTAAAAGTTTATGGCTTTCCATACTCTAGAAGTTAGGCTAAAAGGGGCATTGATAAAAGTTAAAGTATTTTACTGAAGTATTGTACTGTATCAATTTTTCTCATACAGATTGTAACTGTTCTTGCTAACTCTGCCACAATAACATTTTATTTTATAAACAATCCAAATGCCTGTTCTTATCAAGATAAATATTAAATAATTGAGTGATGTGAGCCATAGAGGCTGCTTGTCACGGGAATCACTTGGTTAACATTTGTCCGACAACCTGCATCCTTTGTATCCATCACTTTGAACTGAAGGCAAAATGAAACTGTCTCACTCTTGGACTAAGGTAGCCGGTTTTTTCTTTTTTACCATCCCTAAGACAAATTAGGAATGTAGCAAAGCTTTCACTCAGAACAAAACGATGATTATGGCAGGTAACAGGACCTCACATTAATCAGGGTTTTCAAAGGAAAGGCCTCGACCTGTGCCCTTTGTCTAGCCTAGTGGTAGGTATGGTTTTTTCCCCGGTTCCTTTCAGTGTCAGGGCATTCTCTTTCTGTGTAATACACTCTCTTGGAGAGTGTTTCTCTTTTCAGGCAGTCCTTCTGCATTGATCAAAACCCATCCAGAAAGCCACTGTAGAAATCTGAACTTATAATGACGTTCTTTTATATTTTCTTACAATGAACAATGGCTCTCTCAACACTAATGGCAACAGTACATAGATGGAGGCAACAGTGCAAAGAGTTGCGGGTAAATAGCCATTATTTGCAAGACTTGCTGTTTCATGTCCTGGAAAAAAAAAAAAGAAATCCTGTCTTCTGCATCCAAATCTTTACTACCTCTTGTTGAAAACATTCAAGGCCTTTGCAAACCAATGCTGAGATGAGAAAAGATAAGCATGGATTAACATTTTTCTTCTTTTTGGAAGAAAACATTAGTGACAATTAGATGGCAAAAGATCTTAGTTCTCCATCCCTCCTGAATAAGAAGAAAGAGCAAACATTCTGCTGGATAATCTTTTCTTGGTTTGCTGGCCTTGACCTTTAAATCAATTATCCCCCAAATACCAGGCTCGAGAGTAAATGATGGGACCTGAGTGTGGCTCCATTGAATAAAAGACTCCCTCTGCTGCCTGAAACACACATCACCAGATGAAACAGAATGCTTCAGTTTTTCAGGTTTTTCCCACTTAAAGTCGTTGGTGATGTTTGATTTTTTTTTTTTGTTTGTTTGTTTGGTTTGGGTTTTATTGGTTTTTTTTTCTTTGTTTTGTTTGGGGTTTATTTCTGTCTCACTCTTCCTTCCTCTTGCATGCGACAGCTCCTTCCAAGAGCATGTGCCCAGGTGCATCCCTCAAAATGTCTTCCTTCAAATGCATCCTTCAAAATGTCTTCTGTTTTCACCCTCACAGTTCTCTAAGGCCTTTGCCTCATTCATCTTCTTATACGTGTCCTTTCCTTCTACTCTTACATGTCTCCTGCCCCTATGAACATCACTTTTATTAATACGTTTGAGCAAAAGCACTATGTGCTCCTCAACTGCTTTAAGTTTTAGTGACAATGAGTATTTCCACCTGCTTCAGAACAGTCTGGAGAAGATGAGACCAACACTGGTCCTGTCATGGCCTTCTCCCATACAGGGCATCCTGCAGCAACATCCTGCTGTTCTAAACACTCCTAGATACGCCTAGCAGACTACTTGCTCAGGATTTCTCATACAGACACTTAATTTTCAGAGTGAAAAAGAAGGAATAAGGTTTCATGTACCACTTATAAACCATACTATCACCGTATTTTTTGTGCTTTTATATAGAAGTAACTTCTCAGATCTGGTATTTTGTCATGCTGTCTGATACATGAAAACATCTTGAGAAATTGCCTTGCATAAAAATTCTGTTATTATTAAATCTATTAATTATAATTATATTAATTATATGAAGCAAGCAAATTTTGACAATTTTTATCTTGCACAATTTGCACCTTTGCATTCCATTTTCCTGCAAGCAAAAGAAATACAGACTTACTAGAAAGCTGAGATTCAGATGTGATTCTGGAAATATTTTAAAATAACCCTAATTATGAAAACAGTATTATGATGATAGCCAAAAAAATTTGAAACAGTTCTTGTCTTCTCACTGACTCATTTCCAGACAAAACAGTTATCTACTAATCTAAATTTAACTGTTCCCCTTCCATCCTTCCTTCATCCCCACAATGAACTATGGAAAACAACTTTGTGTTTATTTGGGGGTTAAGCCTTTAATGGACACGCTGTCCTCAATTTTCCTCAGACATACTCCAAAGTGGCCTCTTAGGAACCTTTTCTGCACACTCACCCTTCTCTGAGAAATCAAAATCCCTTCTCATCCCATTTTCTTCTCCTTCTCTGTTGCTTTTTTTGCTGTTGTTCTTTCTGCACATCTTGCTGTCCATACCCCTGCTCTTTCTGCTTGCTTCCCATTTCTTTTGTGTTTGTATTCAGGAGAATTAAAATGACTGCATTTACATGCAGCATGTGATCTTGTATATACTTATAGGTGTGAAAGTTATAAATGTTTCAGCCCACCAGAAATTTGATTGCCTTCAGCACTTTGTTTTGGCTTTTACGTTTGTATTTTTACAAAATATTTTTTGGGTAGAAACCCCTCAAAATAAGAAGGTACTTCAAACTATGTTCAGGTAGCTGCCTATTCAGGTTTTATATATCTGCAAAGTTCTGCACTTGTAAAGGAAAAGATCTGAAAGCAGAAAGAGGTCATGGACCAAGGCAAAGGGAAAGGGGACTTGAGCTGAGATGAATTGCCAACCTTGCACAGATATATTTAGTATTTCCAATGGCAAAATGGATACTAGCTGAATTGCTAAATCAACTGTTTGATTACTGCCTTATGGTCATATGGATTTAGCATAAGCATATTTAGCAAATTGCTGATTTAACATTTAGCAGGCCATAAGGTAAATAATGTGACAAACATTGCAGTTAAGACAGCTGCAGAGCAAGCACAAAGTGAACAGTTATGCCTGGGTCAGTTTTGGAACTGAGTCACCAGGAACAATGAACACTCAGCCTGGACGGAGTGAGAAAGTACAAAAGGCCACAGATGATGGTGATCTGAAAGGATCAAAAGGCACCTCAAAGACTAAGAGGTGAGATCAGCAGAAGAGGACCAACACTGGAGACCTCATTGATAACTGATTTTGAGCATCAACTGCAGTTGGGACACATGTAATTTCCCTGGCTGTCCTGCCACACCACGTGGGATGTTTCTGCAGTCTTGTGCTGTGAACATAAACTCCAAAAGCTAAAAGAAAGATCTCACCTCTTTTGTTTTGCCTCAAATTAAATTATTCAATTTCAGGCAAATTAGTTCCCCAGAACAAAGTTATGCAGGATGTAGTAATGAAAACCAATATTCCCTTAAGCCTTGAAATCATCCAATTGAATAGCAATCCATAGCGTCATGCTGTATGATGAATTTATGTCTACAGAGAAAGCTGACTTTCCAATATTCTAATCTTTCAACCTTTTTTTTAATCTGCAAAATAACAAAGCTTAATGAGAATGCAAATGTGAATACTATGATCTTCTCCTCTACATTTATCAAGCAATTTTTTTTTTTTGATGTCAGGGCAAAACAACACAGCATAATAATTGCTTTGATTTTCCTCTGATTTTTCCAGCATGTCTTTAATGCTGTTTTTTAATTTTCATAGATATTTACTATCATTTCTCCTTTACGCCTTCAAAAAGTTAGGGATTTTTTCAGAAAAATCTTTAACTGTAAATCAATACAAGAATCATAAGGTAGCAAAGATAAAAATATCTTCCTCCACCTGTCCTGTTATTGAAACATTTCATGGACTACAGGAATTTTTTCTGATCATGTTTTCTCAACACACAGCTTTGCAAATTCTTACTTTCTCTGGTGACAGAAAAGATCAGAGTATGAAGTTCCTTCCATTAAAAAAAGAGTGATGAAAATAGGATCATAACCAGGCTCATGCCATGAATCAGAATCCAAATGTAAATAGTCTTTACATTACACTTGTGTTTGACTAAAAGATTTTAAAATCAGTCTATCACATATTAACTTCTCTGTTCCCTGGAGCTGTATTTATACACTTCCCCATACCTGCCTGCAAGCACTGTTTGAGTTTCATGTGTGAAATATAAATCTGTGGAATCCATCAGATTATCCTGTTAGCTGTGAGTTTTCGGAGTGGAGGATGTGTTGCGCTCTGTGGCTTACATCAGTCCCTGTAACTGATCTGTGAAGAAGCAAACTCAAAATAGAATTTATTCGGAAGCAGTTAATAAAGAACTGCTAGGGGGTCCAATTGATGCTGTTGCCAGCCAGATTTGATATCAAGGACAAGTTATTGGGGAATAAAGCAAGTAAATTCGTGCCTCCAGAGACAGCACCTCTGACTAAACGGGTCTTTCTATAGTTATGCAGACTGAAGAATTCCCCTGGTTTACATGCACTCCTTTGAAATGCCTTTAGCATTCTGAGAAAGACACAGTTCGAGTAGCTTTTTCCTGCAAAGTAGGTGATAACCCTGGAAAAATTTGCTTACATTTATTTTATATTTTAAAATAGAAAGAATGGTCAGGGAGAAAATAGCAGATCCATAAGTTATCATCTGTTCAGGAGTAAGCCTGTTAATTGCAGTTTTACTGGGTGTTAAAGCTATAGATTTTAAGTTTAGATTACTAAAACTTGGCTTTTTTAAACTGCTTTTGCATGCTTCGGAAGAATATGTGAATCCAACAGGGTGTCATGTGGCCATCATACCAACCAGTTTCCCATTGCCCTTTTGCTTTTATTCAAAGGACTCATATTTCTCATTCACAGGAAGAGAACAAAAATCCCTCAGGTAGTTGCTTTTAATTAAAACATCCTTATTTTCTACACAGACAAAAAAGAGTTATGTTTAATAATACCATTTCTAAAAAAAACCCAAGAATGCCTTATTGACTGAAGTAATAAGGTTATTTTAATCTCTAGATGAACTATCTTTTTCTTCATAAAAATATTTTTGTTATTTTGTACTGTGATTGTATTAGGTGAAAGAACAAGATGAACAGTGTCAAAAATTTTCAGTTTCCTTTATGGAAGTAAGTCTGGAAAACTTTTGTTCTGGTTATAGCTTTAGAACCCTAACAGTTCTTCTAAGGTCCTGGCTTTACCTTACATAGGGTTACGTGATAACCTGATGCTAAGGAGAATTATTCTGTAGGTATAGCTGCTTTCAAGAAAGTCTACATAGTGAAAAACTTGCTTGTAAAATCTACAAAATATTTTATATAAGTAAGTTTAGCACATGGCTTTCCAAAATGAAGCGTAAATTTTTTTTTTTACCCCAAAGCAATCAGTGGTTCAGGTTGGAATTTTCAATAATAATAAGAGAGAGTTTAAAAAAAAATCCAGCCATGAGTAAATAGACTGTGAAACTTAAGTACAAAAATAAGTAGTTTCATATTTGGTAATATATGCAATGTAAAATCTGGAGGCCTTGTCTGGATTCTTGTTTGTTACCATCTTATGGGATGATAGAATGAGTGTAGCAAACGGACCAACCTGCATGGCAGACCATGCTGTGGGTATGAGATATCACCTTAAGTGCAGCATTATGAAATCAAAATTATGTCTCATAGGTCTTTAAGAAGTTCTCTGATGACTGTAGTAATAACTAGAAGCCAGGAGAGCAGGTATAATGCTTTGTTATGGCCAGTTCTTAATTTAGTCACATTTTAATTTTAGCAATATTTTAATTTTTCTGACTTTATGACAAATAAACATTCTACTTTTCCCCCCAATTATATTTTTTTCTGCAGTCACTTATCTTCAAGCTTAGCAATGGCTATTTTCAGCAGCCCTTAATGATGTTAGTAAGACTGCAACTACTCCTCATACATTAAAAATATCTCTAACATTCCCTGATGATTTAAAGCCAAAATGTGGAGTCTGTGGAAAGTTTACATTTTCTCCATTAGGGGGAATCCTTACTCTATCTTCTGAAGGTTTCAGTTTCTCCCTTAAAGTACCTTAAAGTTATTTTTTACATTAAGAATTGCTGAACTCTGTAGCTCTGTTTCTGAAATCTCTGTTTAAAGTAGTGGTCAGATCACTGATGCTTCGGGTTTAACATTTAGTGTGTGTGAGAGAAGGACTGACTCCCGTTGATCTGTGCAAGAGCATAGAATTCTTTTTGTTCTCTTCTGTACACTATTGGCTGCTGCATGAAAAGTATAGTCCTTGCAAAGAGAAGTCAAGCAGTTTAAAGACTGATCAGGAGACTCCTTTCAGAATATGTCACTTTTTGAAGGAGTCAGCATAGTGAAGAGTTCAGTGGCAACTATTAGAAAAATTCTTTCTTCTGCCAGCTTTAGTTTTTAGCCACTTCTGTCTCCATCACTTGAGCAATTCAAAATATTCTACAGAAAAGCAATGTCCGTATGGAGCTGATTTGCTAAGCCAGTTGGAAAAAAAAATTATAACTTAAAAAAAGTACCTTTTAAATTACTGTGATGGTGGTGAATCTTAAGAGGGGTGCTAGAATTTAGCTTTGACTAAAGATTTTCACCTTTTAAACATCAGAAGGAAAACAACTAGGGCAAAACCAGTACTTTTGCATAACTTTGAGGTTTTTTCATTTTTTTCCCAAATAGTAAAAGATCATTCACTGTTTCATGAACTGGAAAGCCATTGCTGAACTAGAAAATAATTGCAGTGTACATTGTGTTGGTTTTTTTTTTTTTTTCTGAATCTTGGAAGACATTTGAGAGTTAACCATGTCTTAGGGGAGCAAACTTTGATTTTAAGTAGGGCTGAGTGAGTAACAAAAGCAGGAGATAATTACACATTTGAAAGGAAGGTGCTGTCTTTTTGGGGAAAGACTTTTTTTTTCTTAGAAACAGGATAAGGAGGCAAAAGCAAATGAGAATAAAAATGGAATACAGTTATTTGTCAGGTGAAAGGAAATGAAGATATGGGTTTTATGCTGGCAGAACAGGTGATCAGAACAAATTGATGCTGAGCATACAGTAAAGTAACTATAATTACCCTTTGTAATTGTTGTAGTCAGTGTCTCCACATAGTTGCAGTCCCTGTACTTTGAGGCTGAAAGGGCCAGAGAAGGCTTAGGTTTGACCTAAGCTATGTAATTTCCAGTTTGGGAACATCTACCTACAATATCCATCACAGGCTCATTCAAGGGCAAAATGTTATCATTTTTGGTATTTTGGTTCAGTGGAAGCTAAAATAGCTGGAGGAGGGAGGTGCTGAGGAAATCCCTTCTTGGAATCTGAAAGGCTAAAGTGACAGATATCCAGTGATGCCAATAAAGACTTCAGAACATTTCTAATGGACAAAAAAAGTGTTGCAAAGCTTCAGTGAAGTGATATAAAAAAGGAATCTTCAGATAAATTCTGAATTTTAAAAAAAGGGCTTTAAGACCAGAGTTGCAAATGTTCAAATGGAGCAGAAGAATTCCACATCAGGGACACCAAGCCTTAAGAATGGGCAGTTGTATCAAGCTCTCTAAATACAGCAACAAGAGCAGTCAGGGCCCACTCAGAGCCTTCAGGCAGCATCAGTTCTCAAAACTAAAAATTACATAAAAAAATCAAACTCTTTTGTTCTGTCTGGCCCTGAGTACAAGTAATTTCAAACAAAATAGGAACTGACGCTACTTATGCTTTTACAGAAATCAAATTATCCTCAAAGGACAACAGATAATATAAATACAGCAATATTGTACAAGGCCATGATTTAATTAGCTGCCTCTGTCTTATGAGGAAAACTGGGATATGTATGGCTGAGACAACAAATGGGCCAAAGTTTGAAGTAAATTCTTTAGTGATTTCTCTTTTACACCTCTTTAGCAACTGTGTGTTCATGTAGCTCACATGACTTCTATACTGTAAGTGAAAAGAATATCTGTGTTTTGGGCTGTTATTTTATTTTCATGTTCCAATAACTGCATTAGTTTTTACTTAGACATCATAACAGTGGTGGCTTAATACAGCAGAATAAAACCAACACATTAAAAAATGAATGATAGCAGTGCCTTTAACATGCTCCATTTTTCAGAGTATAAGGTGAAAAGAATAGACATTCATTTTATGTAAAAGACGTATGGTATAATTCCCAACCATAATTTTTTTTTAACTACATGAAAGAAAATTTAAATAAAAAAGAGAATTATTATACTCAAACCAACCTAGCTTCTGTAATTATAGACAAAAGGATAGTTGTATAATATTGTGCATGGAAAGCAACAGGAGATGATATTCAAAATTCACACTGAATTCTTGAAGGGTACAGAGAGTGCCTGTGTTAAATCAGATTTTATCTTTACAAGAAATAGTAGAAATTTATGAATATCTACTACTTTACAGCTTGTTAAAGAGCTTGATACTTGTTTCTTTTGTCTTGGAAAGACGTTTAAAAAGTAGCACAGGGTACACAATTATAGCTAAGGAAGAGTGGAAAAGAACTGACTTATTCCAAAAATGGACTCGGCAGCTAACTCTGATGCCTCTGTTTCCAATGCAATGTGTTTTACTGTAAGATATAGAGGGTTGAGAAGCCAGAAATGTAATTCATAGAACTAAAATGTTTCCCAGATAAATCCATGAAAATATTTTCTTGGTGTGCTGTTGTTTGTTGAGTTGATAAGGATTGAAGATTTCTGCCTCCTCAGGGAGGACCCACTTGGGGTGTTAGAAAAGCAATTCCTGCTGACCTCTCTTCCAGCCATCAGATGCTTTTTCATCTTCATTTTCAGCACTACTTCTGCCATTGTTTGTCTGATACTTTTTTTAATAACAAAACAACAAACGGGGCCAGAGGAGGCTGATCTTTGCAGAAGCTGTGACCAGAGGCAGGAAGGAAACACGAAGGCAGCAGGTAAGCAGCAATCATAACGAACGGAGTTCAGCGCGTGGGTGAACAGGCAGGAGTTTATTGGAAATCTGGAAGCATCTAGCAGAGTTGACGGCAGAAAGTAAAAGTGAGGGAAAAGTGAAGGCCAAGTACTCTGCACAGAAAAAAGGACACAGTTTCTTTCTTTTTTTTTTTTTTTAACATAGGCATCTTTTATTTCAGAACAGAAGCAGGAACCTCATATAAAGAAAGTAGTGCTGCTGTGAATTCTAAGAGCAACAAAAACTGCTGCAGTTGGAGGATTTGTGACATTTATGTCTTCAAGGAAGACACCCAGGCTACTGAGAAAGCAGCGATACCATTCCAGAAAGGGCAGTGATGAAATTATTTGAACACAGCTATGATTATAAAAAACCCAAAAAACAACCCAAAATTCAATGGCTACATGGTGGCATAGTGATGCTTGAAGAGCTATAAGTTAAATCTTGGCTGAATTATAAGCTATGTGACCTCAGTGTTTTCATGCCTATGTAAAGAAGTCCACATTAATTTCGTAATTATATTTTCAGAGGACTGACTGAATGATCGATTGCATTAACAGCTTATATCTTCTCTTTTTACTAGCAGTTCTCTGCATCACTCATTAGTCTTTTTAAAGCAAGTACATATTTGGTGGTTTGTAGATGGAAATGTGTCCCTCTGTGTCAATATTGAATCAGTCTCTCCAGGGTATGACATAGTATCTGAATCTGGTTAATGACATGGCACACAAGTCAGTACTTAATGAAAAACAACGGTGTACACAGACAATGTGCTGATGCAGAGGCACTGTGTGTAGCTCAGATGAGATGTACAAAATTGACATCTTGTATTCTGTTAGACAAATCCTTGAGTTTGCAAACTGTAATGTAGGCAATAATCTATTCTCCCCCAGATTTCAGGGACACTTGTAATTTTTCTCTGCTCTTAGAGGTGCCAAAAATTCAAAAGCCTGGACCTAAATGTCTTTGAACTATTTAATCCCCTTTTCATTTTCTCTGCATACTTTTAAAATGGAGATGAAGAATGTGCAGCCAATGCTAAGATTATATTTCAAATTTTTCTCACAATGTGTTTAATGGAGTCTTAAAAAGACATATATTGAAGTGATTACTGAAGCGTTAGAGGAATTTATAGTAGCTCTAATAGACTTTCAGCTGCATTCCCTAATTTCTTTTCCAGTTTCTGAATATTGTTTTAGAAAGTGGAGTGTACCCTTATGTTTTCTGTTGTGCTGTAATGTTTTCTATGTATGTACTTTGACTTTCTACACTCAGAAAGCATCTCTGGATATTTTTTTATCCATGCATTTGATTTGCCCCTCTGAACCCCCTTCTTGTTGGTGTCAGTTTTCTGGAGAGAAGAACACTCATTAGCTCTGCTGTAAGTATCAAGGCTCTGCAAAAAGGGCAATGTTGCCTAGAGAAGAACTTTTAAACTATTTTAAACTATTTTTTTAATAGTTTTAGAACTATTTAAGCTTGAAAACAGCAACAAATTTTCCTTATTTTAGATGCAGTGACAAAGTACATATTGGTTTTGGCGTTATGAAAAGAAGCAGCTGCCAGGCAGGACACTCCATGCTGCCCTTGACCGATGGCTAGCAATTCTACTGAAGAACATTTGAAGTATAGAGCCTTGTTCAGGGCTAATCCCAGGGGAGGTTTCTGGACTTTAGTATAGGCCATCTCCTTAGCAGTCAAACAAAATAACCTCAGTGACAGTAAAGTGACTTAAAATTTAAAGCTCATAAAAAAAGATAGATTTGGATTGGGAGTATATTCATGAAGAGAAGGAGCTGACAAATCCTTTGATGTTTGACTGTGCTTAATTTTAATGGCCTCAGTGTGAAACCCAGAGAAGACCTTCCTTGAATTTCTAAAAGGTTAATTTACTTGTAACAAGCGAAATTTAGTCTCCTTCTTTTACTTAAATAGGAGGCCTTTCATTGAGCTGCTGTGAGTAATGGATTGGCCACATTGAGATGGAAAACTCCTAAGCAGGTACTACAATGCAAAGAGTACTACAGCAAATAGCTCCATCGGTGTGCCTGTGTGACTCTCCACACATACACAGTAGATGTTTTCATGAATTGTGTAGAGGCAAAACCAATGCAGGCTTTCAGAACTTGATGTTGCTTTTTGAAGCATGTATGTGTTGCTGTTATGAAATGCAAGCCCTGATAAATGGAAAGGTTAATGGTAAGGAAAACTATGTTTTCAGATTACTGATTTCCTGCCTTACTTTCTAGGTTATTTTTTCTTCCTCTATTCTGCAGCTTTTGCTGAAGTGTATCATAGCTTAGATATGAGCTGCTAATAGTGAAGTATGGTACTATTCATCAGAGGAACAAATTCCTCTGGACTGATGACAAATTTGCTCTTGACTTGTGTGGGGTTCTATTCCCAAGTTTTTTATGCAAAGGGTCATTACATCCCCTTGTAAATGTGCTGTGTCTGTATCTGATACTAAATACATATATATCTGAATGTAAAGAGTCTGTGAAGCATACATATCTTGGATAAACATTTACATTCCCTTCATTATTCTCCTTTTTCAACTGTTATTCACGATATTAAAGTCAGCCTGAATGGGTACTTGTTTATCACATTATTGTTTACAGAGCTGACTAAATGAACTTACATTTAGGCAACAGACATTACAACTGAAATCTCTCTTATAACTAAATTTTCTGGATAATACTTCATAGAAGTTCAAGTTACCAACTAGTATCAATATTCATGTAAGTAGTGACAGATGTGAACAATTCATCCTAAATTTTGTACTCTTTTCCTAGACATAATTTTCCATCTAATGCAAAGTTTATAATGAATTACATTTCTTATTTGCCAAATATCCTTAAATATTAAGCAAATACATGTGTCTCAGGTGGTGTGAGCAAACTAGAATTGAAGATTTTTCAACTGAGGAAATAATGAAGTTTATTTTTGGCTTTTTAAGTTTAAGCTCTATTCACTAAACAGCTAGAAGGCCTTAATCATAGAATCAAGCATGCTTCCAAACCTGGTTTCAATAGGCCATGTCTTCATTCTACACTTTAACCTATTAAGATGTTATAATAACATACCAAAGTAGTTACTGATACTGAAAAGCATTTTGTCACCAGAAAAGGCTGCTTATATAGCTCTACAGGTGATAAAGTAGTACCTGCACAATAATGAAGTGATAATTGTGAAGAGACATTTTTACTTTTAAGACAATTCATAACTTTTACGTTGTGTTTTGTAATTCCTAACTTTTTGTTACTTGCTGACGTGGTGAGTATGTACGTACAGAAAGCAGGTGGCTGTAAAAGATGCAGACCCATGCTTCTGAGACATTGTGAGCATAGGTAGCTTCTGCCAGTGTGGTCATCTGTGTTGTCTTCCTGACAATATGTTTTTTTCATTTTGCCTGGCTTTGTTTTGCCAGATTGAGTTCTGCTGAAGTTACTCTTGTCTCTTTTATCAGCACAGTTTGTAAGTGCTGTGAAATTGAATTGCTCTGAAAGCCTCTGCTGCTACAGACCTGACTTAATTCACAGAGGAGTTTATAATATTTGGAGGTATATGGGAGGATATTAATTTATACTTTTCAACCCTTGATAAACAAATAAAAAATTACAAATGCAAAATTTTGAGTGAGCTCATCTTAATGAATTTAATTATGTACCAGATACATCTTATGCACGTGTTAATAGCATTTTAATATCTGGCAGTAGTTAAGACTTTATTCAATGAGGCATAAATGTGACTGATTCAGAGAGCTGCCCTATCATGCTAATAAGTAAAATTATGGGCTATGTAAATATAGTCTCTGTGCAATATAGATAGTCTTAACAGAGATGCTCTGGTTGAAATTTATCTGATATTTGAACCAGTAGCTGCATTCAGAGAAAAAAAACCTACCTGAGTGCATTCTTGGTGCACAATTCCCCATTGTTTGGCTACAGAAAAAAAATAATCTGTTACTTGGGGTTCAAACTGCTTTCCCATGATGGTTTATTTTGTGGTTTATTTAATTTTGCTCCATGACTGTGGGGTTGTGTTGTTGCTGGGTTTTTTTCCCCATATATTTCTTCTGTTTCTCTGTGACTTGAACTTTTGTCTGTATTTCTGAATCTGTCTAACCACTATCCTGTTGCTGGATTCAGTAATACTTTCATAGGGAGGGGAAGCAGTGATGTATTCTTTACATGTTCTCTTTAGCCCCAAATACCATAATACTTCTTTGATAGTTCAGTTTTATAGTGAGTTGATTACCAAGGAGAAATTTTTCTTTAAAGATTTTTGAGTTTATTTGGGATCTGGGAGAGAAACACTATTTTACGCTTACATACAAAAATAGGGACTGTCCTCTCTAGCTTATAACTCTTGCCTCAAAGGGTATAGCATTCATTTTTAAGAGCTTGCTCCTAGCTCTAGTGAATTCAAGACATGCTATACAGTACAAATATTTATTCTGAGTCACTTCAAGGGATATTTCTGGCTTTTGCAAACCATGATCTTGATGCTGTTTCTTGTCAAACTGGTTAGTTTGAATAGATCTGTTATATGAGAATTTTAATTTTCGTTATCTGGACTCTCCTAGCAAGTTAATTGATTACCATACTCTCCATACAGACAGTGACAAAATGAAGTATATAGTCAGATAAATGAAGATCTTGCACATCATGAAAACTAGTTCAGCTTAAGCTCCAAGTTAGAGCAGTCGCAGGTTTGCTTTCTTACTTGAGACTCTAGTTCCTTGATTTTTACTTAATTTGTTCATTTTGAAATATGTAGGTTTAAAAGATCTAAATTCAAAGCTTGCTGAAATCAATGGAAGTTTGTCCCAATTTTTTCAGTGTTTCTTTTCAATTTTATTTACTCTAAATTAAAGTTAAGCTGCGTTGCTTCCTATGGTTTTGATTTTACTTGAATCAAATTTCTTTTGTGGTGCATCTTCAATTCCCTTGAAGGTGGGATGCTTTTTAAAAACTCTGAAATTGGACTCCAGTTCTAAACCATACTGAAGGAGAGAGAATTAATGGAATTTTATTCTGTTGTGTACAGAAATTCACCTGAAACATGTTTGCTGCTGACAAGGTTCAAAACTGCTGAAACTGAACTGCTGTCTATTCCTTTTTTCTTCCCCTTGTACTGTCTCATAAAGCAATCAAATCCTGGTTTTGGAATCTACCTTGACGTGCCAAGTGTGACATCTCCTCTTTGCTGTATTTTCTACCATTACTCTGTGACATAATCTTCACAGTCAACCACTCAAAGACTGAGAGAAATGGAAAAACTTTGTTCTAGTCTGCCTAAAAACTGATAAAAATGCGCTTCTCTCTTGAGTTTTCTCTTCCCTCTATGATTGACTGGTGGTTGGTGTTTCTCCCAACGAAGATGATGAATATGAACTCTAGTTCTTTGTTAAAGGTGATGGTTTTGTGGATGGTTTTGGCTCTTCTAGCCAGTTTCCAATTTGTAAGACAGCAATATATTCACTTAGTTAGCTCTTGTTGGCATTTTAATATATGAGATTTGTGAGAAGATCAGGTGCAAATAATGCTGATAGATTTGGAAAATAGAAACCACCAGAAGAAAAATGAGTTACTGTGATTTCAGAGAGGGGAATGTGTGGAATGGTATGTTAACCCACAGCATGAAGTGCAGCAACTTGCTGCTGATTTCATTTGCATATTCTGTGAGGTAGGACAATATGTAGCCATGCAAGTGATGCAACTTAATTCTTGTGGTCTGTCCCTTGAGTGTAGGAGGGAATAAAAAATTCAGGTGTGTTGATGTATTCCATTTTTTGCAGCTATGTGTCTTTTTAGTGCCATGGTTCTACTAAATTACTGCTGAACCACTGTTACACTAGGATAGATCCTCAGAACTGTTTTGTCAGTTGCTACAAAAATTAATGCTGGATAGGCTGAAAAATATATCTACAGAGAACTAGCGAAGTTCGGGTATTTGGAATTCTCTCCAAGCTTGGGAATGGAATGAACTTTGGAGAGAATGGTCTCTTTGGTTTCCTTCCAGGAGGGTTGGATTTTTAACATTCCTATCTTTCAATTTCAGACATTGCTCTCGTGCATTAGGTTTCCTGAGCACAAGATTGCTTACCAACTTTTAGCTAGAGCTAGTCCTGCCTTTCCCACATCCTTAATTTCATCTCTTCTGCCTGAAGGCACACAACTTGCTTTTCTCTGTTTTTCTCTGTTTTTTTTCTCTTTTTCTTTTTTGCCCAGCAACTGCTTTAACTCCAGTTATCCCTGTAGGGGATCTTTAGTCCTTTTCCCAGCTTTCTCTAGATTTGACTTTATCTCTTATCTCAGCCTTACTTCTTCAGTTGCACTTACCCCATTACTACAGCTGTGCCAGGGATGATCTTTGCTCTTCCAAAGCCCTTTATTTGCAGGCAATACAAGAACCTTTCAAAACTCCTTCTGTTTGTTTGCAGTACTAAAATGTAGGGAAGATTAACACCAAGTCCAATGCCACAGACCTGTTCACACATATTAGATCGCTGTGACTGAAGAGAATCATGGGTGAGGGAGCACCGGTGCACTGGAAGGGCCGAATTATTGAATACTTGGCTGTCCTGTTTGGCTTTTTTTAAGAGCTTAAAGTGCAAAAACTGATATTATCAGTGATTTACTCCATCACATTTCCTTGTGGGATGTATTTATGACTTTCCCTGTTTCCTTATAAGATCAAAGCCAGTTCATGTCTCATGTTTTCAGATATATTGGTGTGCTCATGAGCCGTGCTTTCTGCCGTGTCTAGTGTATTCCTCAAGGTTTGCTTCCCCATTGACACAGCCCAAGACCAAGTGAATTCTTTGAAATATATGACATTCTGTAGGCCACCATTGAAAAAATTTTATAGCATGTTTTCTTACTAGGGTCATATGCTGGTGTTATCTTCAATTTTTAGTTTTAAAAAAAATTATCTTCATAGCATAGTTGAACTTTTTAATCTCTTCTATTATGGTCAACATTGATAGACATAAAAAATGCAGGCTCTTCTGGTGCTGAGACTGTTTGGTTCTTGGCCAATCTTCCATTTTCCATATTTTTAAAAAGTTAGTAAATAACTTCCTGGAATTCTGATGACAAATTAAATGGAACATAAATCTATTTTCTGACTTTCAGACTTCACATAATATTAAGGAGCTCCCCAAAGAACACTAAATGGTTTACTGATATATCAAGATTAATTTCCACTCTCTTCTTATTGACTTTAGTTTTTTTGTTGTTTTTTAAGAGCCAGTGCAGAATTCAATATCATAGACTGCAAATTTTCACACGATTGATTCATGAGCTGGAGATGCATCTCTTATACTTAAATGACTGAGCTTTGATGAAAGAACTAATTTTCTTCAATCACTAGTTTTTTTCAATAAAATTCATATATATTTTTGCTTATAAGACCACTGCTATTGGTCAATCAAGTTTTTCAGGAAGATAAAGACTTCTACATCATGGGAAATAGCACTGATACCATAGGTCCTATCATTAATACACCTTCTAAATATTAATCAATAAGTACACTAATAATGCATATCTTTATATTTTAATAGCTGCTAACTTTTTGGACTTCATTTTGGAGCGTGGGTCAAAAAAACACAAAGAGATTCAGATGCTGCTCATTTGCAATTTTTTCCTCCAATACATTTCTCATATATGTAGGTATGTTCCAACACATTTTCCAAAACAATCAGATATTGTAATTGTAAATGCTCAAAACTGTTTTTTTTTTTTCCTACCACCCCCCATCTTTGAGAAGAGCTTACTCACTGTGATTTTGCTTTTTCTTTTCCTTTTTATTAAACATAGGGTAGTTAAAATGCTCACATTTTATTGTTAAATGTAACCAGAGAAGCTCTGCAATGATTAACAGCTTAAGGAAAGTAATAATTACTAGAAATCTGTGAATGGATAATCTGTCCTGAAAATAAATGATTTTTGAAATTTAAAAGTAAATGGTTCTACTCCATTTTAGTATTAAGGCTAGCTTTTAAGATATACCATTGCAATAAACATAATGCAAAGTTTTACCTTACTGCTTACTTGAAATGGACTTTTTTAAAAAAAAAATATACTTAAAAAACCTCAACACCTGCTTAAAACTTTTTATTTTGGTATCCTGAGTATGGTTGGACTATTTGACATATCAGGCTTTATAACAAAACATCTACTAAATGCCATTGCACTTCCTAATGATCCATGAAAACCATGAAGAGAATGCTATAAATCATTTAGGAAGGAAAAACAATGTTGTGCATATGGATGGAGAAAACAAAGGTTTAAATCCAACTATGGGATGCCCTCAGATAACTCTTCATCTTCTCAAGAAGAGAAGATATGCTATATTTTCTGATTCCTTCTGGTAAAACATGCTGTTTTGAAAACTTCACCTTGACTGAAATCTTAAAAAATAAATAAATGGAGTTATGATTTGCTGACTTTTGCCCAGAAGGCTTGTTAAAATACTTGAGGTATAAACATGTCCTTACAGAAGGAAAGGAAAATGCACAGGTCTTACGAGAACTCCCTGAGGATTTTGCGTTAGCCTTTGCATTCACATTGAGCATTGAACCAAGCCCCAGCAATGGGCTATGTTTAGTATGGCTGCAGCTGTTGGCAGACTCCAGCCAGGGAGTAATTTGCTCACAATCTTTTACATTCAGTGTTCCTTCTCTCTGTCTGTATTTCAGTGAGCCTGTTTCCTGGAGATTTACAGCTCCTGTGCTACTTGAGCTTAGTGTGAGCTACCCAGAGTAACAGCTGCATGTGCTTCTCTTAATGGTTTAGGCTCTAACATGTGAGTAAAGAGGAAAAATATTACCCAGCCAATTTTCTGGAATTCCTAGGTCCTTATATTTATTGTGTATGAGCTACAAATGACTGAATAATGGATTTTAGCTGATAAAAAATAAAAATCTTGTGAAAGGATCTTAATAATATTTAGAGTTTTCTCACTGTGTTTTGGACATAGGACCAAGCCCTGATATACATGTATTTCCATGTGAAGTTTACTTACTTAATTTCACTGGGAGAGCTCCTTATAACAACACAAGTCAGCCTAATCAAGGTGCAGAAAGTAGTTTACTGTTCTTTGCCCTTCCAATGCATGCCGTAACACTCAACATTTTCTGTTGTAAGTGCAAAAGACAAATAGCTAGGTATTGGCAAACAGTGTTTTTAGATACCTCTGGGGGCAGATCTAAGGCTTTTTATGACCCTTCCAGCTGTATGAGTGTGCCTTTAGATTCTGGAACAGGATTTTGGATTCTGTGCTGAAGTTTTATAAGCTATTTATAATTTTATAATTTACTGCTTTTTAGCATGGCCCAATGGAAAGGGGCCCACTTAAATTAATCATATATTTTCTTTCCTTCTGTTGTCTCCACCAAAAATTGCTGAAAAACTTGCTCACAATATTTAAAGACATTTCAGTTACATAGGTATTTAAATATAATGAGCCCCTTTAAAAGTACTCTGTTGAGAAGTTGTTTTACTTGCAGTTCTGTGATTTGATTCAATTGTCTGTATCTGGAGAAGCAACTTGGAAAAATGATCTGGAGAATACTGCATACAAGAATTGTAAATCAGCCTTTGTGCTGGTCCATGCAGCAGAAGGCTGGGGAAGGTGGGACTCTGAGATCAGAAAGTCTGATGTTTGCAAGCAGTTTAATGCATATCCATGAGCAACAATGCCAGCAGCTATTTTCGGAGTGATTTTTACACAAGTAAAAAGTGAACAGCACTTAGTGGTTTTTACTTCTGCCCTCTAAGTGTTTAGGCTTTGTTCTTAGGAGTTGACCTGGTATGTCTAGAAAGTAAGAACTTAAATGTTGGTCTGAGGTGTTGAATGAGCCAGAGTTTGTAATGTGTGGACACAGCATAATTTAAAGCAGTTTTTTAAATTGGAAAGTTACTTACACTATCACAGAGAAATAGCCTTGGTTATTCAGTGGAAGAAAGTGGAAATCCTTATTATGTGACTTAAGCAATATATATCCATTTTGTAAGAATCACAGTGCCATTCATTGAGCAGGTGAAATACTGACCTATGATACTATTGTCAAAACTTTTCTAACTCAAAGTATTGTTATCATGGACTGTTCCATGAAAGGAAAGGTAGTTAAGAGGAGATGAAAATGCATGTATTGTGCTCAAGCCATGCTAACAGATATCAAATATTAATTAGTGTCCACTAAGATGCTGGTGCAGTGAATTGAATAACATGCAGCTAATTTCTCCAGTTGGAGAGCTGATTTATACTGGAAGCTCATGCTGATCTGCCATATTCCTGAAACACTGGGATCTGTGCTGCTAGCTGCCATATTCCTGAAGCACTGGGATTGGTGCTGCTAGCTGCCTCACAGAGATGATAATGAATTGCTAGGGAAAAGAGAACTATGGCTAACTATAACAGCCTCTGGCACTTACCCACTCTCTTGTCATTTCCATTTTCTCTGCTTCCTATAAGCAGAGAGATTTCAAGAGATTTTGTAAAAAAAGCAATTTACTACTCTGGTACTCTACCAAGGTGAGTAAATATTGTAAATAAGATTAAATTGTTGAAAGTGAATAAAAATATATCCATGATAATTTGTTGGGTAAGCCACAGACCGGAGATAAAATGAGAACAGATCTTAGTGATAAGATGGGATGAAAAGACAGAACCTAGGGGAAAAGGCCAAGTCCAAAACATGCAGGCAGGAGGCACTGGTGTCTGAATCTGGGATGATGGGGCAAAAATAGAGGCCTCTGATATGAAGGAACCAGGACAAAACCAAGGCTTTTTCATTAAAAGCTTTGCTTGAAGGTGGCTGCTTTTTACTTGCTGACCTCACACTGCAAATGAGCAAACCTGTCTAATGACACCACACAATATGCGATTATTCAGCTATATCATAATAACTTCCCATCTCTTGCTTCATCTGCTACTCAAGGTTGCCCATTTATTTTAAAGTCTTAATGTCCTAGGTAGGGCTATTACAAACTTTCTAGCTTATCTGAGAGCCTAATATGCCTTGCAACAACTTTGTGAGCCATAATATGTGAGACTGAAGGAACTCGGCATGAAACAAATTGTATTTCATTTGGACATCCAATAGTAGCTAATAAGCTTGTATCCTACCTATTCCATTTTAGCAAGTCATCCTAAACCTACCTCTATTTTTGTAGAGATGCCGAGCTAACTTAACTTTTCTGTTATTATTATTTTTTTAATTTAAAAGAAAAGTTTATTTGCCATTAAAATTCAGTGTGTGTGTTCATTTTGGGGGTCAATGGATCTGAATGAGTTTGAAAATATATTTCTTCTAAATGTGCATTTTGAAATAGAAACAATGGGTTTTTCATTACGTTGAAAAAAAATTACATTTCATTTAATTTTAAAAGGAATTTTAGCTATACTGTTAGGATCCTTATGGTAATTTTCATAACTGAAACTGTTGGCCAGCAAGATTTTGATTCTGTAAAAATAATTCATATTGCAAATACAAAGTGAAAGATTTGTGCTAACTTGGAGGAAATGAATAGGTGATTGGGTGAAGGGTGGCTGCATGAACATAGTTTGAAAAGATCCTTTTCTGTGAGAGAAGTTCTGGACATCAATTGATATTTTAGTGCTTTTTATTTCATGGTAGCAAACTTAAAAGTTCATCACACCGTCCCTTCCCCACCCCAGTTAGATTTACAGGAGGTGACCCTAAGTGCATTTCTACCCTTGAGGCAGACCTGGTAAATCTTTAAGGATATTTTATTAATGTGATTCTTTGCCTTTATAAATGCTGAGTGGACTAAATGAGAATTAGAGTGATGATACATTAGTGTTCTTCAATTTCCAGCACTGAGCATGTACAAATAGCATTCTAATAGCTCATTGCACAGCTGTAATTTAATATCTTTTAATGAGCCTTTGATCTTTGACATTTGGGGCCTCCCTATATTGGAAATAGCTTATAAGTACTTTATTTCTTATGGGAATGAAAGCCAAACATTTCTGCACTGTACTTTCAAGGCCGGAAATGGTGAAGTGCTGATCACTTCTGCATCAGTTTTCTGCATGTTGGATTTAGCAGAAAACTGATGAACACACAATTCATATTGAAGCAAACAGAAGAACTCAGGTTTGGAAAAGAACTCATGAGTTATTTGCAGTCTATTTTTCTGGATGGATCTATGTCATTACTGTGCTGAACATGGTACAAATAACAGTTCCATTCATGGAACTTAGACCACCTAGGATTTGCTTGAGCTAGTTTCTTTTATTTTATTATTAATGAGGAGTACTAAATATCTTTGAGTCTTTAAAATGTAAAGACAACAACTTGTAGAGTCTTTTTTTAGAGTTCTGTCTTGTTCAGCCTTGTTGAACATGAAATTCTTTCTTTCTTTATTCTTTGTCTCTAGTCACCAGAAATTTCTGGCCAATGCCCCTTTCCTGTTGCAGGTGTAATTTGCATTGGTTTAGAATTCATATGAACAACTTTTACAGTTTTTTAACTCTTGAGTCTCAGTTTTTTCTCCTTGATTGACTGTACATGAACCTTGATGGCATGAGCTGCTACTTGCAAGAGACTTTAAGCATGTAGTATTCTCTGCAGATAGCAGAATTATGTGTGTTTCCTGATAACATGACTCCTCATGATTTCTCTTCCATTAAACTCACCCTTAACAGATCCAAAATTCATCTCAATACTTAGAGAGTTTGTGTTTTCAGTAGGTATTTGGACGTTGTATTTGGCTAAAATAGCAGGCTTTTAATGACCTTGCGTAACTGCAGTCTTTTTCTTTGGCATTGCTTAGAGCTGCAAACTATTCCTAGGGAAAAGTATCAGGCATTCTTACATATTGATCCACAGAGGTTTTCTTCCATATCATATACTGTAGTAATCAAGAACCCTCCCAGATAACTTAAATGAGTGGTGCATTCATATGCTGTTTAATATCCTAGTCCTATTTTTTATAAATTATTTCAATTTTATTTCCATTTGCTTCAGGTGTTTTGCAACCACCTTTTTTGATCATTCTCCTACAGTGACTACATCGCATGGTGAATTGTGACTAAGCTAATTTAAATTTGATTATAATGTAATGCAATGATAATGCTTTCTTTGTATCTTTATAGCTTGTTGAAACCATAAAAGCTGTAATTGTATGCTGACATGAAATGGGTTAGGACTTTCAGTCTGTAAATCTAATTAACTTATGAGAGTGCCATACTAATAATGTACACTGAGGATGCTGTTATGTTATAGCCATGCAAAAGATAGCTCTTGGTAGACTATTTCATGCTTTCTCAAATCTATACAGTCTGTATCCATGTCATAGTAATATTCTGATGATGTTCTTCAGTAGACTGCTGAGTCTCACATTTCATAGCTCTAGTGTTCTTTATGGAATGCATATGCTTTGATTTCCTATTTCACTTCCTCTTCCTAGTCTGGAAGACATTACAGATAGCTAAGTTAGCACATTTCTTAGAATGAAGAAAGCCCATTTCCCTTCTTTCTCATCAAAAGCAAAATGCTTTCTTGCACTTTGAAAACCTCTAGGTCCTGATCCTCACTAAAAAAGATGCAGTTTATAAACATACATCTACCTTTTGTTTAGCAATATGTGAATTTCCATTTGATGGGTATGATTAAAAGTAGTCATGTTCTTAATGACTGTTCTACTCTATACATTTTGGAAGGAACAAACATAGAAAAAGACTGCCAGTAATAGTTTTTTCAGGACTGTCTTTCACTTCAGAGGGTCAAAAAAACCTTTGATTCAGCTGGTGAATAAAGGTAATTTCCCAAGGCATAGGAGCTATTACTTATTTCATTTTTTTTAAAGCTTTTTTTCTGTATTTATTTTATTTGACAAGCTCATCTTCCAGGTTTGTTGCCAAAGGCTAGAAGAGTCCTATCCTCTTCAGTGACAATCTCCATCACTCACTCCTGAAGGTCCTTGTGAGAAAGAATACCAAAAGATCTCATGGCTTGTAGCAAACAATGAAGTTACACCTCTAGTGAATTAAGTAGACACAGGTGGGGATGTCTCTGATGGCAGTTTAGTGGTGAAATGAATCATATAGCATATCTTTGGCAACTGAGCCAAAGATGTCTGCTGAATTTTAAAAGATATGTACAGGTACACTGACTTTTAATTTGATCATGGCAGAATGCTTTTACCCTTCTCCATAAAATGAGCAATTTTTAAAAGTGATGCATCTTGCTAAGTGAATGTCATGAATTTAATAACCCTTAATACTACAATAAACATTTAACCTGTTGGTTTGAGAACTACAAATTATTGCCTGTGTATATCAGGTCTTGCTCTAATTCAGATCTGAGTATTTATCATACGACATGTAAGCTATTCCACTGCATAGTTAATAATTCTGTATTTCACTGAAAGTGTCATAATAATTATGCTTATCTTTATGGATTGCATTTAAAGTCTTCTTTTGATTTCCTCCTTCACAGAGGTCTGTGCTTTGCAGTATTCCATACTTTATGCTTCCTTTTCTCTCTGCCTCCTGATAGTGAATCTTTGGTTGTAAGCTCTTCTCACACCATTGCTGTGCTTAGAAAAATATCTTCTTCTCTGGAGTGACCACTTTTAAACAGATTTTTAAATAAAATAATCTCCACTGGCTGCTAGTTATACTTGAAGATTAATCTTAAAAAAAAAAAAAATTAAGTATGACCTAGTAAAATGAAGGTCTTTATTTGTTTTAAAAATATTGTTTTTCATTTAATTTTCAAGCCTCCTGACTGAAAAAAAAAAAAATCTTATTTTGACCTGTGTGTCAAACACAGTATGCTTCTAGGTGTCTGTTTGCCTGATCAAGGATGTTCCATCCATTTGATTTACGAAAGATATTTCAAAATGTCAGATTATCAGCTGAAAGCACTTTCATAGGAATCCGATTTTTGGTACTAGACATCAGATATATCAGATGAAACCTAACGATTTTTGGTACTAGACATCAGATATATCAGATGAAACCTAACACTATCTAAGGGCTTTTAATGGAACACACGCAAATTCAGGTTAATGTACCTTTTTCTCTAGGAAGAATGACAAACTGTTGTAGTAATTTGTACAAGGTGTGGTGGACTCTTTTTATGTCTTTGGACATCTTTCTGAAATATTTATTGAGCTATTTTTAACAGTAGTTAATTGCTTGAAGAATGATGGTCTGGATCAACCACTAGGTGAATCTTTATTAATCTGCTGAAGAATCCTGAAAAAGAAGCAGATGACAGCTCTAGGAGGTCTTATAAAATACTTAATCTTCAAGTGGATTTTGATCTATGTGATCTATAGTCAGGAGGCTGGGTATAAAGCATCAATTTTCTCTCCAGTTACCAGTCCTCAGTTTCCAGCATAGCTATGCTTGTTTTAGTGTGCATTTCACTAGTGACCCTCTCCTTTATGCAGTCTTTGCAGAGCACCTGATTTGAGCCACTGTCACAGTGTCACCACAGGGACACACAGAATGTCTCCCCTCTTGAGCCTGGCACTGTTAATTGCTCTTTCCTCACCCAAGAAGTGCCACTTGGTTTGACTTTGAAGCAAATAATTCAGGGAGCAGTACTAGAAGTGACAGCTTTTCTACCCCAGGTTAATATTTATTATACAACATTCAGAGCTTTGGCATATCATGTACAAACACAGCCCAAGTCAGAGTCCACGTTAAAAAGTTTTGTTCCTAAGTTGAATTCATGACTGTGTAGGAAGTAAAATAAATTATTCTGAGCTGTAGCGACAGTTTTAGAAGACTACAAATTAGAACATTTTTCTTAGTGCAAAAATTCATTTAGTAACTCAATTTTCTTAACATTTTAATTTAAACTTTAAAATAACCCTTTGGGCTGAGACTATTTATGAGAAATTTCAGCCCAATAGGGACTTTTTCAAAGTTAAGGGTAGTGAAAATATTGCTAAGGATGGAATTACTTCTGCGGAACATTAACTGTGACTCTGTACTATAATTACCTTTCTTAAATGAGACTGCAGCATTTCTGTTCTGAAAATATCTTTACACTTTGGAGTTATCTTTCAATTAAGTTGAATTCTCTGCTGCTTCATGTTTGTCTCTGCCTGAGCAGCAAATAGGGGAGGAGTGTCTTGGTTTTCTGTTGAGTGAAAGCTGTGCAAATCTATGAGGTGAGTTTTATTTTTGAAGGAGAATCTTTATGGTCTTAAAAAGAAGTGTATGCTTTTAATTCCAAATAGTATTTCATCCTGCTAATTTTACATTTTTCACTGCATTCTGCTGACCAAGTAATTCAGACGGCTCAGTAAAAATTTAATGTTGTTCTTTATCATGCTTTTAATTTTTGTCAATCTCATAATAAATATGAGGAAAAACTAAGAAACTTTTGAAGTATGAATATAAAAGTGCAAAGTGTTTTAAGGAAAATATTAGTCATATATATTAGTCAATTTCTAAAAAGAAATATGAAGTAATTAATGTAGTAACACTTTAATTTTAATATATTATTGTACTCAAAATAGGGGGAGTAAAATTAAGCAGAAATCATCATGAATACTTGAATGTTTTCTAACAGGGCAAATAAATAATACAGCCCTACAGGATAATAATGAGAACAGAATAAACACTGAAGTTTTAATATGGCAATAATGCGTGTTGACTTTATTAGATGTTTTGCTAAAGTATTTAATCAGATTCACATTAAAAAAATAATTAGTAACATCTGTTATTATCATGCCAAAACCATAAAGCAGGATCAATTGCATCTTAAACATTTATATGAAGTTTCTGTTGGAATCAAGAACTCCACCAATATGTGGAATGAAGCTTTAAATCACGATTCATGTTTCAAAGAGAAAGAGGGCAACAAAAAAGGAATAGTTTTGTTGGAAGTGTCTTCTTCAGGCCTTCTATTGTTACTTGCTATGCTCCCTGCAAGAGAAAGGGTTCAGTTTTTATTTCTGCACTTTATTTGATTGTACAATTCGTACAATCTATACACCTGACGGAATTCTGAACTAGCATATACAAATTTTATAAACAATTTTGTTTCTCGTCTCAAAAAAATTTGTCAGATGATAGGACAGCACTTTGAGCATAGAAGTCTCATCTAAGGTAACCTGTGTTTTATAACAATGAAACACAAGTAGATTTTCTACGAGTTTCCAATCACTGTCCTTAATAGAATATGCAACATCAGAAATAGGTCTTTGCTTTCTCTGTCAAAGACTTCATACAAAGCTTTAAAAAAACTCCAATCGAATACAGGAGTATTAATTTTCCTTTTTTTTTTGTTTTTTTGTTAGAGACTTGCCCTGAGCACTGATATTGGGGGAAAGTATTTGAGAATGTTTGCACATATTTCTTCAGCTTTCAGTAGGCTATAATTATCTCTGTAGGTGGAAGAGGAGGCTGTATTTGTTCATGCTCAATACACTCTTACACTAGGTGTGTTTTACTAATTTAACATCCTAAGTATTTAATTGTCTTTATAATGGTTCAATCAGCCATATGCCTCAGAGGTTATACTGAGAACTTGTTTGATCCCCAGCCAATGTTTACTCTCAGCTTATAATGAGCAGTTAGTAAGCACTCACCATCTGCTCCTGAGAAAAGGGAAATCTTCTCTTTCTTAGTGGACAAGTGGGAAAATAATCCAGAAAGCTGATTATTAGTTCATGTAAGTAGATAATGGGCCAAATTTTGCTAAAAAAGAAGTGAGAGAAAGCAAAATTCTTACTGCTAGTACAGACCAGCCCTGTGCACCAATACACAGAGCACTAACTAGAAAATAGGTGCTGGGGCTTCTACTGGATAGCCACTATGAACAACTTCTGGGTAACAAATTCAGATTAGATATTTGGATTGATTTTTTTTTTTTTAATCATAAGGATGATCAAACACTGAAATATGTTGCCCAGAGAGGCTTGACTATCCAACCTTGATAGTCAAAACTTGATTTGACATGGTCCTGAGCAACCTGATTTAACTTGGCCCTGCTCTGAGTAGAGGTATGATTGGCAGACGACCAAAGGTTCTGTTCAACTTAAATTGTTCTTTGATTCTATGGTTTAGCTGCATGATATAATTCCTCAAAATTAAGGCAATAATTTGGTATGAGTCTGAACCAATGGAATGGCTATTTTATTCTGAGGTGAAGTGGGCCCAATACATTACTCAGTTATTTATTCTCTAGTCTTCATTATTCCTTGAATCTGAAATGTATTGAAAATAAGTAATGTGAGATTATGCGGCAAAAACTGCATTCTTGTTTCATTTCAGATGTAAGAGAATGAGATATTTGTCTTACCTGATGCTAAGTTTGAAAGTTGGGAGTTTAAATTAGAAGTCCAGTCTTCAGAAGGCTCTTGTATTGTCAGGAAAATAAAAACTCTGGATAATCTGTCTAATTTCATTTTGACTATATATATTGAGCATTGTGGGAAACAGTCACACAAAGACAGTATCTTGTATGGAAAAAAAAGTCTTTATCTGTAGAGTCTTGTAAGAATAGGCAAACTACTGGTCTTTATAAAGTGAATGTTTATTTTTAAAAAGTGTTACCAATTGAAATTTCAGATTTGTATTGATGGCAAGCCTGTGAAGGACAAAAATGAGTCTAATAAACTCTCTTTCACATACCTGATAGCTGACATATTTGAGGTGACTCAGCTAAGGCAGGGAAGACCCCTATATTTTAATATGAGATCACTTTACAACCAATTTGCCCTACGGGTAGCAATTTCTTCCAGCAAGTAGCAAAAACATTATCTTTCACTTTTTATGACAAGAGGTTGTCATAAATAAACTGTGAGTCCTACAGTGCCAGGACCATTTAGATCAAGTCACTAAATCAGGAAGAAATACCTGGGCACAAGTATATTGTTTAGGCTTTTATTTTCTGCTGTTTGCTGATTATCACCTTGTCTTTAATAGTTCATGATATTCATCACTCTGGCACTTTTTGTCATTCTTCAGCGATCCCTTGGGTCTTTCTAAGATGCTACTCTGTCAGTATCTTTACTTTTCTACTAACTTTAAAAAAGAATGGTCTAGATTAATGAGTTACAGTAGAAATTAAGCTATTTTTATCTTTTTTATTTACAACACAGGAAATATACTGTGAACTATATGTTCGTCTGTTATAAATCTTGAAATATTTTTTAGTTTGTAAAACTGTGAGCTTAAAATGCAGTAATGGTTAAATATTCATACTTTAAGTGACAGCACAATACAATACAACACATCTAATATTTCCTCTTTAAAGAAATAATGTTCCAGCTTTATGCTTCCCTGAAGAAAATGGTCCAGCTAAAACCAATTAAGGTTTGTCTGTTTTTTATACTGCTAAAATCCTATTTCATACATCCATTTAAATAAAATCCAATTAAGGGGATTGGTTGGCTTGCGAGCTCCCAGCAAGAGAATGTGAATTGGTAAAGAAAATAGACTTTCTAATTTTCATACTGATTCTTAGCTGTTGAAAATCTAATTTGAAAACTCAGTGTCATCTTCATAGATCACACAGCACTTGTAGTGGGAGATACAGACTGACAATTAACTTTGAGGGAATGTGATGCTATACAAGACATATTCCTAACAAGATGATCATTTATGCTCACATTTTGTAAAATGAGGGGAAAAAACCCCAAAAATACTTCTTAACAGAATTATCATAGAAATATTGCAATTTTCAAAATACAGTTCAATAATTACTGTTTTGGGCGTAATCTCTCTACACACCTCATGCACAGCATTCTGTATTTCAGTTGATTTTTTTTTGTCAAGAAGTTTACCTGCTTCTAGCACTGGAAATTGTTGTTCATTGGGATATTCTTTATTTTACCACAAACTATTCACCTCAGACCTATTCTGTGTCTCTGTGAAGATGATGTGTATGCAACTTAGAGTGATACATTGCTGCCAACTGAAAGGCTAAACAAAAAAGCCTTAGGAAAATTTGCAGCAGGAAATAGCACATGTTTCCTGAAGGAGAGATTCTGTCACTGGGGAAGTGGAAGCTTTGGCAACCATGGTGGAGAGGTGCATCCTCTCTGAGCTCTTGGAGATGTTCACACTGTGAGCATGTGGCGGGGCTGGGTCTCCAGTGGAGGGATGGTTACTCCTGCCAGGTGCATGTCAGGCATCTCCCTGGCTTTGTAGGAGTCAAGCAGTAGGTAGCAGGAAGGCATTGCTGAGACTTCCCACAGGGAAGGGAAGGGAGGACAGAAGTCCTCCCAATTCCCTGTGATAAATCAAAGCATGTAATTATCTTTACTCCTCTGCAGTTCTCCTGTAAAAATCACTTTTCTCTGCATTCTTATTACCCTGTGAGACTACCCTTCTGATTTTAATGCACCAAACTAGCTTCAAACTTAACTGTTTGGGATAGCTGAGTATCAATGTGCTTGCAGTCACTGTTCTCTTCCACTGAGTTTTTTTCATCCCCTTCCCTGTAGTGATCTCAATGGTAGAAAGGGAGAATATTTTTGATGCTGTTTTTCATTTGTCATCAACACACAAGGAGGCTGCATATTCCATTTCCTTGACTGCAAGATCTCTCAGCTGCTACCAATTTGGAGTTGCTGAGTATGTGCTTGTGCTGGAAGCTGTGACTTATACACACAGTTAATACTCTAATCAATATACCTTTGATGTACTAGAGAGTAGCAGTGTGTGTGATGTCACATTTTGCTTCAAGCTATGAAATTTTGCATTCTTGATGCAGTTTAAATTTTTTCTTATTTTTTCTAAGCTATTTAAAGGGCATATTTCATGATTTTTCTTGAAAATAGTTGTCACATTGTTCTGTAGGTGTATCCTCCCATTATAATTAATGCTGACAAATGATCAGGGCTCTGAAATGGAGAAATATAAGGAAGATGCAGAGTTCTTAAAAAAATAAAAATAGACTTTTTTGGTGCCTATAATAATTAACTTGGTTTGCTTTAAAAAATTTTAAACCTCAAAGAAAAAAGGTGAATTATTGTCTGGAATATTTAATAATTATCTGATGTCATATTTCCATTAAAAGAAAATCTGAGACAAGTTATTTTACATAGAGATTAGATGATCAATACTGGGACAAATATACTTAAGATATGTTTTTGTGTTTTCTCAAAAAGATCTCAGCATTGTCTTATTATGGAAGAATCATTGTGGTACACATTACTTAATATTGCCATAATTTTTTATAGGGGAGAGAACTCAATACTTCCTCTGGCAAAGTATAATAGTTTATTAAAATGTTTTCTTCACAGAGCATAACCATCTCTGAGCTGTATGGTACTGCAAACATTTTAAACAAAATTGGAGAATCTTAAAATGATATTTCTTTCTGCAGAAGAAAAAAGGCATTTAAAAAAATATTTTATTTTGTGTGGAACCCCTGGTGCAGACACTGGGAATCTGGGGTCTTGTTAACTCTGGTGAATAATTTTGGTGTGACTTTGTGTTTGTTTTCAATCTATAAAACCATGGTAATAATTAATTCTGTCACCTGTGATCTAGTAATCTCTGTGATTTATGAGATTTCTGAGGCTGTCCATTAGATCATGTTTGGAACCTCTGCTTCAGCTCCTCTTCTCTCTATTATTCCTTGCTGTATCCATTCTTTAATGTTCCTGTATGTGTTTTCTTTTCTCAACAAAATTCTATCAGAAGGATAAAGAAAAATGAATATGAGAAACTGAGTAACAAATTCCATATAGATGAACCCTGAGAATGATTTGCTCTATTTTATATTCACAGTCTGAACAGGAATATGATTAAAGAAACTGTTCAATAAAATATCTGTAAGGATTTGGATGATAAGGTGTTTGTTGTTGGGATTTTTTTTTTGTTGTTTGGGTTTTTTTGTTTGTTTGCTATTAATTTTCTTTCCCAGAAGTAGCTGTATGCTTTTTGTAGATCATGTTTTACATTCCTCTGGCATATTTTAATTCAAGTGTATTCTCACTATACTGATGCCTGTTGGCATCAGCCCAATAGCAGGTAATAGAAATATTAATTCTTTCTTGCAGGGAAAGTTCCTGTTGTAAAGGAGCAGTATATTCACTCCACGTGGTAGACGATGACCTGGTTTGGTACAGAAGGAGGTATTGCTGGATACAGCACTAAAAATGGATTCAGCAGTTAGTGTATGAGAGACGTGTTAACAAATGGATACAACAGTTTGCTTTTTCTGCTATAAAGCTCCATTACTCCATGATTTTTTGTATTGAGAAAACATTTTTATTTTGTACTTTTTCCTGCTTTACATAATTAGTGAATAATAGTGAATATGAAGATAAAAGGTCAGGGTGGGAAGCATAAAGTGTCCCTTTTGTGACCTGGGGATCCTGTAGTTCCCTGTTGTGGGAGAGCTGCTTCTAAGGCTGCCCATACAGAGAAGGAATTAGAGCTGTGCTCATCTGCATGCTCAGGAAAGGACAGGGCATTTTCAGACCTTCCTGAATGGATGTAGGATAACTGAAAACTCTTTCGTAAAAATTTTAAAGAAACTACTTTAAGAAGATCAAAATGTACCATGAATTTTACAGCATGTAATAACCTGCTTTACAAATGATAGCTGAATATTTTATAGAAAAAATATCAGAGAAGCAAGTGTTGTAGTGGATTTTAATTTTCTCATATTATCTTTTTTTTTCATGTAGAGTTTTCTGTACACCTGACAATGAAAGAAATTTAAATTTTTTACTTTCTGAAGCCAATTCTAGATACTAGAATTACTTGAGTATCTACTTGAGTGTTCACTTATTTGGATTGCAAAAGAAATTAGTAGGTCCTGCATAAATAGCTGTGCTATCATATTGATTAAAGCTGTAAAAAATTTCAGGTCACTTGTAACAGTGGCAAGGTTTTTAAAGGTTTTCTTTTTAAAGAAGAGTTTAATCTAGATTGATAGTACTTGTATACAATTTGGCAGTTACTGATTTTTTGTGGTTACAATTCTTGCTAAGTAATGGATAAAAGGAATTTTTTCAATGTGTACATGGATACACATAGATAGCAATGCAGAACTGGGGAAAATTCATCCTCTGTGAGATTTGCCAACAGCTGGTGTAGTGGAAGCTGCTGTTTTTCTTCATGAAGTCAGACTTGAGACACACTACTTTCACAGATTTTGCAGCAGAGGAAATTATGGCTCTCCAGATACTCATTGTCATATTTGCATAAAGATGAACCATATTAAGATTAATCTACTTGACAAAGAGAGACATTGATTACCTTCTGTTTAATATTATGCTTTTTTGAAGTGGCATCTAATTATTGCCCTTGTGTAGCAGAAATACCTTTGAGGAAATGTGTGTCAGCTGTTGAAGAAATATATCTGCCTATTCTTCCTTAAGAACATGTTAATTGTTCTTTGGTGGCATTTTGATCCAGAATGGCCTGTGGGAATTTTGGAGATTAGATGAAAATATAAAGTTTGTAGAAAGATATTATCACTGTTGTAGGGCTGGTCAGTGTGGTTTGTTTTCTTCAACATCTCTTCAGTATAATGAAATTGAAGACGGCACAGGGGAATAATACCTAGATATTGTGTTATAATGCCAATATGTATCTTCTGGATTTTTCAACATTGTTTTTCTCAGTTCTGTTCATTGCTCTGTTTGTTTTCTTGTCTCATATTCCAATACTATGGGAAAGTGCACAGTAGAACATATTTCTCCTTTTAACTTTTGACTTTTCTTCAGTAATACCTTCATAGAATTGAGTGGTTCACCCTAAAAGTCAAAAGGGGTTTTGTGCTCACATAAATACAAATGCTGCCCTGTAGTTGCATAGCTTTTAACTTCTGGTTTCACTACATTTGCTATTTTCCCTCTCTGCTCTTGGAATGAATTTACAGTATCTTTGTTTCTCTTAACATCTGTGCTTACAATATTATACAAATCTTAAAATTTTCATCAAGTGGCAACTCTGATTTTCAAGGTGATACACTAAAATTTACTAAGTTTTTCAGCTTTCCGAAGGATCTTTTGGTAGTTAGTACTCCTTGCCAAAAGGACCATTTAATAGTGGATATCCCAAACTTCATGAAGTGTGCTTGAAGGATTTTTTATCATGGAAAATGTTTAAGTAAGTAATTAATTGCTGGCTGTGATCTGTCATTCATCATGGGTTTTTTTGGATATGCTTTAATGTCATTTATGAAGGACAAAAAAAAGTTTGGTAGACATATCTCTAGAAAATATTACTTAATGGATACTGGAAATAATAATATAGAACTGATATGTTTTCCAGTTCTTTGAAAAGAAAATATATCTTAATTTATCTTAAAAAGATCCAAAATTTTATTAATAATAACATATTTGACAGGATCTACTTTTAATTTTTTTTCCCTTTTTTGCTCAAAGGAAAATATTTTTTAAGAGATGCATCAATTTTGGGTTTGTTGTGTGAAAACCACAAGTTCTTATTTCTGGGAGGACAGTATTCTATGAATAAACCTAGATAAAGATGGAAGTATTTAAAAAACACCTAATGCTTCTTTATCCTCCTTCCCTGCAGCTCAGCTTTATCAATAAACAGACAGAATTTTTGGTCTGCATTTTTTTCTTTTTTTCTCATAGATATGTGGAAAATTTGACCTGTGCAGGCATCTTCAGATTGGGAAGATTTTTGTAGTTCACTTCTTCCCTTACACTCAATTGTTTCTTTGTCTACACTTTGGAACATGCAGTTGCCAAGATGATGAAAATAGTATGGGGAGAGGAGAGAAGCTGGTATGGTATTTAGCTCCTTGCTGGGTAAAATCAAGACAATAAGACATGAGTTCAGTATACAAAAGTTAACAAAAGTTAATAAAACAAAAACAAAGTTAATAAAGTTAATTAAAAAAATGCAACAAATAAATGCATGAATTTAATGCCAGCATTAGGCTGGCACCACATTGCTATCTCCAGTAACAGGAATAGCAACTTTTTCAATTTAAATGTACTGTTTTGATGAATTCCAGTTATCTCAGTGCTTCTTCCTCCTTTTTTTTCCTAGAATACAGGATGTTTCCAATTCATTCCACCTTATGAATTTTATTCCTCAACCCTATAATATTATGACTCATCTCCTTTGTCCTTTGCAGTGTTCTCTCAATAATCCCTTATAATCCTTTATTTTTTCTTGGAAAACATAAACAAAACTGCTAATTTTAAAATGACTCGGGGTGGGGGGAAGGGCAAAAATTGCATACAATTTAAATTTATCTTTGACATTTCAAAACAAGTATATTTTTTCACATTTTTAATATTCCCCAATGAACAAGAATGTGACTTATTGAACATTCGGTTGAATACAACATTAAGTGAACAAGACTTCAGTCTATATTAACCAGAAAAGTTTACTTGTATT
>LTAT01000006.1:41547885-41570376 GCA_003286495.1 Chlorodrepanis virens
TTGTCATGCACATGTGCACAATGAAAATGTTTCTATTAATTGAGTAAAGCAAATGTCTCTGTGTGATTTTAATGGCAACACCATGTTTTTTGCTTATTAGTTCTACTTTCTGTGAACAAATATGAAGATTAAATACACAATAAATATAGAATTTTAGAGTGCCTTTACTCAAAAGCTCAGTATTTTACTAATAACTCTGAGGCACTGTGCAGATCATACACTCATTTTATCACTGGCTATCAGGGGCTTAGCACCATAAAGCTGAGCTGGGAGATGGCAAGAGGAGAGCCCCAAGGGAATGGGAACTAACCTGATAAGTGAAGGCAGGGATAATGAAATCAAATGGATTGACTCAGACTGTGTTTGGAATTTTCTCTGGTGTTGGGGCTAACATCTCTGTTCTGTGCTAGTAAATGTGTCTGTCACAGAGGTAAGCCCTTCATGTGCCTCTGCTCCATTGCTTCCCAGCATGCCAGACAGTCCTGACAGCCTCCAGAGACAGGTATGAAGCAGTTGTAGTTGTACAGCCAGCATTTCATAGCAGCACTTAACTGAACAGGAAATGTTACCTTTTTGAAGGTGAATGTTTTATTCATGTCTTTTAATGGGACTTTCAAGCACAAAAAATGCTTACCATAAGTTGATAGCTGTGCTCAGATATTTGCAAAATTTTTAGAGCAATTTTTGCCATAAAAAAGGATTGCATTTGTCTCCAGTTGGGTGTCTTTTCCTCTATAACTTTCCTCAGTGGAGTGTTATGGTAACGAGGGTGATGTTGTTCAAATTTCTTTTCTGAACCATGTAGAAATACATATTAATACTGACTTAATATTTAAAAAATCCAACTTCTTTCTCTCCAGGAGGACTTTCATATTGCAAAGCAAAGCCGCTCTCTGTGGCACAACTGTTTCTAAATAACACCACAATTTAAAAATAAAAGTAAGACCAAAAAACCCTTGACAATGAAAACTTTACTCATAATGAATAATAACCAACTATCTTAAGAGAAAGGTTAATATTTTCTCAGGAAAAATGGATCTTTAAATTTTTTTTAAAGGCCCCAATAACATAACTGCTCATTAAAATAGCATTTTATGTTGAACATGCAGGATTAGTTTAATAAAGAGGAAAAAAAATTTCAAATAAAAGTTTGCTTTATTAAACCTGTAAGATGTTCTGAAGGCAGGAGCAGGCAGAAAGAACGTTATTAGGAAATGTTTTGATCCTAATAACTTTGTTCTCTTTTAACAGAAAAGGTTAATGCCTCAATGTCTTGAGAAACTAGCAGTGGTAGATAATTAGGTATTTTTTTCAAAGACATTGTATTTTTAAAGGAAACATCTTTATTCTCTTTCTCTTTAGGGATGAAAAATGCAGCCCAAAGTATTTTCACAGGTCAAATAGTCCGGACTATCTCTTAAAAAAAAAAGAATATATACAGAAAATGTGTTTAATTTGAATTCACTGTAATTGATAACAGTATGAAAGGTAAAGATTACTTTTTGAGGTTACCAGCCCTTTTAGCAATGATTTAATCTGGAATTTCAAGTAAATAATGAACTGGAAACCAGTGAAACCCCCCTTTCTTACCTTCTTATTCTCTTCTAATCTCTGCAGTGCATCCAAGGCTTTATGTTCTCTTCAGCTTTGTACAGCTGGTTTCTCCTGCCTGTATTCAGCTGGAAAGTTCACTTCCAACCTTCATGGTCTATTCCTTTGCTTTCTTCTTCTTCCATAAAGTACAGGCTGTGACAGTGACAACTGTTGGGTGTCTCTGTTCAATGGCTGAAGAAATGCTGGCATCAAACTCCTCCATGAGTCATGTAGCTGTGCTTCTCACACCTCTGCAGCAGGGAGCCCTGATTTCAAAGGGTTCATAGGAACAGTGGTGCAAATGTTGGCCCTGGCAACCTTGCACACTGGCATGAGGATGCTCATTTCTTCTCATACTGCCTCCTGGGCTACTGCTAAGATGAGAAACGACTGAACAGGCCACTGCAAGGCAGAGCCACTTAAACTGAAGAAAAAAGTTTCTTTTAACTTCAGAGTGCTGACACTTGCAGAGCTTTCATGTGCATTGCAATATATTTAAATAGTCCTATGGTCATGCTTATAAGGCTTGTCTGATTTTGATTTCCTTTGTCACTGTGTGGCCAATATCCTTCTCTTTTCTGTGAAGCTCCTAACCATCAAGTTCAAATAATCTTTTTTAGTTATGTTTGTGTGGGACAGTGACAAGGAGAAGATGTTTAAGGAACTGGTAAGAAAAATGGCATTTTGGAATGATCTTGCTGTTAGCGCATCTTTGCTTTTTCTGGCATTTAGTGAATTAGTAATTTCCTGAGTTAATGGTGAAAGGCCAGCTATGGTAGATCTTTCAGATCTTTCCTGTGTTTTCCACATCCTATGTCCTGTGCATATTTGTTTTGTAAATTGTTTGGGTAAGATATTGTGGCTATTGTGTGGGTAAGAGTACTGCTTTCTTTTGGTTTAAACCAAAGGCAGGCTAAGTCCTAGTCCCAGCTCCACAGGCTTTCTGTGTGACCTTGGCTTGTCATTGTGAAGAGAGATACAAAATAGAACTTGAACGGCTTAGTTTTAGACACCATAGCTTTTGATTTTCTGGTTTCTGTGTGTCAGGGTAATCTAGAGGCATGTGTAAAATTCTTGCATTTTCAGGACATGAAAAAATGTTTGAAGAATACAGCATTTCTTTAAGTGCAGGTATAATATTTATACAGATTACTGAAATCAGCTCTAGTATTAGTTGGGGAATTATGAAAACTTCCACTTGACCTCGACAGAAAAAGCTTAACGTTAGTATAAAATGAACAGGCTGTGGAATGATACTTGTATGTTTTATTTGAATTTTGCTTTTATTATTGAAGAAGTGTGGGGGTTCTGTTTCTCAGAATCTCCCAGTTACTTTGCTCAGAAATCCTCCATGCTCTTCAGCACAGTGAAACAGCTGCACAATAAAGCTCATCCCTCTGCGCCTTCTTTGACTGCACTCAAATTGCCTTCATCTGTTTTATTAGTTTGTTTGCTCCCCCCACCCCTTCCCCATCTTTGAGCACCCATTTTTGTAGCTAATGAAGTTTCTTTAGTGTCATGGTTCAGCTCAGACCCACCACACAGTGCAGCCCTTTGGGTACTCTGCTTTTTGTAGCTGTATTGATTATCTAAGAGAGTTCAATCCTGTTCTGTCTGTCAGCCATTTTTTACTTGGCAATGTATCTGGAAACTAAAGATGTTGTGAGGCCTGGTCAGCAATATTCTTTGATCTGGATGACTTCTATAGAGCAGGGCAGATCTGTCTGTAGATGTCAGGCTTTAGATGCTGCCAGAAGTATTTTTCTTACAATATTTTCCTAACTGTGTCTAAAAGTGCACAAGTCTTTCATGGGCAAGTATCACCCCACAATAGTACACAATAATAGATTGCTGTTGCTTACAAAAGATATGTTTTTTGTTACCTTTTTTTTTTGACCCAGTGGGAATGTCATCACCGAAAGTATGACTCAAGGAGTATGAGAAAAAAGGAAATATTTGCTGAAGATGGACTGGGACAATTTCATCTCTCTTTTGAGTAGAGAACAATGACGAAATAATTTCTTTTTTATTGTCATTAAAATGTTCTTAGCTTTGGCACAAATTCAAAGTTAGTTCTTGCATTTTATTTTCTCTTCTCCCTCCCTCCCTCTCTACCTCACTTTCCTCACCAGGCTGGGACATGGCACTTGGAGACACTTCTGTGGCAGGAAGAGTTTTGAATAGTTGCACAATTCTAGCATTCTGGCAGGAAAACCTGGAAAATAAAAATAGAGCAGAAATGCGTAATACTGTTTGCATGCAATTAATTTTGTTATGGTTAACTCTACATAAACTCTACATGCTCAATTCTTTCCTTTTAATCCCAGATATGTAAAAAAGAGTAAACAAACAAAAACTCAAACAAAAAGAACTTATGAAAAAGAACTTTCTGTCTGAGAATGTTGGCCAGATGAAAATTTAAAAACTTTCTGGAGTAAATAGCAGTAGTTGTCTTGGTAGACAGCCAGGAAGGTAAAGGTCTTCTGCCTTAATGCAGCATGGTGTCCAGGCAGGCAGGCAGGCAATGTTGTGTTCTTTTAGGCACCCTGCAGATCTAGTCAAGTTAGCATATGCTTGTGTATGAATTAAACCCATGTGGACATCCTTTAAATGGGACATATCTTTTATATAGATATGATTATTTTAAAAAATACATTTTAGCCTAGTTATTGGCTGGATTTTGATATGAGTAATGTTGCTTTTCATTTTTTGTTTTTATAAATTTCTGGTATTTATTTAAATCTGTGTGCCATTTCCTCTCTTCTTCTTTGACTTGGATTTTAGAAAGGCTAATGACAGAAAATTTCCAAAACACTTGGAGAATTTCCTCTTAGGCTTCATCCACATCTGCTGGGCTGCACTTCATAATTACTCAGGAGCATATACATGTTCAACCTTTTAAAACATTTTCATTGTTTCAAAACAATTAATATGTAATGACTTCTGAGCTACAGGCATGTCATATCTGTCCATGTATGACTGTTCTGGTGACAAAAGGGACAATGTGATATCAGTTCCTGAAGGTTGTCATGTAGATGCTGCTATGATACAACTCTTTTTTTCTCATTGCTTTTTGTGACTGATGTTTGGCTTCACCTTGAAGCAAATTGCAAGCTGAAAGAGTAGGTGACTTTAAAAAAATGGGCCATTTCTGATTGATTTCAAATTTAGAAAGATATGCTTGCTGCAGTTAGGAATGATCCATATTTGTATATAAGAAAATTAAAGAAACTCATCAAAAATGTGTTGCAATTGATATTTTTTATTAAAATTGCTTCATTTAGAAAAAACAAACCTTTAAAACATTGTTCTGATTTTCTCTTTTCTTAGAAAAATGCTGTTCTTCATCTGTGGCCTCATGTTAAACAAATTACCTACAGGTTTTGTCTTCAAACTGAAATAACTTGCACAACTTTAATAAATAATGAACTGCCACAATAAAAAGCAGTCTAGCCTTGTCTAAAACTTCTCCCTATTGACATAATAGAGACATGCTTTCTTCATAAATTAGCAAACATAGTTAATTCAGGGAATACTGCTGCAAGCCTCCAATGTGTATATAAAGTTTTTGATGGGAAAGGATGAAAGAGATAAGGAGGCTCAAATTTTTGTGTTATAATTGAAAGTCACATGCTGATTAAATGGCAATGCAGTTCATATCAAATGCAGTTGTTGGAGATATGACCTTGGATATGGGAAGAGATTTTACTCTCAGTGTTTACTCAGGTTTTTCAAGTGCGGAAGTTGCTCAGTTGCTGCTGAAAGTGCAATAAAGTTAGTGTCCATTGTTATAGCATTTCTGTAAATCAGACATGCTGCTAATTTGAGTTCATAGGCTTTTAATTCTATGCAGCATTCCTGCACACGATCAATTCAGAAAGCAGTTTTATGTTCTGTGTAAAAGAAATGGATATAAATGCCCACAGAGAGGGTGACTTGCACCTTCTACTGAATTTTTTGGTTTTTGTCTCTGAAACAGCTTACCCTGCAGATGCAAGAGGCAGTAATTATATCAGTTTTATAAGGACAATAATACAAGAAACATTTAGTGACTTGTGATACCTATTTATAGAATAATTCATAAGAAAATTTCACTTTGAATAGTTGCATAAAATCTTTGTTGTTTGGCTTTCCTTCACTTTTAGGTTTTCTTTTAGAAAAAAAATGATGTTCAGGATTTACAATACTATTTAAACTCTTTTTTAAGATGTTTTGTTAGAGAGAAGAAAAATAATTTGTTTAAAGAAATTGCTCAATCTGTCCAAGAATCTGATGAAGGAAAATGCTTTACAAGTACAGAGTTAATAATACAACATATCTAATCCAGTAGAGGGAGCTGGAATGCTGTTCTACTTTCTCAGTGCTTGTACTAGAGATAGTTGTTTATCTAACAGAACTATATTTAATTTCAATATGATTTTTATCTTTAGAACACCAAATTATTTTCATAAGAATTGTCTTTTTAAAAAACTAGACATAGTTGTCTTTCTTATACCTTTTCTGTCTTTTCTATATCAAAGAATCACTGAATGGGTGAGGTTGGCAGAGACCACAGTGGTCCAAACCCCCTGCTCAAGCAGGGTCATCCTAGAGCACAGGGCAGAGGGTTGTGTCCATATGAATATCTCCAGTGTGGGACACTTCACAACCTCTGTGGGCAGTTTGTTCCAGTGCTCAGCAGTCACACAGTGAAGAAATTCTTCCTCTTGTTAAGGTGGAACTTCTCATGCAGTTCCTTCTCATATCAGTTCCTGCCCGTTGCCTCTTGTCCTATTGTGGGGCACCATCAAGAGTCTGGCTCTTTTGGGAGGAGGGTGTGATCAAAGTAGGAGATCAAACTTGTCTTAGTTTATTCTTCTTTTTTATTTTTCTTATGAGATTTCTAAGAAGGACTTTTCCTTGCTGTTATGCTGGGTTTCCATATGCTTCCATCTATGGAGCCATTTGGAGGTTGTTTTTTGGAGGTTGTTTTACATCTGCTCTGATTAAAAATAAAGTTACCCAGAGCTGGATGTTCTGTACTCTAAGTTTTGATTTATAGCCTCTCCCTAATACTTCATAATAATCAGTATGTGAATATTTTAAAGTACACAAATTTTAAAGAACACAAAAGATGCAATTACATAAAAATTTGCAATATTATTTTGCTGAAATGTAGACGGAGTACAAAATCCACTGGATAATATATTTATTGGAACTCTGTGGTCTACTGAAAAATGAATCCAAAACCACTAGAAACATGGCCATCAATTCTTCATACCATGATCACTCACATCAAAAAGCTGTTAGCAATTACAGAATAAGTCAAAGAGCAACAATTGCCAGATCAAAAGCAATGAGTCATTGTTTGACCTTTGTTTAGCCTGTATTCAATAATTTATTAGATTTCAAACAATGCAAAACTAGTGATAAAACAATGCTTTCTACTTAGGAAATAACGGCCTCATTGATCAATTCAAAAAGCACGTGGATGTTGAAAATCTGGATTTAACAAAAGTTCTTAAAATACTGTTTATTGAAGAAGGTGAATCTTGAATAAACAATGACTTAGTAATACAAGCAGGAAGAAAGGAAACTAAGATTCAGAATAATTAGGGTACATCAGACACAGAACGTATTTTTTTATAGTTCTGTAACTATATTTGCCCAAAATCTTATTATTATGCTTTTCCAAGAAACTAAGTGACAGGTTATAACTGAGAAACTTATTGTGTTTGTACTACAAAAAATAAAGAATTGACTTTTCTACAGTAGACTCTTTTAGACTGAAGCATGAGCATTTATGTATCCCTGTATACAAAGTATCACATAAACATAAATTTCCGCATTACTTTTTCTACAAAATCCCCATTAAAGCACGATCCTGATAATGTTTTAGAATCTATATTCCATAGCCTTATTGTTAATTGAGGAGATCTTGTAGCCAAAGAAATGTAATTAATCTTCAGCCCTTTGAGACAGGCTATGTAGGCAGGCAGGCATAGTCCTTGCTGATATGTGCCATAACCCTGGATTTGGTGAAAGTCTGGGGGCAGAGGATGGGTGTTTGAGAATAAGAATTAAAACAAATGAGAAATGGTCAATTTTGTATTTTTGTTAATGGCTGTTTCTCTGATCATCTCCAGTAGATGAAAGTATTGAATACATACAGCTGAATGTAGCTTCTTTGCTTGATGCATTTTTATGGCTTTTTTCACTTCAAGTCTGACATTGATGGGAGAGAGGAGGAAACGTGCCAATAATCATAGTGCTGCACTCAGCCGTGGAGAAAGGCTGATGTGATGCAGGTAAAATTTCTTCAGTCCTTGGGGATAGGTTTTGTGCCTGTGTAGTTCAGAAGAGAGATACTTTCTATGTTGGGAGATAGAGATCTGTGACATAGTATTAAAGAACAGTTCTCCAAGTCCTAGACATGGAAAAATCTGGTTCTTTGTGGTTTGCAATAATATTGAAAAACTTTTTGATTTGGCTAAGTTGTGAACAATTTCAGTATACCACTGGTAAGAAGAAAATGCTTACCTTTCCCTTTTATGGGGAATATTTTATATAGACATAATGGCTTTTGTAAAAGTTAAACATGTTTATATTTCCTGTGGATTTAATCAAGAGTAATTTTTCCAACTATCATAACTTGAAATTTTAGAAGATGAATTTCCTAATATTCAATTTCTAAGGTGAGAGCTTATTGCTACTGCTCTGCTTGCAAGAATAAAGAATTATTTACCTTATGAGGGAAAACAAAATACAAATGATACTTTCATTTTTTTTATCTGCCTGATTTTGTTGCACTAGAATTTTTCCCTTGGGCTATTTTGCTATGGGTATTATTACTGCTGCTGATTTTTATACATCTCCACCTTCTCCTTTTTTTCACTCATTTCTAAACAGGAGGTAGTTTGTGTCTTAAAAACACTCTGTAAGGGTTCTACCTAAAACTTCTCCTTCAGATTAATGTATAATACTTCCAGTCATTATTAGGCTGTATAACATCCCTGGATTAGATTCTAATTGCAGACAAAGCAAGGTATGAACTTAGCAGGTTGCAATATAGTGGGAAAGAGCATGCCTGCATTTAAGGCAGCTGTTTCAGGTGTTGCGTACATAAAATGCAATGTTAGCACATGCGCTTCCAACTGCCATACATTCTAACTTCCTTCCATTTTTAAAAAGAGTGTTCTGTTCTGCTGGCTTGCATTTTAATTCATTCTTTCTGATTTTTATGTGCTTTCTTATTCCATGGAGAGGTAGCACAGCTATTCTGCATAAACAAAGGCAAGAAAAAAAACCAGTTGATAGAAATCACTCTGATTGTGGATATATTAATTCCTTGTGCATGGAAAGAGACAAGAAAAGAAATCTTTGACAGATGTTTTTATTTGGAGCTTTCACATTTTGTAGGAAAGGCTTCATGACTAGTTCCCCAGAACTCTTGGAAGCCCCTGCTGCTAATTCTACATAGAGGTATTGCCTTATATGAAGACCCAGTTTTAGAAGCATCCCACACTGTGCAACATGGTGACCTGGTGCTCTGTAAGGCTCTGTAAGCATTTGAGACTGCTCATTCACCTTTACCTTCAGATGTCTCTGTTTTATGTAAAACTCTTCTGTGCACGTGGCACAGCTAGATGCCATGGAGAATGCTAGGGGGGAAGTCTTCTTGTCATCCAGGAGTCAAGAGTTGGGCAAATGACAATCAGATAGACATATGTGTATAAAAACTGTTGTCATTTATTGTTGTCTTGTGCTTTCACTTTTATGAGCCAGAAGCAATTATAGGTCCAGTCTTTGGTATGCTCTCCGGGGAGCTTTCATGTCCAAAATATTGCAGATATGTTGGAACTTACACCTAAACCTTTGTTGAACTTACAATACAAATCCTTGGATTTCTGATCAGGCTCTTCTTTTTTGGCTGTCATTGTTCAAAAACCTTAAGTTGAATAGTTCTTATGTTCCTTGGGTTATTGAAAGGGAGAGGAAATAAGACAGTGGGAATTGTGAATGTGGTATTCATGTAGGCCAGTCGCTCTCTACTTTGAGGCAAACATATAACTTCTATGTAAAAACCTGAATTTTCTTTGAGAAAAAAGATTCTTGACCTTTCATTTTATCTTTTATTATAAAGTTACTTGGCTCTGACTTCAATGGTAAGAGTATCAAACTATTCTGAATTCTTGTCATCTCTAAGAAGCAAAGTGCCTTGTGACGGATGTCAACACAGGTGGGAAGTTGAGGAAAAGAAGATTTTGGAGCAAACTTGAACCAATTCAAAAGAGCAATAAAAAAGTCTGGAATTGAGGTCAGGTCATTGTCTGGTATATACTCTTTCCTTGAATATGAACAATTGTGACTAGTTCTTTTGACACTTTTTCTCACACTTAATGTTTTATTGTATTTCAGTAGCCTGGCTCATTAGCACAAACTTGGGCTACCTTTTGAAGTGGTGGAAGGACATCTATGCTTTTACTACTGGTTATCAGATGGGGTAGATTAAAACCTTGTATAGAAACAATCTTTGAGTGAGAACTTGGGTTTCTTAATGTTCTTATTTTTTAAAAGCTCTATTTCTCTACATATTTTCACACTTTGTTTTTAGCTAATTCTAGTACTTTGTCTGAAATGCAGACAAAGTTTGGTTTTGGTCTCAAATGATGATTTCTGTAGGAAAAAAAAAGAGTAAAAATGTTAGAAATCTCTTCAAATTGTAAAACTCCCTGATGGAACCTTGCTGCCATGAAGGCTGCTTAGAGAGGAAGATTTCTATTCTAGCAATTTCAGCGCTATGCTGTTCCTCAAATTATTTTTTTTCACTTGTCTAAGTTTCTCCCTGAAATCTGCTCTAGATATAATGAATCCAATCCTTAGATGTGAAGGCTGATTTGGTGTGTGTTGACTCCAATGGAAAAGCAAATTGATTTTTTTTTAAGAAGGAAGACTAGCATCAGGCTGGCAAGCTGGTTTTGATTTATTGAAGTGGTTTTTTTTATTTCAAGGAAAACTCTCATTTCTTCACTCAGACAAAATTGTGTTTTTCTGATCTGTAGAAACCCATGTATCTGTGCACTATATGCAATCTTCAAATATAATTCTTTTCTGTTTTATTTCCTTTCTGCACTGACATAGGAGTGTGCACATTCCCCTTCTTTCAAGGTGATCATTGTGTCTTCTCTCTTCCTGCTGAAGGAGTAATGTTTTTTGTTAATTCTGAAACAATGGAAGTACTTTAATGCCTCAGTCCTCAAGTGCCTGGTCAGGCAGACATGTGCATCTTCTCTTGCATTGGTTGCACAGAATATCAGCAAAACTGAGTCTTGCATTTCTTCCCACTGTCCTCTGGTCCTACACCCTTGCTCTGACACTCTGATCTTTGACAGATTGTCTTGTTACTCTCCTTATGACACTGAAAAAACTGAGAAGATTCTCTCTTCTCTGAATTTCTTATAAACCTAATGTGGTAGTGCCTGAGCAGCTCCTTTTCTGTTACAAACAGGTTTTGGATTTGTTTTGATGCATAAATATTCAGAAAATACAAGGTGCTTAAAACTGTAAAATAGAGCCATGGTTTCCACTAGCAACATTTCTTTTTGGAAGTGTTTTTCATTTGCCTTACTAATTTTCTACTAATCCTTCAGAGAGTGGAGAATACTGAAGTCTATTGTGATTTGTATTCCCTTTGCTCTACTTTGTTAACTGTTTTTGCCATTAAAATGATGCAATAGAAAAGTATGATCTTTGAGGCTCAGGGCTTCCAAACTTATGCAGGTGTTTTTGTTTGCCTAAGTGAAATGTAAGTACCCACAATTTGTCTGCTTTACATTCATTGCAGTTTGACTTTTCTTATTCCTTTAGAGTTCCTCAGGATGTAGTAGTTGTAGTTAAAATGCTATAATTAAGCATTTTAATAGAAAAGCAAAGTCTGGCTGGAGAGTGGAAAGAAAGCTGCTTAGTCAGATATCATTCTATATCTCTGAATTTCTTTCCTCATTTTAAATATGTTGTTTTGGTTTTAGTTTTTCCCCTCCTTAATATCAGTGTGGCTGTGCTCATGGTACTTCATGACACTCTTGCAGTTCAATACTCTGGTGATGAATGTTTAACACAATATTAATTAATTAAATTAATAATTAAATTAAACAGAACTGGTTTTGGTACACGTGGGTGGCAGAAAAACATACCATAGTAAAAAGGATCCAGGTTGATTAAAGGTAGTAGTGCTCCTATTGTAAACAGTGCTGTCTTCTCTCAATCCCTGTAATGGTCCCAACTTCCTCATTCACATGAGCAGCCAGTAGTGTTGTTTCAAAAGATGCTCTCCTTTTCCCCTCCTAAAGATCTAAAATATTATTTTCAAAAGGTATTTTACTCATCAGACAAATTGATTCATGTTCACTTGCTCACACAAAATTACTCCTAAATGAATATGAAACAGGGAGCCCCAGGAAGTCATCATATTTTATGATATACTCCATCAGCTGCTCAAACCTTCTAACCTGAAAATTTGTTTTACTTTACCTCACCTGTTACAAGCAATTGATAAAAGATACTCTGTCAAAGTTGTTAGGGTGAAAGCAATTCCAGGTTTAAGCTACATGAATAAGACTTTTTGTGGTTCATTTAATATTCAACATATGTTCTATTTAGAGGGTTTTATTTTAAATTAGATTGTATGGGACACTTCTAAGTTAAGGGTGAATTCAGATTTTGAGTTATCACAAATATGTTACTAGATCTTGGTGGAATATATTGTCAAAAAATGTATACAATTTTGTGGAGTTTAAGAGGAAGATCAGAACTGAACAGAACAAAATTTCTTCTAAATTGAGAGCAATAGGCCTGGAAATAAGGGGTTTCTGATTATTTTCTGCAGACAATCTTCTATAATCGTGGAGCTCAATTTTAGTAGTAATTTCAACATACATCCACCAGAATGGCTGAGAGGCTGGTTTTAGTTTCTGGTATTTTTAGTCTTTCTAATATTTTCATCAAACCTGTGCAAAATTGGATTATACATCTAACGTCCAGCTTGTGTGGACACCCACATTGTGTCAAGCCTTTCCACCTTGTGCAAAGGAATAGTAATTCTGAAACATGGTGTCCCTACACAAAACAAAAGGTGGCTTAAGGCTGATGAGAAAATAAATCATATTAGAGTGATATGTGAATGCAGAGAGAGACATGAATGGCTCGAGGAGATAGCTGAGCCAATTCCTGCTTATATTTAATAGATGGTGCTTTTAAAATTGCTGTTCCTTGGTTTTCAGTATCAATTCCCATATGTTGCCCTATAACCTCACTCTTACTACCTCTTTACTAAGGGTTATATGAGAAATGAGAGGTGGGATCCTTCTGTTGAGGTATGGCTCTCCATCCTCCAAGAAGATAATTTGTCCATGAAATTTTCCCATATTTCTGTATCTTGAATTTATTGTCCTGTGACAACTGCATAGGAGAGGGTTATTTTGAATGTTCTAGAGATCTTTTTCTGATTTATCAACTTAGTTTTTCCTTTCTAATTTTGCACTCCAAAAGTACTTGGAGTATAGGTTAATTTTTCAAATTAACAGATTATAAAATATAAATATAAAATTTATTATCTAAATATTTATACACTTTTTAGTGGTGTTAGACCAAAAATTGATCAAGTCTACTCTCTCTGAGTGGATTACTCTCAGATAACTGAATACATAAGGACTAAAGAGATGAATGCCTGTTTGAAACTAGATTAATGCAGTTGTTACCCTCATTGCCTATGGAAATATCATGTGAGAGTGCTTAAAAAATCTTCAGATATAAAGGTATCCCCCATTTGCTGCCACTCTTCCATTCAGTCAGAAATTTAGACGGGTTTGATCTCAGTGGTGTTAATGATTAAAACCAGCTTTCCTACCAGTTTGTATGTCTGAGTGAAGACCTCCTTAAGGAGCCTTTCAGGGAACCAGACATTGCTCTGGAATCTCAGGAACGTATGTCAGGATCCTGAGCTCCTTATTCATATTTCCAAAGGCCTGTCTTGATCTATCCCTTACCCACCACTTTTTCCCCTTTGTTCCTCCCAAAAATGGTGGTGGCTGTTACTTATCACTTCTCTTCAAATGGCAATGGAGTTTTTTTCCCCTCTAAAGAGAAACTTGTCTGTAAATTTATCTCTGTCCTTTTGTGGCTAATGAAATCTTTCAAATCCCCTTTAGACTCTTCTCTGCGAGTTTGTTGAAGGCAATAAGCTCAGAATTCAGAAGAGAATTTCATTAAGACCTAGAAACCTGGAGCTATCCTGACTTTATTTAGGGATTTTATTTTTCCCTTCTTTTTCTATGTGTTGTTACAGCCAGGCTGAAGCTGTCAGTTAGGTTTTAAAGGACATATCCACTCCCTGTACCTCCCTCCCCTCCAGCATATGCTCAGTTTTAATAGCAAAGTAGAATTAGAGATTAAAAAGATCAGAGAGTTAATTTTTCTATAGATCAAAGGCATATCATCAAGCTATCCCTGCCTTGTGCTTCATTAAAATGTAAGGTGCCCCTGAGGAAAGTTTCTTGTCTACCGGCACTCTGAGAGATGTGACTCCTCTGCAGAGGCAGTAGATGATGCACTGACACTTGGCCCACTGGCTCAACCTTCCCTTTGTATTGGTCAGCAGAAGTTCCTAGCTGCCAAAGTTTGGAAAGAAAATAGACTTTTTTGATATTTAAAGTCATGCGAATGTCAAATCAACTACTTTGATACCTCTATTGCCATGTGTAACTCCATATTCTCTGTGGCATAGGAAAAGTTTGCTTAGTGAATCATTATTTCCTGTTTTTGTTTATCTTCAAATGCACAGGAACATAAGCAAAAACTAGAATTTAAAACCAAAAAGTGTTTAATGCTGATATAGCTTATTTCAATTAAAGGATTAAGTTATCAAACCCATGGATAATTCTGGTCTGTAAAATTGGAAGAGACATGCACAGAGAGCATCTTTTAACTCCTTTTGTGCAAAGTTTGCCTCATAGGGTATTGAATTCATAAAGTGGTCATCCTCCCCAATGTTCAGCATACAGGTTTTTAATAGGAATTTTAAAATTGAAGCCCATCGATAATGTAATAATTAACAAGAATGTGAATACAAATTCACCTAAAATTTCTGCTATTTTAAGTCTAAGAGAGGTATAAGTCTTGTTGCAATGCAGCAAACAGTCGAAACTCTCAGATTAAAATTCCAGGAGGACTAAAAAGAGAAATGTACTGCAACTAGAGCTAGAAGTTTAGAGTGAAGTCTTGAGGTTTATCAATTATTAATACAGACTATGAGCACTGAAAAGTTCATATGGAAACTATAAACTTTTTTTCCAGCTGGAGATTCCTTGGGGTGAGCTGCTGATGAGTCTCTAAATATTATTGATGCTTGGAATGAGGAATGTGCTATAACACTGAGAAATACCATTGGGACAACAGAAAAAAAATTTGGAAAGGCTTTTGTCGTAAGTGCTGTTTCTGATACAGTGTGTGTTCCTGCTTGGGTTTAGGAGGACACTGAGCACTGGAGATCACATAAGCTTAAACAAAACATGTGTTATTATGTCTAGCACTCTGCTTACTTGATTTTTTTTCTCTGTCTCTCTCTTAGACAGTCACAAAATTCCTAACAGATATAATTAAAATGAATTTTAAAACTGTGAGCCAAATACAGACTGTAGATATATAGCTTATGTATCATGGTAACCCTTCAAGGCTCTTTTTCCTTATTCATAGAATAAACATTTTCCAAGAGTACAGGGTTCAAGAAAGAAATTTAATGTGAAGAACAGTAATTCAATTAAGACCACGAGAGAAAATTATTCATTCAAGTATATGAAATCAATTTAGTCTGGGCTACAGAAAAGAAACCTAACATTGTTACCTGAACAGATTTTCTTTAAAAAAGTTAACTGGAAGGAAGGGTTAGTCAGTGAGCTGATTTTGACTGTTCATTGTCTTTACAGACAATAACAGAAAAATAGTGTAGATTCTATGAACAAAATGGCTGTTATGGTCTTCCTTTCTTTTCTCCTCTCTCAAAGATGGGCTTTATTCATCAATCTTGTACATGTATGAAAAAAATCTAATGCTTATTAATAAATCTACAAATGCATAGCTTCTCTGCCCTCCTGGTCCTGAAATAAAACAGGTTTTTTTATACTTACTATTTTTTCAGGTATTTTCAAAGGAATTCCAGTGGTAAAATAAAATGGATACTTGGTATAAAAACCTTTCTTGAGGACAGATTTCCATATTGTCAGTGTGTATCGGGACACTTTGCTTTCCTGAGCCCCTTGTTTCTGAAAGTAATTTCACAAAACAAATACTACTTCTATTTATCAATTTCCAGGGAGTGTGCCATGCTTTGAAAGGCTAGAGATTCCTGACTAATGTCAGGTTATACAAAAAAACAGTGCAGAAACTGGAAAATGAAAGCAGCAGTATTAGTCAAATTCTGAAGCAAAGGGTCATTAAGGAAATAATTTACCAAAATGGCCATCTCTAGTCTATTACCTGCAAATTGCTGCCAGGCACTCAACAGCCCTCTGTGAAAAAAGAAGGCAAATCACTCACACAGAATTTTTAGAAGAAATTAATCTTTAGTTCTCTAACAAAATTAGGTAAACCATGGAGGCTATGTCGCTTAAGATGAAAGATGAAAAATCCCAATCTTTCTCTTTTGACCCAAATTAGTTTTTTTCCATATGCAAATATTTTTACAGAAGGTCCCATTTTTCAACATAATCTGTCTACATTTTCACCCAATTCACTCTTTCTATTGCCTGCAAAGATCGATCTTGTGCAGTTTTGGTGTACTTAGCTATGGCATAACTTTTTTTTGTAGGGGAACATATATTTATGTAGATGCAAGGTACATTGAATTTTTTAATGCCGTCATTCTTTCACATTTTGCCAGCTTTTCAAGCCATATTAATTCCTTCTCTTAAGATGTGAACAAAACCCTTAAATATAACTTATGCCTTGCTGAATGCCTTGAAGAATGCTGTGATTGTGGTTCAACTTAATGAAACTAAAATAGGTATAATGTGTTGGATCCTGGTAAAAAACTTACTTGAGCCTGATGACTGATTTTTTATATGTAGTCGCAAAATGCTTTTTCACATTTTTTAAATAGTTGCATTATATTTTCTTTGTCTGACAGAACAATACAATGGGAAGACTATTTTGAATACCTTTTAAATAAACTCACCAGTCATGGAAATTTGCATAATTAACTTCACTAACCTGGGAAAAAGAGGTAGAGGAAACCACTCAATTTTGTACCCAGCTTTGTATGCAAACAAAAAAAACCCCAACCCTGTTAATATATGTGGAGGGCTTGATCTGTTCTTCAAGTATCTAGCAATGATTGTTTCCAAGTAAGGTAAATAATGCATGTTCAGATAACTTTTGCCAGATTATATTCACTGAGTTTATAGGAAACTTATCCTGGATCCAGAGATTTTAAGACTTTTGCACCACAAGAAATACATATGTGAAGAATGCTCATAAATCATAACAGCATAGGAAGACAGAATTTCTGAGCTTTCATAGTTTTCTAAAGCAGTTTTGTCACAGATCATCAAACTTACTCTAGGTTTTCTCAGAAAAACATGGGTAAGCATCATGCAGTGTGTACTTGATTAATTAATTCTTTCTGGGTTATGCATATGTTCTGTGCCCAAAGCTTATTAACCTTTAGTTAATTTGATGTGATGGGCTTGTTTGACTCGCTCTGAATAAACATATCAGTTGGTTGTATATTTTATATATATATGTGTGTGTGTGTGTGTGTGTGTGTGTGTGTGTGTGTGTATATATACACACAAATATTTGTATACATTGAGTGTCATAGTTTCATTCTCTGCCAGGTGTCCTTCAATATTTCCTCAAAAAACTTAGTGAGTAAAATATCCCAAGTGCTTAAGGGTAGCTGGGCATGATGAAATGATGATCTGTTTATTTCCCTATTTTTTCTGCTCAATGTCTCTTATTCTTACCTCCCTTGCCCTCTGATATATTTTATTTTGAAATTTTAGGGTCATTCACTGTTCTTTTTGCTATTTCCCAGCAGCACTTCTCAGCAAATCTGTTTGAGTCCAAAGTGGCTATGCTTATCCCTCCTCAAATTTATCTCAAAAGTTTTGAATGCAACTATTGCTCTGTTTTTTCAAGATTTCCTTTTCAAATTTCTGAATCTGTTTCAACATGGTTCCAGACTTCTCCACTCTAGTGAAAGCAACGATACAAAATTCTGTTCTTCCCATAATACATTTCATCAGAAGCAACATAAATTTTAAAAAAGTATTTTGAGAAGCTCTCTGGAACATATCCTCTGGAATGAAGTCACCACATAGGAACATGATTAGAAATAACAGTGTATGCCTCAATGCTTCTGTCATATCATGGTGGACACTACACGGTGTATCTACATTGTTTTGAAAGGATTTGATGAAATGTGAAAAATATTGTAACCCAAACCAGGGATAGGTAGAGCTGTTAATAACCCCTTTTCTTCACCAAGATAAGCCAGCCAAATTCTAACTGGAAACAGTTTCCCTATTGCATCTTCAGGTACAGGCATCTGCTAAGTTTTTGGCTTGAATCTTGAAGAAAGACCTGTATGAAAGTTCACCAAGTTTCCATACATTTTTTTCCCTTCTCTTTTCCTCACGACATTCTCCAACTTCAAGACTTACTTACTCTTACTCTGTCTAGGCCAAATCTTTACGAAAATTAACTTTGCAATCTAGTTGGGCCTCCAAAAGTTAGGAGGAGTAGGATGAATGTACTATTTTTCCCGCAATACCAAGGATTATTGTTGTGCCCCATGAAATAAATCTCTGTACTTACAAAAGCTATTACAGCTTAGCATGTGTTTAATGGTCTCAGACACCTCTGTGATTTTCACTCTCCATTTAAATCAGTTCAGGATCAGGCGTGCTCTGGGAGAAGTGTAATCTGCATGTTAGTACTTGTGCAGTATGAATGTTAAGCAGCCTGCATCCTTTCTATACTCATCTTTTTGCAATATTTTCCTTTGCATGTCTTTTAAAATTACCATTGTGAAAGTTTATAACTGGGGGTTGTGAAAATATTAACTTGATCATGTAATTTTCTCCAGTCCTCTTCTGATCTTTCATATTTGAGAGGTTTTAAGTGGATCCCCTTGATTATTTCTGTCCAGTGAAAATTTGGATGAATAATTTTGTTGGTCTGCTGCTTTTATTATGCATCTCCTAGGTTGTGCTTGGGATGTAGTGCATTTTTCCTCAGATATTTGCCTGGTTTTGCCTGATTTTCTCAGACCACTTCATGTTTTCCCTTCCATATAATAGTGTTTGTGTTTTGCTCACCTCCAGATCCCAGATGAGTTATACATATACATATAAATATCCATATATTTATCAAGAACATTAAAATGGTCTTAATTTTGAATAAAATGGTTGTTTTATTGATGTCAGTAAATCTTTACTTCATTGTAAGGTATAGGAGAATAAAATATCCCTTTATGGTTTTTTTTTCATGGGTTCTTTTGGTGGCACTGAGGTAGAAAATTCTATTTATTCTTTTTTTTTCCCCCATCTATGTGACAGTTCCAACAACTGCAAAATAAAATGTTTCAAGGGGATACCTGTTCTCAGTTGTTTCTGTTGAAGATTTCTAACTCTATTTGATCATTTAGATATGGAATAGGCTGTATGACTGTTTATTTCAAAAACTTCAAACTTTTCAAATGCCTGCTTCTGATTGTCAGTTGCTGCTCCAATGATGTTTAAGTTTTTCAAATAATGACTTTGGCATCTCTATCAGGAATGGGAAACAGCAATTGTGTTGCTTCTAGAGTGTTCAAATAGATGATACAATGCATAATGTTTTATTTGTGAAGACTAAAGACACACACAAAACAAAAACTGCAGGAAAAGGTTCCTCTGGCTATACATGTTATCTATCATATTGTATGCTTATTTATTTTGGATATAATGGACTTCCAGAATACAGTACTGGACAGAAAAATTTCTAAGAAAATGATATTGCTTGCATCAGTAATCAGCTCTCAGGTAAGACTTTAATCTTTAAAGCCTTGAAAATTATTTGGTAATGAATTTACTAGCTGTAAATTTAAATGAGTGAGTTGTTTTGGAGCAATATATAAATAATTTAAAATTTATTTTCAATACAGCATATCTATTAACTTGTTAAAAAAAAATCACAATCCCTGAAGACTCAGCATGTGCTTATATGAAGAAAGAAATGTGTTTGATTTCCCCTTGACAATGTTTGAAACAGTCCAGTAAAATTCAGTAAGATCACCTACAGTACCAAATAAATTTTCATAATATTGAGTTATGATTTTACAGACTACTTGTTGTAGAACCCACTGCATCCTTATCTATTTGAAATAGAAAAATCATCTTTTTTTCCAGTCTGTATGTTTTCTGGAACTTTGATATGATGATGCAGTTGCTAGAAAATATTTTCCAGTATTTGAACTTAGAGTAGGATTATCATAATGGTCAAATAGAGTCATATCACTATTGAGGTGTTCCCATGGGCTGCATCTTGGCATTAATTAACATGAGATACTCATGAATTCAGCAGCCAGTGGTAAAATTCTGCCTCCTGCTGAACTTTGTTTCCTACTTGACCCTACTGAATAGTCTGTGAATACTCTAATTTTTGAAAATAACAGTTGAAAGATGGGTAAATTCTACACTATATCCTTTTATTTTGCTTTCTGGTAGCAAAAATATAATGTGACACAAAGGTACACATATTACCAGTGCTCAAAGATTGAAAACAGTGAGTAGCTCTCTTGTGGGGCTTATGTACATTCCAGCAAGGGTAGGTCTGCATAGAATTTTTGAGAAACTTGTGCTAAAAATAGAAAAGTACATTTAGTAGTTCATTGATTGCTTAAAATAGGGAAACATATTACAGCTTCTGCTGATAAATGTGGATAGCACATAAAATGTCAGTTATACAGACCATTTCACAGTTCAACTGAACTTACCTTCCTAGAGTAAATTTATTGAGAGGGGCACATTTATTTTACTCTTCTGTATTTTGTTTCTTGGTCAGTTAAAAAAAACCACCAAACCTGCAGTCATTGAAGCTCCTTAGGATATTATGCAGATAAGAGAAGCAAATTGACAAAAAAAATATCTGCATCAAGTCTTACCCACCAAGTAATTCTTCTCAATTACTCCTTTGTCAAGACAAATATGTTTTTGCATGCAAAACTTGTTGTTGTACTTAATTATCTCCGTAGATACAGCACATCAATAAGATTTTAATTAAGAAGTTCTCTGGTTATCTCTTTAGCAATCTGTTTTGGAATAGGATTGTAACTGCTAGGAAATGAAGACACTGTGATATTTCAACTCTAATTTAAAGATAATTTTTCTGTCCAAGTCCTTGGCCTTCTCTCTCAGAAGTTACCATCAGAAAGCTTACCAGAAGTTTTCTACATGAAGTTATTTTCACTTGTCAGTTTTGGTATTGATAAACATAAACTCTTGGAGATTAGATTGCAGCAACAGTGAAAGTTAGTGAACTGATAATTCTCATGGAGGAAAAAAGGATCCATAGGTTTATTAATTAATAAAAATTTGCAAAATACTCTCAGATTTTTCTTATTTGTGTAAAAGCAAATAAATTCAAGGTGTATTTTTGCATCATTTAATGTATTATTATGTAGAAATACTAATAAAATTGACTTTTTAAATTTGCACCAAATCTCAAAATATACGGGTAGGATATCAGGTTAAAATTGCAGTAACATCTACAGTTTTTTTTATTTAGTCATTATTTCCTTATACAAAGAATATATGAGGAGTTTACAGTGAAAATAAACATGTTTCTTTCAATAATTGATACTTATGTGCTCTTCACCAAACAAAATAAAATAAAAATGAAGGCCATCTTTTTCTCAAGGCACTTGGAAAAGTGATCTGAGAGCCCCAAACAAGCAACGTGGCTCTGAAGCAGAGTGAACAGTGTTAAAACCTCCAAGCACATTGAATATCCATTATTGTATTTCCATTTTGAATCTCTGTTGATGTATACCACAGAGGCACTCTGCAGTGCTCTTATAAATTATTTTAGTAGCACTACTAACAATGGTTCCACTGACTGAGTTGCAGCTTGAATGTTTGAATTTGAAGTTGTGACTTCATTAAGGATACATTAAGTTATAGTCCAACTATTTGCCCCTTTGACATAATTTTTCAAACTCTGAATAAAAATTTTTATCTTCCTGAACTAATGCATGGATGGGTCAAAAATCCCAAACTAAAACAACAGAAACGCAGCTCATGATATATGTCAGCTGAGATGATGCCTTTTTTTGGTGCTGAAAGATGGTGAATCCAGGCAGAAATTTTTAAAATCAGTTTCCGTATTGTTCCTTCCACTGTTTGCCCCTCAATCTAATATACTTTTTGCTGGCAAAAGCAGTGCTTCTAAGTTTGTTTTAAACGCTGTTCCCAGGAAGAGCACTACCCCCAGAAACATTATTTTAGCATATAAACTTTACAAGGCAAGATAGATTGTTACAAGGAGGGCATCAGCTACTGTAATTTTTTCTGTAGTTCTGTGGTATGGGATCAATGTAGCAATTATTCAGAGTCAGCACAACACAGACTTGTGGCTCTATGTACATAACTGTGTTGACTTAGGAGTTCACGAATCCCAGAACAATAAAGCAAAACTCTATATAGCTAATGAAATACCTAAAGAAATGGTCCTGCGTTTGTCAGGTCACCTTGTATCAATTCTTACAACTGTATACAAACAGTTTTTTTTCTGAGTTTTTCTATTTTACTCCAAAACTTCATGCAAGATGAGTGACTTTTCTAGTCTATCACCTATAGCTTTATTTTTTTTTTTTTTTTTATCACT
>LTAT01000006.1:41578711-41607120 GCA_003286495.1 Chlorodrepanis virens
CCAGCTGAAATGGGTTACTCACAGTGTTCCACAGGGCTCAGGCCTGGGGCCAGTCCTGGTTCACGTCTTATTGATGTTCTGGATGATGAGGGGATTGAGTGCACTATCAGTAAGTTAAATTTGCCCATAAATGGGGTGGGAGGAATGTTGACCTGTTGGAAGCTGGGAAGGCTCTGCAGAGGGATCTGGACAGGTGGGATCGATGGGTGGAGGACAGGGGTATGAAGTACAACAAGGCCAAGTGCTGGGTCCTGCACTTGGGTCACAACAAACCCTGGCAGTGCTACAGGCTGGGGGAAGAGTGGCTGGACAGCTGCCCAGCAGAAAAGGACTTTAGGGTCCTGGCTGACCCCAGTGACCATGAGCCAGCTGTGCCCAGGTGGCCAAGCAGGCCAATGGCACCCTGGCCCGTGTCAGCAATAGTGTGGCCAGCAGGAGCAGGGCAGAGATTGTCCCCCTGTGTTCAGCACTGCTGAGGCCACATCTCAAATCCTGTGTTTAGTTTTGGGTCCTCACTACAAGAAAGACTTTGAGGGGCTGGGGAAGGTGCTGGAGCACAAGTCCTGTGAGGAGCAGCTGAGGGAGAAAAGGAGGTTTGGGGAGAACTTACCACTCTCTACAACCACCTGAAAGAAGGTTTTAATGAGGTGGATGTCAGTCTCTTCTCTCAAGTAACAAGCAATATGATGAGAGGAAATCACTTTAAGTCGTGTTGGAGGTTTAGAGTGGATATTACAGAAAGGGCTGTTAGACATTGCAAGAGGCTGTTCAGGGAACTGTTTCTGTCACCATTCCTGCAGGCATTCAAACACTGTGTAAATGACACTAGGGGACATGGTTTAGTGGTGAAGATGGCAGTGTTTGGTTAATGGTTGGACTCAATTTTCTTTAAGGTCTTTTCCAACCTAACGGATTCTATGATTCTATTTTTCTACTTTTTTAATATGGATAAATGCTTTTGCTTTATAATTTTTTATTTTTCTATATTAAATAGTATGTACTTAATAAGCACAACAGCCGCTTTATCATTAAATAAGTACAGAAATATATTCAAAACCCAGCCATTCATAAAAATCTAGCCAGGAAAAGAAGTGCCTAGTAAAAGAAAAGTTTGATATAAGTTCAGCAGTATGAAATCGTAAGATATAATTTTTATTTATTATATCATTATTGTAAGCTTATGAACCCTGAAGTTTATAGTTTTAGTGTCTGTAGTGTCTCCAGAATGCAAAATTTGTTAAAGATAACCTGTTTATTGTAGAAGCCAAGTGAGAAGAAAAAAAATAAAATCTGTCATGTGTGCGACTGCTGCTGGTTGAGTTTTTTTATTTTGGTATTGTGAAAGCTGGGTTGCTTGCAACGCCTCCTAATTCTGAGGTATTTTTTACATTTCATCTGTCATCAAAGTGAATATATTCTTGACTTTTCCCAGTGCTTCAACATTTTCCCAAGAGAAGCAGTTTTGCTTTGAGGACCATCAAAAGATTCAGTGTTTGTTTGGCAAGACTTTCTAAATGCATACAGGCCTGGAACTGAATATTCTTTCATATGAGAGAAAAATCAACTTAAAACACTAAGGAAAGACTTAAGAGAAAAAGAGTTCATGGAAGTAATGTTTGCTTGCAGCAGAAGTGGCTGAAACAGAGACAGCTTTGTGTAGATATTATTTAAACTACCCCTTCCTAGATCAGTAACAATTCTGCCATAGTGACCTGGGTCTGAATATGTTGGTGGAGAAAACATTGCCAGGCACCTTTACTTTTGCCACAAGCCCTGTGGAGACTAGAGCATATCTAATGTCCTGCCTGTCTTTGGGGGAAAACAGGGAAAGTTCTCTTCTCTGATACTGCCAAGCACTAACATTCAAATTTCCTCCTGGTGTTGAACTCAGCAGGCACGTGATGCAGTGGGGATGGATGTGTGGCTGCTCCTCTCTGTGGAGGACTAGATGTTGGAAGTGGGATAGCAATTCCAACAGGGAATAAGGGAATGTTTATCTTGTAGGGGCAGCGTTGCCTGTGCTGCTCTGCCAAACCCACTAACACTCCTTTCTTCTCAGAGGTGTATAACCAAAGGGATGAGTATGTCTGCTTAAAATTTGTAACCAGGAAAAAAGAAATGCTTACTGTGCAGTTTTTATCATGTGGATAAAGTAGAGAGCATTTGGTCCTTAAAAAAGACTTACACTGTAAAGCAATGAGATTCTACACTGACTCTTTTTTATTGAATCTTTGCAAGAGTACTTTTTAAAATAAAGGTGTTTCTGTCTCATTACTTCACTGGCCTCTCTCATTAAAATTTCTCACAAGCATCACAAAGATAGTTCTAACGTGCGTCTTCAGTACTTGCAGAAGGACCAACTTCCCCCAGCTGTGATTTCAGTCACTGCAATGCAAAGTTTATAGTTGTTGCCCCCTGGTGTCTTTTGTCTGGAGCTCAGGGGCAGTATAAAACTGGATGTGTCAGCCTGCCAGGTGGGGCACATTAATGTGTAAAACACTGCTGTAAAAGAAATGGTGAGAACATGAGTTGTAAAATTGTGATTGTGAAGAATTTAATACTTGTTTTATTCTTTGTCTGGATCAAGTGTATAATTGTATTCCACTGCCAGGCTCCAGTGCCGATTTTTTTTGTTTTGTTTGGGTTTTGGGGTTCTCGCTGTGCTTTGATTTTTTTTTTTCTTTAAAAACTGGGGATAGACTGTTGTTGGGATTTGGTACTTTTTAAAAAATAATGATATTAGGCATAACAAGATCCCTTCCTCTCACCCCCTTCCTCCTCTCTCCCGGAACCCCAATCCCTCTTTTCCCCCGGGATTGTGTAGTTGTCTGACAAAGAGGCAAATCAAAAGACATAGCTAAAAGTCCTGTGGAAAGAGAAGCATATAGACTATATAGTAATTAAAGTTTGGTTAAATCTAGAGGGCAGGGACAAATGTGCATTTTGTGTGTTTTTGTCTCTGTACTTCAACATAGACACTCCACCACTGCACCAGTTTAAATCCTGTAGAAAGGACTTAACAAATGAGGAATCAAAATTATTATCACTTCATTTCTCTTCAGTTCAACAAGGCTAAAATAAATAAAATAAACAAAATGATGGCTTGTTTATTTTGTCTCTGAATATGAATAAAACAAACAAATAAACAAGTTAACAATTATTTCATTTGTTCCAAACATTTGATTGCACAGAAAATATTAATAAATTACTCCTACTTTGTTTTTGAACTTTGACTGATTTAACCTTGTTAAAAAGACCAGAAGGGGAAAAATAACCTCAACCCAACTCCTCTCATGGCTCGATTTCCTCACTCCCCACTGCCCATTGCCTGTAATGCTGCTGCTCAGCTGTATTTTAAGCTTGAGCCTGTGGAGATGCCATTCAAACTTAGTGGTTACCACAGAGTGGTAACTCAGAACCCTTCTGAGTTTTCCTATGCTTGTCTCAAATACCTCTCAGCATGAGTAAATTATAACTTTTAATGGTGAAACTAGAGTTCCGCTTGAAAGGTAAATCTAGCAATTTATGTGAAAGTTGCTTAGTGGTCTTTGTGGGTTTTTTGATTGCCTTAGGGTATTTCACATGATCAAACAGGAAAATCTGTCTCAGTAGAAATAATTTGCAGAGTTTTGCAGAAGCACGAGGTGTATTTTAGCTGAGATCTATTATCCAGCTGAAAAAAAAAGAACAGCTCTTTTGATTTGAATATGGTCATCTGTTTGAACTGCAGTAGTTCTCATAGGGATATTTAATTTATTTATAAAATTAAGTATTTTCATTATCTTCTGATTTTCATATGGAAAATGTTTGTTTCACTGAAAATTGATTTTGCTGCTCATGGATAGATTGGTGAAGACTGTATACTATGCTTACAAAGGGAAACACAGAATATTAATCTGGAAAAAGCTAAAGCCTATCTATTTCTGCACTCTGACTTCAGACAGGGTCTCTTTTAGACTGCATTAGGGTTCATGCTGTCATTCTCATTTCCATTAGGTGGCTGAATACTTTTAGTATTTTGTTGGCCTGAAAAGAAAGTCAAATGCTTCTTAATTTTGATAATGTTTATCTCAAGGTTTCAGAGTTTAGATACAAAGTAGATTTTCTAAGAACAAAATACATATCTTTGATACTGTCATGCAATTAAGACACTTCTAAATAGCTAAATGGCTTTGGAGTGTATAAGATATTATGCTCTTAGGCTCCAGTTTCTGTTTTGGCATTACAGGAAGAATGGTATAGAAGCTTTTTTGTAAGGAGACATATAGTTATTTCGTTTAAAGTATGTTTCCAGACCAATACAATCTCTTTCTGGGATACATTAAATTTTATAAACTTTAAGAGGAGGTTTGAAGCAATATTCTACCCTTAAAACTGCCTGTTTTAGTAAATATTCTGACTGGTCTTAGTATAATGTTTTTCTCTGGAACTGTGTGGAAGTTGTTGTGATCTGATTCTTAAGCTTGGGGCTTTGTCTAATTTCAGATCCCTTTGGGCTGTGCTCCTGGCAAGGGGATCATTACCAAATAGGCCAGACTGTGTCATCTTCCAAGCAGTAGAGATTGCAGGGCATGCTCCTGAGGAACCTCTCCATTTGTGATCCTGTGTTTCCTCTGATTTACTCCCATTAGCAGGAAACAAAGCCTTCTTCTCTACAGATCAACTCCCTTTTTCTTTTTTCTTTATGTCAAAGGGTTTTCTTAACCTGGGAGTAATTCTCTGGACATTAGTTAGCTTAGTATAGATTCTGGCATGGCAAGGAGCCTATAATGTTTATAGATCATTTTGGCTGTATGTTATAGGTTATTAGTTATTTATGTCTTAGCAAGCATAGCAGTTGCTTGACACAAATATTTGAGTAGTGCTTTCTAGAAATGGAGGCCTCAAGATGAATTTGGTTTATTGACAAAATTTTGCTTTGCTTCTGTCACTGGCAGACTTCTTTCAAGTACAAAAGTATGCTTTTATTTCATCAGGGACTGCTCTTTGTTTCTGTACCAGAACAGATTAAAATATTAAATGTAGCTCATTAAATTGATGAAAACAAATAGTGCCTTTTATTTCCTGGTGATAAATTGTGATCTAAATTAGGATCACAATTAAAAATACATAATTATCACAACAATTAAAATGGAGAGCAACAGATGGCATATTACTTAAAATCTTGTTTCACAAATCAGACCGTGAGTGTTAAAAGGCACTAATTGCCACACTTTAATGTTATTTGGCTGTAAAATCTGTTTAAAGTCACAATCATGGTGACAGTATCTGGATAGTTATGAATTAAGAAGGGAAAGATATGCATCTTTTTTAAATACACATCCAATTAATACACACACAATTTAAATACACATTGCTTCCTGTAGTCTAAACAATGCACAGCACATAGAATTCTATGGTCTGAAGTGGGACTGCTACTTCATGCCTTCTCCACTATTCCACAACCTCCACCAGCCATTTAATGCACTTCTGAAGGGCTGTCTAACAATCCAGTTCTGAGGGTGAGTGGACAGGTGGCACAAGTGGAACAGAGAAGGAGTAGTGGTGCTGCAGTGATGTGCTTGATCCACCAGCCACAGAGACATCTGTGTCTTGGCCAAGTATGGCTGGGATATATAAAACCCCAATTTGCTTTCCTGCTCCACAATAAGGTCATGTGTCCTTGCAATGAAATGGTATTACTGGCTTTTAACTGTGAGTATTTTAAGGCTCTAATGGGAGCTTCAGTTGCAGACTGATGACAAATCTTTATTTTCTAAAAAACTTATATTGGATTTTTTCCTCAAACTATAACAAATAACTGTATATACTTTGCCAGGAGGAGTTTCTTTTTATTTCTTAATTTTGTCCATTTTTATGACTAAATATCATTAAAACTTATGTTTTCCTCTCCTACTTCTTTGTGTTCTAATAGTATTTTTACAGGAGTATAAAAATTATAAAACAGGACTACTCACTCTCACAGCAGGAGTTAGGGGCCACAGACAAAGCATAAAATTAAATTAAAATTGGATAATTTCTAAATATAAGAAGGATAAATCCTTTTTGTCACTATTTTGCATTTTAAATTGAATTGCTTGGCTGAGTGATTACGCAAACTGACAAAAGTAAAAATATTTTTAGTGTTCATAGCAATGGAAATGAATATTGCAGAGTGCTTAGTAGGAAAAGAGACATTTAAAGTTCCTACAGGGAACACAAAAGCTTCTCTCTTTGCAGATAAACTCAGAATTAATTTCACACTGTCCTTTGTGTATAACATCTTTGATCCTCAGAGGACTGTGTATGAGAAACAAAGGTAGAATGTGCTCGTAAGACTTTTCTTCAAAATGTGGTGCAAAACTTGCACATTTTGCTGCTACTTTTATCACACCAAGCAAGGTATTTGTATTTCTCTGCTCACTCTCAGCTTTAGTTCTTAGCGCAGGGGATGTGAAGCCAGGCAACAGAGGGTACTGTTTAACCTTTTCTTCACGCTTGCTTGCTCCAGGTGTCTGAGAGTGCTGAGTGGAGCAGCCAGGGCTGGCCGAGAGAGAGTCAGGAGAAATCTTGACTCAGCATTTGCAAGATGCAGGGGAACAGGCTGCTGCTTGCAGCAAAGTGCCTCTTCTCCACACCAGGTCCAGGAGAGTCAAGCTGCCCATCACTGCTGCCTCTGGGAAGAAGGAAAGGAGATCAGTGATCATTTCTCAGGGAACTTTTAATCCTCTCTGCTGGCTGCTGTCATTCCCAGTCCTTCTCATCCCTCCAGCAGTGATGGCAAGGCTGGTCTTCTAACTCTTGTCTTTTTTTTATTCTTGTAGTTTCACGCCCCCTTATTCCTGGAGTAATATGTTTATGTTGCAAAAAGTCTCACTAGCTTTGGCTCAAATTTTCTTGTATTGTAATCCCAGGTTTTTGTTAGATTTGCAATGAATAGGAAGACATTTTTTCCTGCTTGTCTCACTTTCTATATTGTGTGAGAGAATAATGACTACCTGCACTCTGTTGTGAATCTGTGCAAAGTGTTTTCTATTGCCTTATGGAAACACTGGGACTTGGATAAGTAGTGAAATTATTTTCTTTTAAAAAGACCCATATCAATAAGGCAAACACTGGCTGTTTACTGAAGAAAACTGTCTAAAATGGAATAAAACATTCTATTCTAAGATTGGTGAGGTGGAATTTTTATTATCTGTGTGTGTTTTTGAGTGTACAAAACCTTATATTGCAAAACAATGTCAGCTGGAGTTTTATTGGTAGGGGAGATTGATACAGATGAAACCACAGGCTGGTTTTTTGCTGGTTAAAAGCATATGGTGAGTTTAATTTAAATCCTATGGAAGTCCAGTCACATAAGGAGCTTGGTTTGATTTACAGGTTGTATTCTGTAGCCACTTCACAAAACTTGTACTCATTTTTCATGTTTAATGGCCATATGCCTCTACTGCATTTTGAGACTATGTGAGACATCTGGTGGCTAATTGAACACCTGAAATATCTTGTTACTTGATAATTAATGATTCCTTGTAGATTAATCAATGCAATATCTGATTGATAGAACATGAGTGCAAAGAGAAAGGAGGATAGATTTTTGGTAAATGACTTACTATTTACATGACTCTTCCATGGGAGTGACACGAGTGAACAGGAGTGAACTCTTGCCATTTAACTGATTTTCAAGTCAAGAGTGACCATTACTGATAAAAATAATGTACAAATGAAAAATATGCTGAAAGGATATCCTATGGAGTTGGAGATGTGTTCTGATTACAGATGGAATAAATGGGTATATCCTTACACAGGCCAGGATATATAACCTGAAGAGTGGTGTTAAGTCTGTATTGAAATGAGAATGTCTGTGGAATTTCAGTCAGTAAATGAAAATGAATATACCTGTTTCTAACTCTGATTTTTTGTTGTTGTTTTCAAGTTTCAACTCAGTTTGACAATAAAACAGGAATTAAATTTATTACCCTTCTTTATAATGTGTTTAGGAGTGAATGATCTATACTGCTGCTACAGATTGCATCAAAAACCTGAGTAATTGTTCATTTAAATGTATATCTCACAAGAAAGCTGTGGGGAAACTAGGTTTCTTCTGCTGGGTTTTCTATGAGCTGTTGAGTTCTGGATGTATATCTTCAGATCAGTCAAAATCAGAAGTAGAAAATGCTTCACATAAATAATCCTCAGTTGAATGGTAATGCGGTGAAAATTACAAATTTGCTCTGAAGTTTTAGTTAAAGGGTTTGATTTTTTTTTAAATAATGTAATTTTTCTCTCATGGCTATTCAGTATTTTCTGAGAGGTCAGTTGATATGTCCTCCAAGCACATGCAGCAAAGGGAACAAATAAAGAAACTCAATATTAGAGAAGTTGAATGTTTAGCAGCCAAATAATTATTGTAAAATAGTAGCCAAATGTAAAATAAACATTTACTAAATTGTAAAATATTAAATAAGTATAAAACAGATGTTCATATTACAGCCTGCAGGAGGTGTTTGTAGCATACAGGTGCCAGCCACCACCACGTTACATTTGTCTGTCTGACCTTGATTATGATGAATACGCAAACCATGACAAAAAAGTTCTTGTCAGCATTTGTTAACACAGCTGTCTCAGCAGCAGAGGAAAGAAAAGTAAGACTGGAGTCAGCATAGAGGAGGACACAATCATCAACTTCAGGTAACTCTTTACCAGAAGTGCTCTGAATGATTTATTTTACAGAGCAGCTGGAATCTTTATCAGGAGTTGGCTGTAGCCAGGGTATTTTTTTCCAGTAACAAGTGGGAGCAAGGCTTTATTTTACAGGTGTTGTTTGTTGTGCAGTGCTGTGATGTTATTGCCTGTGTTAAGGTTTAACATTCTCCATTTGGCCAGGGAATGGAGAATGACTGACTGGTTTCCAGTAAGACTACAGCCTGTTTTTGGATGGTGTTCTCAGTGAGAGAGCAAGCTCTCTGAGGATGGCTCCTGGAGGTTTTTGGCTTTTTTTGGGTTGGGGGCAAGAGGCAGTGACTAAGAAAATAGTCAGCTTGAGAATTAGCGATTTTGCTTGGCTCTACAACTAATGTTTTTTTTCATTTGAACCAAAAAATTATTTTTAGAGTAGACTGAATGCATGGGAGAGTGACCATATTAACCTGGTTACATCACTCACCTGGCTGAAAAACCATCAAAATGAGCTTGAATGCAGTTAATTTTGGATCTCTCCTTCCTGTAGTTCTGTAGCATAGTTAATGCTTTCTGAATGCCAACAGAAATTGTTCCTGCTGAGAGTGAAAATGGTGGCAAATGCAGAATACATTATGTATTTTATTTCTTTTTTTCCTTTCTTGCTGATGTGCAGTAATAAAGTCGGTTTTATCTGATGCAGTTTTGTGACTGTATGCAATGAAGGCACTAGTGGAAAAACACAAGCAATAATGATGCCTTAGGAAGAGTTTTAGTTACCCTGTTTGTGAAGATGTATTTAATAACTATGTCCTTAAATATTAAAAGATTAATTTTTACATGCTAAGGAAATATACACAGATAAAGTACATAAAACCACTGCAAATCAACTATGCTTAATATAAATTACGTCTGTCATGGAAACAGTGTCAATTTTTGCTGCTCCCCCAATGCCCAAATGAACCCAAGAATTATGAAGCAAAATTGATTTTGAAAGTAGTGTAATTAGGTGACACTTTCACTTTTTGGAACATTTTTTGTCCAGTTTGAATGTGCTCATATGAACCAGGTTTGACAAGATTTTCAGCATTTTCTGAAGATGCAATACACATACATGCTCTCAAAATGTTCACTGAACTGACCAAAATGACTGATCAGTTTTAAAATGTAATGGCCTTGGCCTTGCATTTTGATTGAAGTTAAGTCAAATACCAGTTGGAAGTGAAGTTTTTCTGAACAAAGTATTTTGACTGATTTTCCAATTCCTCCTTCAGTCTATCAGAGGACAATGCTGTAGAAGGATTGAAGCTTGAGGCTTTTTCATTTGGAAACAGGCTTGAGTACTTACTGCAAACATCTATGTACTTCTTTCCTGGTAGGAATGAATTCCCTTCAAGAAGACTTAAGAAGTGTAGGAAAAGAATGAAATAAGGAAAATAACTCAAATTTAATGTAGAGCATAGCACAGAGGTGTTTAACAACAGTTATAAAAAAAACTTTCTACTTTAAATAGTCAGTGCAATGAGGGTTTCCTAGACTTCCCTTGAGAGGGAGGGGAAAAATGAACCCAGAACATGAAAAAAAAACCCTTAAACACCAGGAAAATAAATATCTTGCAAGAAGTAAAAACCTGACACTGTTGTGACTTCTCAGATGAATGTAATTCAAAGAAGATAATACTCTTTAGATCTTCTCTCTTTTGTGAAGTTTAAAATAGCAGAAAGAGAAAAAAAATTTTCAAAATTGCTAAGCATTAAAAATGCAGACTCCAAATTAATGTGAGTGATATTAGCAGTAGATGTTTTGTTTCTGATCAACAGCCAGTTCTGATGTCTGTCTTCCCTAACTGTAGCTTTTAGAAGTAATTTGCACTTAAATTTTTCCTCCCCTCTTTAAATGGGACACAGTACCATTTTTCACATAAGCAGCTGAAAAGGGCTGCTAGAGGATAGATTTTTGTGATGGTTACTTTACAGTCCTTTTTTTGTCTTAGCTGGAGAGTTCAGCACTTTATGTACTTGTCTTGTGAGGCTGCATTTTGGACAGTATTTTCCTTTTTGTAAAATCACTTCATTTCCTATCACTCCCACCTTTTCCATTTAATTCCCATTCCAGTTTCAATTTTCCCAGGGAAAATGAGTTTTTAAAAATTCCTTCCAGACTTGTTTCACTTTGGAAACCTGAAGCTTGCAATGAATGATCTAAACTTTTATAGGTAAATTTAAGGAGACTGGTGGGAATGTACCACTAAGTTGTATTCTGTATCTGAAAGCAGTGCATTGTGCTGGGTCACATAAGATGTTAGATGCAGTTGAAGTGATACCTACCCTGTAGGCATCCAGGTTTGATTACTAAAATCTGGTTTAAAATTAAACTGGATGTGTTGTAAATTCTCTGCTGTTTTGAAAAGTAACAAACGTTTTTCTTGGCAGGACAGGGTTTTGTGAGCCACCTGCATGGGTGTTCTGCCCACCTCGCTCTCTTCTCTGGGTGTTTCTATTTTTGGGCTGTTCAGGTGTTTCTTGGGGATAATCTTCAGCTGCGTCAGGGACAGATTTTTCTTCTGGAACTGTAGCAGTCCTGGAGAACTGTGCTCCTCAAGAACATTATCCACAGTTTAAGAGCGTAAGAGGGAGGGGCTTTTGCAAACATTATATTTCTTTAATGGATTTTCTAATGGACAAAATGATAGGAACCATTTCTTCTATCTGCTCCACAATAAACTCAAGATCTCTTTGACCCTGGTTTATAGTGCTATGGTTTAGTTGACATGGTTGTGTTCAGTCAAAGGCTGGACTTGATGAGATTAGGAGTCTTTTCCAAAGTTAATGATTCTATGATTCCAAAGAAACAATGTTCATTTTGAAGTGAAAATTCTTATATTTTTAACCAACCAATATTGGAAACCAATAACAGTCCCAAGAAGTATTTGTAGGTCAGGGCACCACAGGATTAAACTTTGATTATCAAATGTGTGGACATTTGCATTGTCACATAATTGGGCAGCATTATTGAACTATATTTAAGTATTTTGAGTTATACCAGCTAAAGAATCTGCCAGCATTCTAGTATATTAAGAGAAAAATTTCTTTAGAACAGGGAAAGAATATTGTATGAAGAATTAGTTTTCTGCTGGTACCAAGAAATAAATTTCACTGGTACATTTGATATTTTTTGATATTTGATGTTTTTTTTAAAGGATATAAATATCCATTCATGTATAATTTGATGTTCTTATGGTTAAGTGCATGAATTAACTATTCTAGAGCTGGAAAGATGGGAAGAACAAGTTTCCTTAATTAAACATTTTATTCAAGGAGGGGTGTATGTGAGAAAGGTGATAATATGTTTCCTTAAAGTTTTAAACATGTACACATCACGAGCATGTTGCAATGTAGGTGGGAAAGCACATGCATTGTATATTTGCTTTGCTGTCTCAGTATTCTATCAGAGAAGTTAATAATTCCTTATATCTGACAAATAAAAGGCTCTCTTTTCAGACCCCACTCCTATTTAAATTTCAGGTACAGTCCACAGTCTTAATTTTTCATGTTAGAAGAGCAGTATGATTCTTGGAGTTTTGGCGGCTCTCAGGTTTAATATTGGTTCAGTAAAATATTTCTCTGGGGTTGGCTTATGAATATAGCCAGTGAAATAAATAATTCTCTCAGTACACACTGGCACAAGTGATGCTTCTGCCTTGATGGCCAGTAGGTGTGCTGGTTTCCCTCCACCTCTCTCTCTTCAAAGTGCCATTCTGGCAGGCACTATGGTTTGCTGTCATTCTCACTTCTGAAAGAATGGCTGAGTCTTCTGTCCCGCAAGGCTCTGAGACAAAAATACCTGAAATGGCCCAAACTGATTGCCAGTGTGGAATTCTTTATCTTCTGAATTGTTTGAGGAAGTTCACATATGAAATTCTGTTTCCTCTTCATTTATTGTATCTGATTTTGAACTAGGAACCTGTCAAAAAGTGGGAGTGGAAGCAAAACAGGAAAATAATTTTATTTTAAAGATAGCAGCATAAATTAAGACAACAGAATGCTCATGACTTTTTTTCAGTGATTGCTACTATTGATGCCAAAAATTACTGTTGCAAACAGAATCTTTTATTACAGAAAGATCAACACATAAAAGATTAACAAGGTTAAAATTTTGAAAATTATCTGTCGTGAAAATTTATGAAATAAATTAATTTTAAAAGCCATATTTGGGTGTTTGGAGTGTAGATGTCCTTGTCTCTACAACTGTGGTATTCAACTGAATGACCCTTGGTGTTTCCAGCTTTAAAACTCACAGTGGAAGCTTGAATAACATTTATTATAAGATTTTTAACAATTACATACCCATAAACTGTAAAGACTTGAAAGAGACATTTGATTCAATTTGCATTTTGGGAGAAGATATTCAGCTCTGTGTTTAAACTCTGTGGATAGCTCAGTCCTAATCCTGCACCCACTTGTGATTAACAGAGCACATGCTGGAATTTAGTTGTGGGCATCCTTACCAAGAAAGGTGCAGGTTGTCATGCTTTTTTTTGAGGATTTTTTTAAACTGTTGTAAAAGTAAGGTCTTCAAAAAATGTGCAACTTGTCAATTTTCATTGTATTGTATGATACTTTTAATACTGTTATAAGGGAGAGGTTGTCTGTTGCAGTCTATTTCCACTACATCTTTCAAATCTGTACTCAGTTTCTGTTTGAGGTGAATATTTATCTCTGTAAATATATGTAGTGTGGTCAAAATGGAATAAAAAAATTGCCAAATGGTTTTAATACATTTTATTTAGATGCTTGAGATTATGCCTTCTTAATGGGTCTCACTCTATCAGAAAAATAATGCCTTTAAGGGTAACATAATTCATTACAATCTTGTATAGAATGATTAGAGGTACAAATAAATTTCATCTTAGTTGACAGTGACATAAGTTAAAGGCAAAATTTCAGTGCAGAAATACATAATAATTTGCTGGATTTTTGGATTTTTTTCATGTTCAATTGGTTTGAGGATAATTAATTAGTTACTCATATCAATTAGAGAGAAAAATACTAAAGATATGTGATATTTTTAATGTGGAATGATCTTATGGTTTCTGTGTTTGGTTTTGTTGTTTTGTTGTTTTTTAGTTTGGTGTTTTTTTTTTTTTAAGGCAAAGTCTTTAACTGCTTGGGCTAGGAACCAAGTATTAATGCATTATATTCTTAAAGAATAACATTCGATATATTAAAAAGTTCTGAAATGGTTTATTTCAGTTACAAAAATCACTTGTGTACCCTGAGAGCGTGACCTAAGTGGACTGAAAAGTTTTTTCAAACCTGTCTGTTGAATGGTATAAATGAATATTAAAAACCTGTTTCCTCTTTGGTGCTCTCAGTCCAGCTTTTGCATATATGACTGATGGAACTTGCTTTATTCCTGTTCCACTATCAGTGACTGTAATAACTGGCTATGCTGGATCAGTAGTAGGGAAATCAGAGTGGGAGTGAGGAAACTAATGCTATATTGTCCTTGAAATTTCCTAGTACTGCATGAAATTCAAAGCAATATAAATATTAAAATAGCATTAGTCTCACTTATAGGGAATAAATAGTGTTACATTTCAATGTAATTTTTCTTGTCATGTCATTTGCTCTGTCATATGTTGCTAATTAAAGATTTCAGGAGAGAGCTCCCTTGAGGTAATGCATGGGTGTAATCTCTGCTTGAAAAAAAAAAGATTTGCTTTGGATGTCCATTGACCTTTCCACATTTAAAATGTTGTATGAATTTTCCTGTGCTTGCTGAGGCCTTGGCTAGGTAATTTTCAGTCTCATGTTCAGGTACATAAGTATTGTTGTTTTGAACTGTGATGGCCCTATTATCCTTTAGTTGTTTAAAAGGAGAACCAGTTGTCTCTTCTTTCAAGCAACTGTTCCTCATACAACAAAAGAAACAGAACCACATCAGCTAAGTTGTTCACAGAGGCAAGGTCACAGTAAGTTGTAATACAAAATACATGACTTTTTAAAGAATAGAAAGTTTAATTTAAACAGTGTTATACAATGAACAAACCCCATTTTTTACAAAATATCAAGCTGTTATGTTGAATGCAGAAAGTTAGGCCAAGTGCTAGATAAGTTTCAAACAAAGAAATGATAAATGACTGTTGTATGAAAGCAGGAGAGCTAAGATAAGAAAACCAAAAGGGACGGACTTGGTGGACAAAGTAATTTTTTCCATTCTGTAAGATTATATTTATGAATAAATGTCCCACAGGAACAGAACTGAACACTGGTGCAAAATGTGAAATTAAGATCTCTTTATGGACAATTTGTGGAAGTTTGATGTCACCCTCGAAATTTTATATCCCTTTTTTATTCTAATCAATAGTAAAGATTAGAAATTAAATGAATAATAATGAATTTAAATAACACTGAAATGTGCCAACAATATTTCTGATCTATTGAGGCCATTTCTACAGTCCTTATACAGCTTTTAGATTGGCAAATCTCTCTCTAAAATGAAAACTGGCTTTCTTTAGAACCTCAGAAACTGAATTTTCATAACTCATTAATTCAGTGGATTAGACATAGATTATTAATCGATTTATTTTAGTGATGCACTTATTAAATAATTTCTTTCTGATCAAGTTGGAGTCTGCTCTGTGCTGCCTCTGAAGCTTCATTAATACTGGAAATAATTAGGAATTCTTTAGCAGGTAACAATAGTTTAACTAATTTTGCTTTTTGGTGCTTTGTTCTTTGACATTCACTTAAACTCGCTTTGAATATCTGTTGCCTGATTAGATCATAATTTTAATCCACTTTCCTAGGAGAGACACTTTGCACAAATAGCTGAATAACAAGTGTTGAGTGTAGACAAAAGGGACATCATGAAAGGAAATGTCTAATGGAAATGTGCATCACTCAGCATCTCAGGGAGGGAGGCATGTGTCTATGTGCATGAAGAATATTGCTAAGGTGAAATGTACTGGTGTAAGCCTTTTTTAGTTACGAGAGTCACAGTTCTGAGTCACACAGGAAATTGAAAGAAAATTATCTTTATAATTCTGTCTTCAATCTTCTTATTTTTAATTTACTAGTCTGTGTTGTCTTGCTCCCAAGGAGAATGCATGTGTGAAATATGAAATTAGGTGCTTTAATGGGCTTTGAATTAAAGTCCTCTTGAAAATCCTTTCTGTATGCATGTACATGTTTGTGTAATTGTTTGGCAGACCAAATCCTGTGGATATAAGAGGTAAAGCTGCTAATGGATTTGCAGCTGAATTTTCAGAGCAGCATTTGTGTATGTTAACTCTGCTTTTAGTTAATATGAAAAAAATGAAAAAAAAATTATGTATTTACATCTTGAATTCTATTATCACATTTTTTTGTTGAAAATAATGGCTCCTAGATCTACTGAGAACAGTAGTGTATGACAGTAATTCTAATGTTTTTACAATATTACAAAATTTTTACAACTTTCTGTATTATTAAACTGAATAATTTCTTCTTGAACATGAATTTTTTTTTTACTTTGTTTTACTAGCAGCTTTTGAAAGTATACTTGCTCTATATTTATCAGTAGCCTAATTTAAGCCAAATAGGTGTGGCAAGTAAATGTAATTAAACTGCAATCTCTGGTACTATTGAATGGACAGGAGTATTCAAGTCTGGCGTGTTCATTGATGTGTTCACAGCCTGGAGAAGTTTAACAAGAATGTCACAATCCATGAGTAACAACTAGTGTTTCTCTCAAACTGCAATTCTGGATTACTTTAAATTAACCCTAAAATCTGTGCTTTATCACATATGGCATCCTGACATGATTAATTTTCTTAGGGGATAGTGTGTGAGCTGGCCAAGAACCCAGGAAGATTTAAAGATAACATTGCAAATGCCATAGTCAGTGCTGGCTCTAAATTTTATAATTACTCACCATTTGACCAAAGAATTTCACAACTTCAGTGGGGCAAAATTTTCTCTGTATTTTGTGTGGATGTTTTTATTGGTTAAGAGACATTACTAGTACTAAAAAGACCAGGCAGAAGAGAAAGATTAATTTTAGATGCATTTTTTTCTGCATGTAATAATTCTGCTAATAGTTCATGACTTCAAAGCATTGAAGACATCAGACACAGATTTGAGGGATGGAATAAGTCTTGCAAAATGTATCCACCACAATTTACTTTTAATTTATTGAAGTCAATGACTTAGTCTGAGACAAAGTCATTGAATTCAGTAAAGTCACAAAGACAGAGTGCATCTTGTGTCATTCTCATTTTGATAAGAAACTGTCTGACATTTTGAAAAATGTCCTACTCTGTAATCACAATCAGAATATATAAAAGCTCTGTGATACAGAATTGTTTCCTTATTCACACTGGAGTCCTGTTCATAAGCTATTACCTGAGCTGTGGATTTTGGCTGATAAAGTCAGGCTGAGGCTTTTTTCCCTGAACTTGTCTTGAGCTATTGTAGAGAACCATATTGGCAGGATATTTTCCCAAGAGAATGTGAATTATCTTGGGAAAATAGAAAGAAAATGAATAGGATCATTGTCCCTATAGGAACAGTTTTCCAAGGACAATTCAGACACCTGATTTTCTTAGGAGATGGTATTTAATACTGATGTTATCTTACAACATTTTATGATAAAATATGGATACAGCATATCTTTGCATATCATTCCATGTAAACAGAGAGCATACTAAGTGAACAAGCAGAAAAGAAAGAAAATTCAATGTGTTAGCTTTAGCATTATTAAACTATTTTGACTGATGGGGCGCTCTTAGAAGTGATATTAAAACTGCAAAGCTGTATCAGCTGATTGAAGGAATCAATCTTCCATTAGTATTTTGCTGATTTTACAGGAAATAATGCTGAATAGGTAGTGTAAGCAAGACCATCCATGTCTGAGAAGGACAATTACACAATTTATATAACCTAAATAAAAGAAATGTGATGGCTCTTTGAAGTGGAAAATTGCTTTACGGTCAGTGTGTGAACTTCACTTTTAAATATATGCAACAATTTCGGTTTTGGAAGATCTAGTCTAACTCCATTATCTGTTAAAAAGTTTCATAATTCTAATACATAATAAAATGAAATTATTTACAAAGATATCAAAGGAAAGCTTGATTTTTATTTTATTTCTTCCTTTCAAATGCGCTCAAATAGCTGTTCTCCCCTTGTCTGAAAGAAGTTCAAGTGGTCTTCTACCTTCTCATATCCTCTTCAAAGCAGAAGTCCTTGAAGGCAGAGGGTGGGGTCTGTGTACCCTCTTTAGATAGCAATACAAAGGTGTGACTTGAAAATGGAGATTGTGAGATTCGTGTAACAGATTTTGCTCTTAATAAATCCAACTTTGTAATGTATAAAGTTCTTCCTCCTTTATCCTCTACAAGAGTAGATCAAAGTGCTGTACTGCTTGAAAGGGATTTTCTGTTCCTTTTTTCTGGCACATAGTTGTGAAACTTTGTGTTGATTGCTTTTACCTGGTATTTATCAATTTAGCATTTGCACCAATGGTTTGCCAAATTGTTTTATGCATATTATCAGATTTCTTCTTTTGGAAAACAATCAATATTTAATTGGCACTTGTACCATTACTAGATAATTCTTCAAGAGACATCTAAATATTTTTCTGTCTTCCAAGCTACATAGTAAGTCTGTAGAGACCTCTTGTAAGTTGTCAGGACTCTTCTAGGGCAAGAGTTTATCAAAACTCAGTTATGAGGTTTTATTTCCTTGCTCATCTGAAGATGAAAATGCGAAGAACTTTTGTCCATTATACTTTTCTTCTTAGTATTGTTTTATTCTATAGAATAGAATACATTGCCAGTTTCCCCCTGTAATTTCCATTATGAATAGGAGCTATTATGGGTAGGATTGTTGGTTTTCGAATATCCTGGAAATTAGAGATGTAGAATTAGTCATTAACTGGTGAGAATGACAGTGTATCACTATTTTGCTCATATTTGTGCAACAGTTTCAACAATATTTTGTGGAAATGATAAAAAAATACTGTTGAATAAATATATTTCTATATTTTCAGCCAAAGATATACAAGAAAAATATAGAAAAACTATTCCTAAAGGATTCAAGATTCTGAAGAATTTAGTTTTATACTCTAAGGAAAGTATCTCTGTAGAAATGTACGTCTTCCAATAGAATGGTAATATTGAGTTTCAAAGGGCTGTTAACTCCACTGTGAAAAGGTGTCACTAGAACAAATGGATTTTAATGAGTGAGCCTCTCAAAATTTTGTTTGACACTGTTTATTCAAGAAAGAGCTAGCAGCAGGACAAGCTATCAAGGAAAATACTGGTTTTTGCATTTGCTGTATTCAAATCAAACCCAGATTTTTGTTTTTCTAGAACATGTCAGATGAGAACAAATTAGACTTTAGTTAAACACAAATTACTGATAGCAGTAGCTGAGGCGACCACGCAAGTTGCAAGGTCTATTGTCTCACTGCTTTTTTACACCTGTGAAGGATGGAAAAATGCTTGGGTTGATGTTTCCAGTCCTCATGTTTATTTATCTAATCTCTGTATTTTCCCTAGTCTCAAGTACATTTTAAAAGATGATTTGAACACATTTAGTAACACATATCTTAGGTTTATCTTTTCCAGTTCAAGGGTAACTTTTAAGTTCTCCTTGTGTTTTTCAAGCAACTTTAGGTAAGGTATAGAAAAGACAAGCATTCTGTGACACTCTATAGACATATTGAATATCCTGCAGTTTATATACAGGACAGCACAGTGGTTTAATATGCAATGGTAGGGATAGGGAACATATTTTTCCAGGCCTCCCTAGAATCAGCATTGCAGGTTGCTGCAATTAATATCTCCACTTTTGACACAGCTGTTATCCAGTTACACATTCAAAATCATAATATGCCTTTTAAAATAATGCATTGGTTGTATTTGACATTCACTGATGTCAGAGATGCTATTAAAACTGCTGTTCTGGTCATGCAAATGACCAAGCATTACTTGCAGGTTGTTAAGCAAGCCCACTGAACAAGAAAGAAAAGCTTGTGTTGTTTTCAGAGGCTTTGTATCAGTATGGAAACCCACATGGTGACGTGAAAAGAGGTTAAGCTCAACAAGACCTTGCACTTGAAGCTTTCACACCAGAGTTTACAGTACTTACCTGGAAACTTTTAATTATAGCTACTGGTGTGATATTGCCTGAGGTTTTTCAAACATTGCTCAGTTTGGAAGAAGCCTGAAGTTCACACAGCAAAAAGTAAGAGAAAAACAAAGGATCCTCCCATTCTTCATTTCTTCAATTCTGCACATATCATCTAACTAAAAATCCATCATTTTTACTTGGTGTGAATTTAAGAAAAAAAATCCCAGGCAATTAAAAAACTCATTAGTTAGGGTTTCAGTTTAATGTATTCCTGCAGTCTGAGAAAGTAAGGGACTACTTTCTCTTTTCACTTACCTGAGTTGTCCTTATCATTATCATAATGTCAGATCAATCAATGAATTGCAGAGCCAAATGCTATATTAGTAAGGAAGTATTATGTAGTAAAGGGGTCAAGAAAAGGTGTGTCTAATGGGATTGGAACTCTATTTTGTCATGAACCAAAACTCCTGCTTGCTGCAGAAAACATCAACAATAAATAAAATTGGAGGACGTAATCATTTTAGTCCCTTTCTGCCATGTACTGTTGTAGTCTTTTGCATTATGTTGCCAGTGTTCTGAAATTGTAGCAGATGATTGTCATTACTGTGCATCCTGAACCATCCTAAGTATCTTTAAATTTATCTTGTAATATATTCCTATCACTGCCGCTATGGCTGCAAAAATCTTAGTGTCACTTCAGTTAATTGTAGAAGCTGAATGATGTTGTCTAACTTCCAGTGATGCAGAAGAAAATATGCACTTGTATGCTGCTATTATTCAAATTGAATTTTCAAGCTGAACAGTAGAAAGTCTTTAGTTCACAGCGTATTTTGCACATAAATTCAAACATCGTGCTGAACTGTGACATCCAGAACAAAAAATTATGTAAGCAGGTTGCTGAGCTTGCTGTCTGTAATGCACTGGGCATTCTGAGGCTATAAAGCAAAACAATGCTATAAGCAACCCTTTTTATATTATTGAAAATATTTTTTTCCTTTGTCTTTGAAGTTACTTCTTGATCCATTGATGCACTCCTGGTTTGCTGAATGGTGTGAAGGGAGCATGACAAGCAGGTTTTTCTGCTTTGCAACATTAGCCACCTGTGTCAATTTTCATCCTATAGAAGGAATATTAAGTGACTTTCAGATTTTATCTGTTACATTTGCGATCATTTCTGATAGTCAGACTTTATCAAAACAGTATAACAAAATGAAATCATTATTTCCTTTAGATTTGGTTCATCTCTAAGATAACATTAAGAGATGTGGTGGTTATTAATCTCCTTTTGGTCAAATCCAGATTTTACTAATGCTCCTTTTAGATTACTGATGTCAAAACCAGCACATTCTGAACATCTCAGTATTTCATATGAAGTCTTGCTTTGCTCAGCTTTTTCTCTTGTGGCTGATAGTTTTCTATGTGCACGGACTTTAAAAATGCCAAAACACACTTGCCACACTGCCTTGTTTTTTGACAATGACCTGCCAGTAGGCTACTTTTGGCTGGATCAGAAGACAGAAATAATTATTTGTGTGTTCATAAAGGGAATTCCTGAAGGAGCGACTGTATATATACTAAGATGTAAATGCTTAGAGAATATGTATTGCTTGACAGTAAAAGGAAAGGAAATGAAATCTTGCAATTTCAATGAGGATCAATTTGGCAAGCTTTGGCCCATATCCCTGCACTTCATGACATCCCATGAATTTAGATGATTTTCCCTTCGGTGAAGATTATTTTTTTATTTTATGTTGTGTAGGTCTTCTTGTATAATTCTTCTCCTGTCTTTTCTGTATTCTTGTTTCAATTTTTGAGTTTGCTACTTCAGTTAGTTTTAGTAAGTTCTGGTCCTTTTCACTTTATTTCATTTCATTCTAATCCATTTGATTGCAGTCACTTCATTTCCAAATTTTGGGATTTTTTAAAATCAGTTCAATCCATAGCTAAGATGAGAGGAATTGATATGTTTTAAAAACCAATGGATAAGATATTTTTCTTCTATAAATCAGTTGTTGATTAATGGACAAAATTGGGATTACAAGTTTTATACAGTTTGCATGGCCAAGCTTTGGTAGTGGAGTGGGTGGAATACAGAGGTGGCTTCTGTGAGAACCTGCTGGAAGCTTCATCCATGTCCAGCATAGCCAATTCCAGGCAGCTCCAAAGATGGATGTGCAGGTCAAGGCCGGGCCAATTAGAAGCAGTGATAACGTATTTATGAAGAAGGGAAAACCTGTTATTGCACAGATGTAATTGTGGGCAGAGAAGGATGGGGTGAGAATAAGTGAGAGGAACAGCTCTGCAGACCCCAAGGTCAGTGGAGAAGGAGGGAGAGGAGGTGCTTCTCTTTTCAGAGCAGAGATTTCCCTGCCGCCTCTGGTGAAGACCATGGTGAGTCATAATGTGCACCTTCAGCCCATGGAGAGCCCAGGGATGCAGAGATCCACCTGCAGTCTGTGAGGACTGAGAGCAAGTGAATGCCTTAGAGTAGGTTTTGACCCCGTGGAAGACCCAAGATGAGAGGGGCCCATGGTGGAGCAGCCTGTCCTTGGGGGACTGCGCCCAGTGGAAGAGTGACTCATGTGGCAGCAGTTGCAGGTTGCAGAGATGTTCCCTGTTTGCTGTCTGTGCAAGCCCATGTTCTTGGTTTACCAAGATTGGTAATTTTTTTGGTAATTTTTTCTTGGTAATTTTTTTCTAAGATGACAGCGCATCTTTTTTTTTCCAGATTTGAGATATCCTGTTGCCCACGACCTCTGAAACAACATATTTATTCCTATACTGTCTTTCTTCCAAGGCAATTTTTTTCTTTATTTATGTGTAAAATAATTATCTTGAATTCAGACTGTTTGTATGAGATGTAAGGTAGTTCTTAGTTTAATATAATGGTATCTGAAAGTGTAGAAATTCCTTTGCCAAGTGTCTTACAATATTATTAAATATGCTTATCACAGGTAGCCAATTCTAAAAGCCTCACTGTAAAATAAGGCTGCCAAATCATTTAATGAACCATGGAATAGACACCTGTTTTAGTGTTCTGTTTACACTAAAAGGAAGAGAAAAATGAAAGGACTGAGGCAATAGTGGCTCTTTTAATTGGCTTTAAATCCTTTCAGATTTGAAACATTATTACAGTTGAATGACAGTGTTCCTCTACATGCCTGTATTGCTCATCCATCCACTCAGTAGCTGAGACTGTGATTTGTATCCCAATAAACTTGGTCTCTAATAGCTGAAGATGCTGAATTAATAGGTATTTAAAATCCTTGGGCAACCCATCTACTTTGAGACCTTATCAAGTTTTAATAGTGAGGAGAAAAGAGGAAATGGACTCTTGCTGTAATAACTATCAGCTTTCATTGTTTTTTTGCTCAGTGAAGATCATATTATATTTCTTGTACTTTTGAAGTTTCCTTGTGAATATGGAGTACAAGAATTAATTTAATTTATCTTCTAAGCCTTGTTCAAATGTATAAATTTGTATCATCAGTTGCTTATGGTTCAGCTGTTTTCCTAATTGATCTCTTCCACTTTGAATATTTAAGTAATATTGTATTGTTTCCATTCCTTCCCAAAACAATACTGCAATCACTGACAGTTTTATGTTCTTAATGATATTTTGGAACATTTTTGCTTGACTCCATCCTATTCTCTTTTTAATTATGTGTACTCAATCTGTCATTTACTAACTTTCATGTAACAGAAAATATGATGTAATCCAGTAGGATTTCAATGTTTACAACATCTGATTGATCTTAACTTTATTGCTTTTTAATAGCTAGATGCATCTTGAAACTGAACGTGTATTCCTTGTTAAATCCCCTATTTGCTGTAAAATACATATAAGAAATTTCATCATCTTTACCAATTCTTACAATTAATGTCAAAATCTTCCTGATATTTCTTCTCAGAAATTCTTCTGTTCTCTTTAGTGTCATCCCTGAAACATTAGATGTATTTATTCAGCTATAAAACTTAGTAGTGTTTCTGAGTTCCAGTTGCTGGAAAATGAAAGATAGTTAATGGACATATAAAAATACCAACCTCAAGTACTATTACAATAAAAGTTGAATTGTGGAACAGTTATCTGCAAGCCAGCGAGGTATTAAAGTCATATTTAATGGTAAGTAATCAGATCACATGGAGAATAGTCAGAGTATCATACACAGCTTCTGAAAGCTGTGCAGTTTTAACCTTGAACTTGACAGCAGAAAAACAAATAGCTGTTCTGCTTGATCTCTTTGGTTCAAAAGCAGAAACACTGACAGAAAACTTCACTGTAATTTCTTCATCATACAGATGATTAGTAATGATAAATCCTTATTTTTCTTACAAGGGGAGTGCACTTCTGTAGAGTCTGCAGAACCCTCCATACTGCTTCTTTCTTTCTATTTTTAAGAAATATTTAAAACTCACAACCTAAAATTATGTATTCCTTCTGTTCAAATAGGTGGGGTTTAGTAGTAACAGCTCTTTTTAGAATTTTAAATTCACACATTTATTTGCATATGCATATTCCTAAATCACAAATGCAGATTGCTTATGTGTCTAAGCAAATTAGGGTTTATTACATGCAATAAGAACCTCATCTGTGCCTGCTAGTTCTGTTCAGGTATTGTGTCCATTTAGGCACAAATGACTAGTGGGTATCTATCCCATTGTGCCATTTAAAAATGCCTTCTCTCTGTCACATATGGTGTCATTTCACACCTACATTACAAGTAAAAGCAAGAATTTTCTAGTTTCAAGTTGTCAAACCATGATAATTTATGCAAAAAAAAGAGACTTTTTAAAATGCATGTTTTGTTTGCCATTCATATAAAGAGAATGTGAAGTAAAAAATTATCTGTGACATTACTCTCAGTTTTAAAAACTTTACAAACACATGGATATGTGCATAAGGTGTAGCAGCAAATATTGGATACAAAATTGGCTTTTGCTTTTAATTTTGGAATATGATTATATTTTTCAATTTATGATTGGATATATATATATATATATATATATATAAAAGTACATAATAGTATGTGTTGCAATTAATGCACATGTAATTATAATGACTTGTCACATCTGTGAATATTTCAACATGTGCCTTATTGCCATAGTCTCATTGCCATAGTCTCATAAAAATCCCTGTTGCAAATATCAGGCAGGTCCTGGTATTTGTATCTGCAGCTTGTTGTCTCAGTTTATATTTGAAGGAGAACAGGACCAAACCTGGGATCTAAATTTGTACACAAAAATGTTTATAATCTTATTATTTCAGTCACCCACATAGCTTTAGGTGCTTTTGTTTTGTTTTGAGGTGTCATATTTTGTTTTTCTACTGTCCTTCCAACTCAGCATTGTCAATCCCGATTGGAAGAATTGTTCTGGAAATCACTGTCAATGGGCAGCCATATGACATTTATCATATTTTAAAACTATTTGGTAAAGCCTTTTGCTTTTGGCTAAATGTTAATGAGGAAGCATATCTTGCCTTCCAACTTCTTCTGTTACAATCAAACGAAAAAGATTTATTTGCAACATTAAATAATTCATAAAGCAAATAAAAAAAACACTTCTACATATCACTTAGGCCAATAAATTTTATTCCCTTAGATAAAGGACATAATTTTGAGATCTTTGACTTTTAAAAAGATTTTAGAAATCTCTAAATCTTGTACGATTTATACTGAGTGATTAACATCTATGCTAAATAAAAGGACATAATGATGATATACTCCTTTGTAGAATAATCATTAAAATTATGGTTTCTGTCTGTTTTCCCAGTGTTACTCAATTGCAATAATGTAAATTTTAAAAGGAAATTTTAAATCACATGTTTATAGAAGCTCTCTCTGCAAAAAGAAATGTGGAGGAAAAATAATCACTTTTATGTGTACATATTCACACTGACTTGGATGTTCCGCAAAAATAAGTCTGAATAATATTGGCATGACTATGCTAAAATGCCACTTTCAGTGCTTTTAGCAAACAAAACCATATCTGCCCTGTTTGTAACTTTTAAATTCTTTTCTTTTTTTTTTTTAATTTCAAGGATATCAAGAATAGATAAGTGAATGAGATTATTAGGGACTCTTTTAAAAAGCAGATATTATGTAGTTAAGGAATTTTATGCAAATATTTGGTAGTTAAGGAATTTTAGTTAAGGAATTTTATGCAAATATTGATATTTGCTCAAATATAGTTAAGGAATTTTATGCAAATATTGATGAATGCTCATTCTGCATATAGGATAGAGAGGGACCCTGCTTGATGGCTTAAATCCTTTCCAGCATCTGACTGATGGAAGTGAGCATCATGACAGACTGTGCTATCCTTCCTGATTAGGACGTGCAAACAGAGTGCAGACAGTTGCAATGCATCCTCATTCTTTTTCAGTCTGTCTCACTCGAGCTGGAAGGCAGGCACTTTCATTTCTAAACAGTTTATTTCCAGTGTCATTCCTGGCATCTCTCTTTCAAATTTGCTCTGTATTCATCTGCTGTCTGGTGATGTCCTTTTCAATATCTACGGCCATAGAAAACATGATCAGGGTTACTGATTATCCAAAACTGAATTCAGAATGAGCTAACTGATGGCATTTCAAATTTCAGCAAACTTCAACAGCAATTAGCTTTTAACAACTACTTTTAGAAACTCATCAAGCTGATGTAGAAGACAAACTACATATTGATTTCTGAATCCATTGATAAACCCATGGATTTCACAGTTGGACTGGCTTAGATATTTATACATGTAAATTTTTTAGCAGCAAATTGCTGAAAAGTTTTAAATTCAACCCTTCTGCCAGTATTCTCTCTGCTAGATTTTATGACGGGTTCTGACACAGATGTAAAAGTTATATCTGCAAAAGAGCTTGCAGGATATAGTTGGTCATGTCTATTTTCTGCTGCTTTTCCTGTCAGCATTGCCATCTCCATACCAGTGGTTAAAGCTGTGTGGAACTACTTGCAAGGGAATATGAAAAAATCCTTGATGAGTCTGATGATCAGCACTTAGCATTAGCAACACCATTTTTTTGGTTGCTTCATTCACCTGCAAAACCTGAAGGTTAAAAAGCAGCATGGAAAGATTAAAACTTTCAACTGGGATCTTTTTCCTTGATTTTTTAAAAGGAAATCTTTCCCCAAACCTTACTATTTAATGGACAAATCTATGAAAGAGTCTTCTGAGCATAAGCATATATAATGAAACACAGTAATCTTATCCCAACAGTTGTTTGTAACAGCAAAGAGATGGTGAGTCTTCCTACAGGGATAGTAATGAAACTGCCAGCTGGGGTGGTGGACAAAGAAAGGAGAATGAATTAGGTTTTGAAACTCCCTGACCCTCCCAATTTCCAATTGCTTTTTAGATGCAGTTTATGGTCTTTTCAAGTGTTCTAAATTAATCAGCTTTTGCAGAAGTTAGATCAGGGCTCACTCCAACTCCAAATGAAATCTCAAAAAAAATTTGAAATAATTAACCTCTTAAACCTGGCTGCTGGGTAACGTGCTGTTTCTACATATGGTTTGCAGGGCCCTTCATGCAAATTCCCTCCACAAGCTGCTCTGAAACACAGGAGGGAAAAAATCAGCTGACAAAACCAGCAGCAATTGATTGAGGACATTGAACCTGTTATGCTCATTTTAAATTTTGTTTCATAGGAACTGCTTTTTCTATCTGAGACTATTGCTTTTTTTCTAATAGAAGTGATTTGAATTCCAATGCAAAGGAAAAGTCCCAGTGAACCATGTTTCTTTTTAAATGAAATTTTCACTGTCTTGTAGCTCCAGTCTAGTAGACAGTGAATTTAATTTGAAAAGAGAGGACAAGAGAAGAGTGACTGAGTTTAGCTTTATTCTAAGTTTATTCTAACTTGTTCATTACCAACACTCAATGTCTCTCACGAGAAAACTTGATGTAGAGACTTTTTCTTTTGGAAAGGGTCTTGCAGAGGAACACAATAGTTCACAGATACTTGTTTCTCACAAAACTAGCAAAGGGCTTGCTTTTTCAATATATTTAATTTTAAAAATATAGAGATTTATAGGTTTTTTTTGCCATATTGCCTGTAGCAGTACTTCTATCAAAGTAGGAGGTAGTAATGATGTTTATTAGCACCTTCATGAGTGGATATAAATAGAGGTAAAAAAAGGATTTTACCAAGAAATTTTTTAAACTATCCAACTTGTGAAAGTTTCTAAATGTCCCTCTTCCTCTTGTGCTTCTTTAGATCTGTTCAGTTATTTATCTTGTCATTAATTCAGTGGGAGTCTGGGTACCCTTAGTGACTCGTTGAGTGCATTCCCCTCCCTTGTCCTTTAGTCCACTGAACCACTGTTTTGGGCAGAGTTTATTTAAAAATGTGAGTTTGAAGCTGTTTTTATGAATTGCCTAGTCTGTAGAAGAATTTTTGTTGTTTTGCATTTATTTAAACCTGCTGTATGATGACAAGGGAGGAGTGAGGGGCAGCTGTAACTTTAAACCGCTGATGCAAGTTACTTGAAATGAAAATAAATTTAATTAAATTTCATACATTGTAATGAACTTGGAACCCAATTTCTCAGAGGGAAAAAACAGGGACATGTCATGGAAGCTTGTGGACTCTCCATCCTTGGAGATGCTCAAGGTCAGGCTGGAAGGGGC
>LTAT01000006.1:41628102-41650858 GCA_003286495.1 Chlorodrepanis virens
TTTGGAAAGTTTATTTTTATTCTTCTGTTTTTTGGTTTTTTTTTTTTTTTATTATTCCTCCTACTTTTAACAGACAATTTAGTAAGGCCCAGTTAGTATAATAAATTTTTCTGTTTTCATTATAGTATGGTTATTTTGTTAAAGAACTATTGAAGGGCTTATAAAGCAGGCATTGTAGTATTTTGCACTATTCTCTTGATTATCATGTCACTATTACATCAGATTGCATTGTACCAGTTTTATTTTGGAAATGGCTTGTGTGTTCCATAATTATTATTATTGCACACGTTTCTAGAGCTTTTGTTCAACATGTTAGAACTGAATATCTTAATCACTTGACCATTGTGCAGCTAATTTCTGCTCTTGGCTCGGTAATCTAAATCCAGAGTAGCTCCATTTGCTACTTTCTGACCAGAAAATAGCCCACTAATGTTTTTTCTATAATGTTCAGAGTACTGTAAGATTCGTTTGATCTGCCATAATAGCTCTTTTATATTAATATCTTTGAAAGGGTTTCCAGACAAATGATGCCCTCATTTAAATGCAGGAGATCATAGAAAGGGTCTTAATGGTCCCGTGCAGCTTCTAGAACATTAAAAATGTCCTTGAAATACTGTGGGAGCTCATGCAAATCCTGGCTCTGTGCCTCATTCCAGTTCATGAGATTTGAGAATGTGGCAATGAAAATGTGTTGGTTTATAAAGTCAAGAGTTTGTTCCCTCAGCGATAGCCTTAAAGAAATAAACAATTGTGTTTGAATCTCAAATCTCAAATGTATATTTACATTAGTAGTTATTTTGGTTAATTTTTCATTTTATATTTGTGTCCTGATCAGACCAGAACCATAATATTGTTTTAAAAACTGTAATGTTCAGGTACTAATATTCAATTAGATCTGTAAAACAAACTGCCTCTGCAAGAGCACAAAATCCTTATTACAGGAATAAAGATCTCGTTCAGCTTTTTCAGAAAGCTGAGTTTGCAATTGTTTTGATGTTTCATTATTAATTTCTCCAGTTCTGAAAATTATTGAAGACATTTCTAACTTAGGCGAGTCTCAAAGAACAGAAGATGGGGGTGTGGCACTGGCCACAATCTTGTAAAGATAGTATTCTAGCAGTTTGAAATTTGGCAGTTTATGTGTGTTATTGTGTTTGTGGCATCTATTTCCTTATCGCTCTAAGCAGGGAAATTGATGGAAGCTGAAGCTCTACTGAATGCATTGAGGCACTGTGTTGCCTGTTACCTGCCATTCTCTTGGGCTAAGAAGTGCTGTCCTGTTTTCAGTTTGTGGGAAATGGTTATGGCAGAGTGTAGGAGCATTCTCAATGAGAATCTGAGATGAAGGGAAGGAATATAAGGAAAAAACTACCTAAAGCATGGCAAACCATCTGTCATGGGGGCACCATCCCATCACCTTGGATACTTTTACAGTCTGCTCTGCTGTCATGAACTGCTGGTTTGATATAATATGAGTAAGGTGGCTTCTGGACACCAGACATATGCATTTAGGACAGAAAATTAAATTATTTTATGAAACTTTCTTTTCTATTCTACACATTTGCTTCAATTCTATCTGAACAATTTAACAACCCTTGTTATGTTCTTATGTGCTAAGTTTCGAATTAGTCATCAGTTTCAGTCTCTCCTGAAAAATCAGCCTTTCTTCAGTTTTACTGCTTTGCTGTAGCAAATAATTCACAAGTGCTTTCTGAAATGTCATTAAATGTGGAGGATCTGCAAGGTTACTTTGCACCTTGAGAAAGACAAAGCCAGTTATAATGCATTGAAGGATACCTTTTTGCCATCTGCACGCGCTGACACTTCTGTACAGTCTGAAGCTATTTTTTCTGCAGTGAAATATGTAAACAGTTGACTTAAATTCTACTCAATGCCTGGGCTTTTATTCCATGTGATGTTATTTCTCCATCAAATTAACTCTGCCCTTTTGAGATGGTATAAATCACAGTTTATCAGAAAGGACAATGGAAAGACATTTTGTACAGAGGGAATTTTGGTATGCAGAAATAATCTTTTACAGAATAAAAGCTGCATAATTCAAATTATATGTTTAGTCACAGGGTGTTCTTGATTCAGATGAACAGAAAGTAACATAATTACAATGCCAAACAACCGACAGACATGATAGACTTTCTTTGAGCTACAGAGGGAGACGGGAAGTATGGGAAAAGGGGAGGTGGAAAATAGTTGATAGACACCAACCCTTAGATAGATAGGGTCTATCACAAGGAATATCACCCCAAAAGGCTAGCTAAAAAGAAAGTAATGCAAGGCAAGAATAATGGCTTAAAAAGCTATAAAGTGGCTTGTACCACTTTATAGCTTTTCAGTGAGAACAAGACAGCTTTTTAACATGTAAGGCTGAGCTGTGTGTGGTACTGGAAGATCTCACACACTCACCTCTGTGCAAAATATGGTCTTCAGTGGCAAAGAATTTCTGGGCTTCAAAAAGAAAATCTCTACACTACTTCTCATAGCTCCGTGTTTTAAATGTAACTTTTATTATACTCTTAACAATATTTTCAAATAAACACAGGTATGTGTACTGACTTCCTTAAGGGAGCAATATTTATAATCTAAATAAACCAATAAAAAAAAGAGAAAAGTGAAAAGGTAGAAGGCAAAAATTTCACTGAATAGTTATTTCAACTAGCACCAGGAAGTTTTAGAAAAAGTGTAAACAAACAGCTGAAATGTGAAAAGGGAGCAGTACAAAACGTTCACAGGCTTGTGCTGATTTTCCTGACTTCAATTTTTAAATTATTTTTTAAATTCCTTCAGACAAAGAGATTCTGGAAGAATAAAACTATTCCTAATGTTTTGTTCAGGAATTTATAATTTGGTCCTGGATTGCTGACTAATATTTGGGCTGCTGGATTCTTTGGGGCTGGGAACAGAAATTTCTGTTTCTATCTCTGAAAAATTTCTGATCTTTTAAAAAAAATGAAGTGGTTTTCCTGAAGAATTGAAAAAAGCCTTTTCCACTGATTTAATTTCCGCATATTCTCTAACCAGTAACTATTTCATAGGTACTTGGATATTTCCTTTTTTCCTCTTTTTTGACTTCCATTTTCTTCTAGAACACATTTGTTACTCTGCAGAATGTTTTGGCTTTCCCTCATCTCCATCCAGCAGCACCAAGGAATATCTCTCTGTCTACCCTTATCCTATTTCAAGTGAATGATGCTACAGTTTGCAATGCCTGCTTCTATAAAGAGTTGAACTATTATAACTATCCTGAAAATAGAGTTGCTTTACACTGGATTGCAGTATCAATGGTAATCTCTATGAGCCCTGGGTATATTATTACTGAAATAAACTTTAGCTTTTGAGGCTCAATGTTTGCCCCCTTTTTAAAATCCACTGAGTATGAGGCACAGCCAGTGATGTACTTGTTATTTTTGTTATAAAATGAGAAAAGGTTTTCCCAAGTGTCCTTATTCCATTTATTTGTAAGCTTTCCATAGGAAGTTTCTGATCTGTAAGTCCAATTGCTTCTCCTCCAAGCCATTTATAATGGTTTAAGGGGCCTCCAGGGCATCATGCACAGTGCTCTAAATCTTCACTTTTGCAGGAATCAGAAAGTTTGCAATACTTGCCATATATAAGAGATCTCAGAATTTTGTTGAGCATTTGAGATTAGAGATCTCATTAGAGGTCATATTAAGACAGAAGTTATGGATGGTGAAAAAAGTTGAAAGAAATAATTTTGTTGCCTCTGTTAACAGGGAGCGTAGGTTTTCTGCTTATGATGTGGATTTCACTCTTGGCTGACTATTGGCTTCTTCCTTTTTTCTCATCCCAGGTTATTGGCAAATGTGCCTCTGCATGTCTAAAATCGGTATCATACGTTCTTCCTTATTTAAATTTTCCATTTGAAAGTGTTAGGGGGAACCAAATTTCTGAAATAGAGACAAGGCAGTTTGGAATGTTGGCAGTATCTAGGCTGCTCTAAATAGCCCCATGGTGCAGCAAGCAGGGTGCAGCTCGCCCTACTTGGAATAGCAAAGAGAGATTTATAATATTTTCCCAATGTAGGACTTGCATGGGCGTCTGATGGACAGGAGTTTGTGATCACCTTACCATGGCAATTGAGTGAAAGCCAGAATAAGGTAGTTTAAGTAAATTTCATCAATCTCTTTTATCTAAGAGCAGATGAAATATTTTTCATAAGTTTTCTACTGATTTTTCACCATAATATTTCAAGTTAATCAGAAGCTAATGGAACAGAATGTCAGCTCCTGCATTTGGCTGATAAATAGCATGCTACTTCACTCCTGGAAGCTTGTAAAAGTTACTCTCATGATGAAAATAAATTCTTCAGGTTAATTTTAATCAGGATTTTAAGAACAATTGGTAGAGACTATCAAAGTAACATCTTCAGTTGAAACTTAGAAGTTTAGTTCTTCTAAATGATGAGCATTGTGGAGGTCACCTTGTTTAACCTAAGGTTTTATAAATTATTTTTGACTAAATAAAAAACTACTTCTTTGAGACTGAATCCAAAACCTACTGGGGGAAAACAACAGGGTTTTGATGAATTGTAATCTCTTGATTCAGTGTTTTATAGGAATTATACATGGAAAAGAATAGTAGGGAACTCCATGAAATTTTTGTGACAGCTGAAATCAAAATCTCAATAGCTTCAAAAAGCATATTTTTGAAAAATATATTTTCTTTTCAGAGCTGAGTGAACATATAGAATGAGGCATGAAGTTTCATAATTTTCAGTGTGTAATCAGTGAACTATTTTAATCTGGCATATTTGACACCACCATTCTTGTTTGCAAAGAGAATACCACTAATCAGAGACAGTCTAATTAAACAGCCTAATTAGCATTAAGGTTTCAGTAGAGCTTGAACAGTTTTTATTGTGTCATTATTTTTTGCCAAGCCACAGACATCTTTTTATTTTTCCTTTATTAGCCTAAGGTTATAAGCAAAATATAGAAAGCTATAAGAAAGAGGGAAAACACACCATTTCCAGCCCTTCTGGAAATCAGAGGTTTGCATTATAGTGCGACCTGAGACAAGACCTGCAGATTTATGAAGATCAGGTTTTTCCTCTGAACTCAAAGGTGTTTTCTCTGGAGATGGGTTTTGCTTCAGGCTCCTAAAAGACAGCGTCTCACCCACAAGATAACAGATTTCCTCTGAACTCCCATGAACCTGGGACCAGTCATACACCTCTGTGTGCCCCAAGAGCCTTGCAAAGCAGAAGAAAGACTGAGGGGCTCAGGTCCCCTTCCTCCTTGCCTGGGGAATATGTTGAAATTACTTCCTGGGAGAGCAGGAGCCACTGCCTGGAGGTGCTCCTGGAGCTGCAGGGATTGGCAGGACTCCTTCCTGCCCCCTGCTCTGATAAGTCAGCCAAGGGTACTTTGGCTGCTCTGAGCCCAGTGTCTCACTGTGCTGAGGCAGGTAGCAGGCACTCTCATGTAACAAGGAACCTTATTTCATCCTGCTTGGCTGTTTCTAAATTACACCATTGGAAGCCCGAAGCTTTGAATGCTAAGATGAAGGGTTTTCCAAATCTTTGCAACTGTCTCTATCATCAGTACTGAGAAAAAAAAATAAATTGCTTAAACAAATGTATTCCTGACAGTAGGGAGTAATTTTATATCCTTATTTGCAAAATGACTAAGAGCATTGTTACTTTTTGCCTAGCAAAAAGTGGCCTGCAGCACGTTTGTCTGATTTGCTTTGCATTATCTGCCACTCACAGTGTGAGCTGAATGGTGAGTTTGTGAATGTTCAAACCTTCTTTACAATTACTTTGGTACAGGAGAAAAGGAAAATATTATGCAGGATACTGATCCTGCTTTATACTTGAACACAAAGTAAAGTCCTTTTGTTTAAGCATAAAGTACAAATGTTTACCTTGGAGCCTTGTATAATTTTAATTAAAACACAAAGTCATGCCTTTGAACCTCTGCCTCTGAGTCATATGAAATGAAATCTCAAAATTAAAATTTCTGTGAATGGTAGTTTGTTTTGCTCTATTGCTAATCTTAATAAACACACTGCAGGTTAGTCCCATTTCTAGTTTTCTGTCTGATCTTCTTAAAACTTATTCTGTGATCAGCTGTGGTCATGTTTCAGCACCTAGCTAATTCTGATTAGCATTGTAACCTAGTACAATAAATGCAGTTTAATCAGAAATTGTAAATGAGCCTCAACCACATCTAATATAATCAGCTATTTTGCTGACAGTGCTTCAGTGTCAGGATTGTCAAGCACCAAATGAATTTGCTATATGTATGAATAGCTATATGTATGAATAGGATATGTTTGATACTGATTTAGAGGAGAATTTGCATAAACAGTAGTTAAAACTTAATTAAAAGTAAAAACCCTGTTGTATCCTTCTAAGGTTGAACAGTTTCTGCTAAATTTAATGATGAGGTAGTCTGTCCTCAACTCATCCTTTCCACTCCCTCAATCTGTCATAAGCACAACCTCCTGCATTGATTATGTAGACAGTTGCTAGAGGTTCCAAGCATCACAATAATTTACAGCAAGTCTAGCAACTAAATGTCCATGGTTCAGCACGTGGTGAATTTTTATAATTTTTTTTAAATTTTATGAATGAAAAAAATGAAAAATTTACTTTAGCATAAAGCATCTTGTCCTATTGAAAAATCACTTTACACTGATGACATATCAGAAGATTCAAAGGTTTTATTAAACTCAGGAGTATGCATAAGGAACGGTAGGCAGAAATTCTACATTTTTTACCTTAGCAGACTTGAAAACAAAGAATTCTAAGCATTAAAGGAACCTAAGAAACTGGAATGATATATTAGTTTGAAAAACATTCAATAATAAGTCTGGATTACAAATTGTTTTCAAATAAGATGAACAATAATTTGGCTTAGAGGCTAGTTTATTATAATAATTTTCCTTCCCTTTCTCCTTGTCGAACTACAGGAAAGATCATAATTGATTTGCATTTATTGTTTCAGTCATACTTATTGATGCTGAAATTAGCTCAGTTGGTTAGAGCTGGGTGCTAATAGTGCCAAAGTTGTGGATTTGATCTCTGTATGGGCTATTCACATAGGGGCTGAATGATCCTTGTGGGTTCCTTTTAACTCAGAAGATTCTGTGATTAATGCATCCATCTGGAGTCTTGAATTTGTGTTATCAGAGCAAAATATATGAATGTAAAATGCTGTCTGAAGTTAAAATCTTGTGATATATATGGCAAAGTTTTTGAAGTCTTTAGTAGATCCAAGTGCAATTTAATATTTAGCTAAACATACAAGCAAGGATCCTCTTCAGAGAAGTAAACAGGCTACTGAGAATAGGCCACAGATGTTTATATAAAAAATAATGGAAGTCCATGTAAGTTGGACCAAACTTTGCCATTAAAATTCCCATTGCCTTTCAAATCCCACTGCATGAAGAGCCACATTTGGATGACATAACCAAATTATTAAGACACTGGATGATTAAATAGAGCCAAAAAATAACTTCTCCAGAGCTACAAACTTATAACATCAAGTAATGCCCTCCCTAACTGATAAAACAATAAAGGAAATGGGAATATCGCAATGATTATTGGAATGGTAGTAAGACCTTAGTTTTTTTGTTCATGATGCAGAAACAGGTCAGAGGGTTAGAATTCCTTCTGTCAGTTCTTCTCACTGCCTTTCTTTTTAGTTTTGGGAGATAGAAACACCATGTGATTTGGCACTGAGAAAAATGTCTGTGGAGAAATGGCATAGCTCCATTTTATTCCCTGTATTTATTTATCCCTGTATTATTTTGAACGTAACCTGCATTCCTAGTTCACAAGCTGCAGTATCTATGCGACATAAATTGCAGCCTAGTAGGTTCTTTAGGAAGGGACGTTAATATGATTGTTCTTTATTATTCTTCAGTCTTTACCATAAGATTTGATCTCTTAGGTGAAGTATACTTGAAAAACACCCACAGGAAATTGTTTTTCCTCTACTGTAACACAAATTAAAAAATAACCATTAAAAATATTCCTCTGCTCCAATCACATAAAAAATGAAGGCTCCATAGAAGTAGAATTGAGGTTCTTTTGGCCATTTCCAGTCTATATATGAACAGTTTGAAAACGGTACTTACTTGCACTGGGAGTTTTGTTTGACTTGCAAGACTTACTGTATGATTCTTTTAGCAGATCTTGCCTTTCATCCTACTCTTGGCAAGTTTGATCATTTATGTATGTTGTGTCCTTTTGCTTCAACACAAAATCTTTTGCCTCAAATAAATTCAGTACTCTGTAGGTCTTGAAAATATACCTGACATAACAGCGTAGTACTCATTATACTTTTCACTTTAAAGCAGGAAAATAGCCTGAATTGCACATGCAGTCTTTTTAGATGTTGAAGCCTTTTTTGTTTTATTTATTTTGTTTTATGGTAAGATATCTTTTCCTGGAGTCTTATTCTTCAATTCTTATCCCTCAGTTTCTCGAAGCTTTTTCCCATTGCCTGTACCACCAGAGTTCTAGAATTTGTAGCTAGAATTTTCTTGTTGTTTACTCTCAGCTTTTTTTGTTGTCTTTTTTCTTCCAAATCTTTTAGTGAAATGCCTACATGGACTCTATAAATGCCTCTTTATTGCTAAAGCAGGCTATGGACTTTAATGATGAGAGTGGGGTGGGAAGAGGCAATGGAAAGATAGGGAATTTGTTGTCCCACCTGCCAATTATACCAAAAAGAGGATAATTCCTTCTTTTTTATACTGAGTGAACAATAGCTGGTTAGTCTCCTGCTCTCTTTGTGCACATTATCAATGAAGTTTGACACAATCTAAAGCAATAGCAGCTGGTATGCCATTAACATAAAATAGTACAAATCATAATGTTGAAATGTAGTGCAGTGAAGAAAAAAAGAAAGTAATTGGGTACTGATTGACTCAACAATTGAAGCTATTAAAATTTGACTTTTTTCTCCCCCATCTTTTAATTTTCTTCTGCTTGATAATGAAACTTCTGACTTAGTTCATTCTTTGTTATATAAAGCAGTCCAATCTCTTTGTAGTTTAAAACATTGCCTGCTAATAACAGTGAATAGATATTTTCTTTTTAGTTCCTGTAGTATTTATAACTGAATGTTTTTATCTCAGTCTGAATCTTCCTGTCAGATCTATTCTAAAACAGAATGCAGGTGGAATGTGAAAAATGTAGCTTTTAAATGTAAACAAATGCTTTACATTCAAGGAAACCAAAAAATAGTGACTCAAAGTCTTACAGTAAAGAAAAATGGTGATAGCTGAACAGTCAATCCATGTTTGCAATGAATTTTTGCCTTTAGACTTTAACTTTCATTGCTGAATCTATCTTTCTGACTTATTAAAAATTATTTACTGAATTTCAGTTGAACCTAGTCTTTGACTAAAAATATTTAATATCTTTATTAATGTCATACCTAAAGTAGTATTTTGATGATTCTACTGATTTCACTTAAATATGTCTTCAATATGACAGTTATTTTAATACAAGAATGGAATATTTAGAGTTTCGCATTTTTTAAACACCATTTACTTTGGATTATTACCATTAATTGTGGATAAAATAACATTAACAATTGTGGACCATAACATTTTTGTACATCTATTTCTAGCTTGTTACTATGTTTCAGTGTTCATGTTAGGATAAGGAAATTTAACTTCAATTTTAGGAAACTACACTGGAATACATTATCCTTTCAGAATAATTATCCATATGTTATATACATTATCCTTTGAACAAATGCAACTCTTACTTAGTGATGTTATTCCTGAACTAGTACCATGGTGTCAAAAAATGACTTGTATGCAGAAAAGGACCTGTCCTCAGAGATTCTGGACATGAAATCCAGAATTTAGGATGACTAGAGAAAAACATTGCTGCGTCTAATTCTGTCACATAAATTCCTTTATAAATTTAGTGCTCTAACCATGTTTTTCTAAATGTGTATTTTTCAAGAGTTATAATTTTGCTGATGTTTCTTTTATTCACTTCCAAATATTTTCTTCCAGTGATGGCTAGCCAGTGAAGCATATGTAGTTCCTATATAGCCTAATGGAAAGTGCATAATAACAACCTTATATTTCCTTTTATTGTAGTCTATTCATCTACACTTTCACAGTAATATTTTGTTTGCCTTTTTCCCTGCAACTGTGCTTTGTGTTTCTGGTTAAAATGATTTTCCATAATAACCTTCAAATAGTTTTCCTGATTAGTGTGCTAAATTATTGGGCCATTTGCCACATATTGTATAGCTTGTTTTCTTGCTCTAAGCCTGATTATTTTACATCTTTCTGTACAACAAAACACCTTTACCATCTGCTATGTTGTTTATGTAAACAATCTAAATCTAACTTAGTTTATACTATTCAATCTTACTTGTTCCATCTTCCAATACTTTTATCATCTGCAATTTTGAACATAGTGACCTTATTTCCATGTTTCTCTTGAACTGATTCAGGCACCAGAGAGCAACACAGTCCTACAGTCAGACTGCCATTTTTATGCTTCATTTCTACAATTAAGATGTGTCCTTGTTGATTACTTTATACTTCTATTTTCCTTTTGACTTTATCCTTATCTTTTCAGAAGTAGCTTGCCATAATTACTTCTACCTTAAAACTTAATGTGCACTATTTCTCTCTGGGTTCAAATCCTAGCAAATATCTTTGTACATTTGAATGTATATTTTATTTCATTTGTTGGGATAATATCCTAATATCTGGGCTCATTAGGAGAGCTTTAAACTAGATTTGGTGGGCAGAAAGGGATATTCTCCTGACTGTCAGAGAGGAACAAGGAAGCAACAACCTGCCAGGAAACAAGAGCTAGCTATGATGTCAAGCACAATGAATCTAGTACAAATAAGAAGGTCCTCTCTACTTGCTCAGTGCCACTGAGAAAAGAAAATTACTCCTAAGAAATATAATGAAGAACTTCGTGTGCTCACCCAGAAATTTGACAACAGAGATGAAAATTCGTAAGAGGGATAAGAGGGATTATGCTTTACTGGATGATAAACCATCTACTTAAATTTACAGATGAGTGACAAGAAAGAGAATGAGATGTGCAAAAAATACAAGGGAATTACCAGTTATAGAAGAAAGATTTGATCTTGATAACAATCATGAAGTTTTCTGCCACTGGCAAATGACAATGAAATATTGTTTTATTTTCACTTCATATGAGGCACATGGAGAACGAATCTCTTAAGGCAGTGACCATGGGTCCCAAAAAGAGATCTGCAGAATACTCCTGAAATAAGCTGAGCACATCCTTATTTTAAGCATGAAGAAGTCGAATTAAGGGAGAGTATTCATTTGCCAAACAGTAAGAATATGCCTGAAAACTTTACAGGTTACTGTAGTAAATCAATAACTTAGTAGGGAAAAGCCTAGGTATTTAAAAGCAGACTCACCCTTTTTTTTTTCTTTTTTTATTCTTTTTAAGTATTCTAGTGCTCCATAGAATGAAATACAAGAAATAAATACCTAAAAGAAAGTTTCACTATGTTTAAGAGTAAAGACTTAATTTACTGGGGCTGGAGAGAACAATTTTTCCCCGCATTGCGGGGAAAAATTCTGTAGATTACAGAGTAATCTACAGAAATTCTGTAGATTACAGAGTATTTTGATCTGGAGAAATTCTGTAGATTACAGAGTATTTTGATCTGGGTGCTCCTTTATGCATATGAATCCCTAAAGCTGAATCCTTTTCATTGCTGTGTTGTGTGCATCCTGAACATTTACTCATAACGATAGGGATCTTATTTGTTTCAGTTTTAACAAAATGTTATTAAAAAACAATGGAAATGGTCAAATTATTATTAGCATACCCTCCTGATAACATTGCTAATTAATTGCAAAGGTAATTTGCTGGTAGACATATTTAAATGACATTTACTAGTGATTCTTTGGCTACATTTTTGACTTATGTGAAGCCATGGTCTTGCTCACATTGTCTGTGGGTCAAATATCACTGAGGGATCTATTTGTGATCATTGACAGCTCTATATGAGCTACCAGCAACTTCTTCAAATTCTCAACAGGACATTTAATGCTATTTAAAAAGCAGCATAACTCTTTTAGAGGAGATTCCTGGGGGTTTCTTTCCGTAGCACAGTATTTTGAAAAGCCTGCTTTTTAATAAATACCTGAGGCAGAAACATATTCTTTAGAAAATCATGAAGAGTTATTATTCTACTCCTCCTTACATCCTGTGCTTTTCCCTTGATATTTGTGATGATTAACCCTTTTTCATTGCAGGAAATCTTACTTAAATCTTTCTCTTTTTTTTTCACCATAAGAATGGAATTTAATACAAGGCTAAGTTGCATGTGTTAAGAAATCTTCCTTCCTTTATCTTTTGGTACCTAGCCAGAATAATAAAAGATGTTTTCTGAATATATATATGAAGTGGTTGGGATTTTATCAGCTTGCTTCTCATCTACCTTAGAGGACAAACTCCCTCAGACTGCAGAAATAGTGAAAAATCCCCAAACAATCCTCCAAAAGCCTCAACATTTCTCAAAACCCCATTCAAGGGCTTTCAACATCCCTCTGCTTTCAGGAATTTACAGAGTCAATGTTCAAGGAACTAATAACAATTAAATATTTACTGTAAGCTGATGGAGTCAGTTTTCTGTCTGCATTCTGCACTTGAACATTTAACTCTTAAGTAGGAGTTCCCTGGATGTGGTCTCTACTGCTTTGCATTTAGGTCCCTTCACTTATGCCTCAATTTTTGGGCTCCTAATTGGAACTGCTCATTAAATGTGTTTCAAATATTCTCCAGGACTACCTTTGCTAGAACAAAATGTTGCTTGAAAATTGATGTACTGAGGATGAGATCTTTTTCAGATTGCACCCCTGCTTTTTAAGATACCTTGGGATGGGATGTTCTTTTGATGCAGGCAATGGGAGAAATACACATGGAAGAAAATAGCTGCAATGAGAGGGCCTATGTCTTAGCTGAAAAGGGCTAAATTTATGCTCTTAACTGAAAGAATGAAGACCAAAAATAAATTTAAGTTTTTGGTTACATTTTGGGGCTCAAAATGCAATAGCGTGACTCACCAAAGACAGTGTTACTGGAGTTACTTTGAAGGCTTCACGTCAGCCTTAAAAGAAAAATAAAAATAATGGTCCTTCTAAAATTATAATTTTCTATAGTATAAAGAAATATAGTTAAATGTTAGCCAGTGTTTTGAGGGTTTTTTAAATTGTTTTTGGTGGGGTTTTTTTGCATTGGAAATGCTGAAAACCATCTAAATCATGTATGATAACCAAAAAATATGGGAATTGCTACATACAAAAACTAAAATGCCAAGTAATATATAACACTGTTCAACAAATGAGGTGACAACATTCTGAGAAAATGGAAAACAAAATTCATGCACACATGTATCTCAGAAAAAAAGTTAGTAAAGCATTTCTATTTTTAAACCAAAGACAGTAAGAGAGATTGTTTCATAATAGTTCAAAGCATTTCCCATAATTATGAAGAAGGAAATGGAAAAGCCATTTAATGAAAATTGGCATCCTGTGTAATCTAGTTAGGTTCAGGACCATTTCTGATTTTCTGGACATGAATACTTTTATGAATACTGACCATTCTATGAAAATTTTAAGAAAATTCATAAAGGAGGAAAATGATGAAATGGTAACCTTTAGTGTTTACTGGTCCAGAAGAGTGTCTTCAAAAAATTTCAGCGTGCAAGTGATATGGGCTGGAACTGCATTTTGATTCCACAGTAGTATCAAGATAAAATACAACACTAGAGATGAAGAAAAGTGTAAGTGCCACATATCTAAAGCAGAAAACCATTTGGAGTTTCTGGAGTATATGACCTGTCAGTGTCACCCAAATTTAGTCTGAAGGTTCAGCTTCAAAAATGACTTGAGGAAATACATAATGTTTTGTCCTTTTTCTTTCTTTACTCGTTTGAGCGGGTAAATCCCTATCATCTTGGATGTTCTTTGCTTGTTCTGTTCCTTCACTTGCAGCTGCTGCTAAAGAAGAAGCATTAGTTAACAAATGGCTCAGGACTCTCCAATTTTCAGGTCACATTGTTTGCTCCACAGTGCTTATATGTTCCCTGTTTACTGTGAATCTCTTCACTAAGTCAATAGATGCAGGCCTTGGAACCAGGCCAAAAAAAAAAAATCAATTTTTTTTTTGTCTTTGTAGAGATTTCTCCAAAATTCTTCATCTTTCTTACTACTGTGGGAACTGTTTATGGCAGATCATTGTCTTCAGTTTCTGAGCCCCTTTTTGGAGCCATTTTGATCCTAAACCTATACTCAGGGGAGTGACATATGATCAGGTTTCCTTCCAGATTTGCGAGAGGGTTCACCAGGGTCTTCTGTTTACTGTAGTGCTTAAGACCACTTGAGATAATGCACCATCAGAAAAGGAGAAAGTCTTGAGTTAATGGACCAAAATATCCCAGAACAGGGAGATAGCTAAGTCAGGCATCGCTAGGGAATTTCAGATGTCAGGACTAGAACTAAGATGGTATCCTACAAACAGCCCCAGGGGGAGTATGCTTTGATAATCTTCTCTCTTTTTTCCCTTTTAGTTTGATTAAATATGCTGATTATTTTTTAAAATATTCAATAATATTAGAACTGTTAAAAGTTTCTTATATTTTGAGAAAGCTTAGTATAATAAATATTGCTGCTATTCCCTCTCTGAAATGTAGAAGCTTATATACTTAATTAGATATTTGAGGAAAGCCTAAATTTTAATTTTTTTCAAATTTCAATTTATTTCATACAATTAGTAATTTTCATACTTTTTTCCCTTCTGAATAATTCAATCAATATATTTTCAGTATTTGACATGAATTTCCCATTTGTTTACCCTGATAACACGGCAGTCACTGGTTTATGTTTTCATAACGCTAACTTATGCATCAAGATTTAAAACTACAGAGTGCCCCAACGCAGGGCCACATTAATATAACTTGAAAAGTTAGAGATTCAAGTAAATTTGTCTCCTTTACATGCAGACTAGGGATGGTGACAGTATTGTGGGTGTTTTCTACAGGCCACCTCATCAAGTGGATGCCTTCCAAAGGCAGCTGGAAGTGCCCTCACAGTTACAGGAGCTGGTTCTCATGGGGGATTTCAATCGCCCTGACAATGATGGGAGGAACAACACAAGGCACAAGCAGTCCAGGAGGTTCCTAGAAATCTTTGATAACTTTCTGATACAGGTGATGGTGGAACCAAGCAGGAAGGGTGTGCTGCTGGACCTTACACTCACAGACAAGGAAAGTCTCGAGGGAGACATGAACTTCACGGGTAGCCTTGGCTAGGTGACCATGAGCTCAGTATTCTGCAAGGAGGAGGCAAGGCAATGAGTAACATTGCAACCCTAACTTCAGGAGAGCTAACTTTGGCCTCTTTGGTGAACTTCTTGGAAGAATCCCATGGGTAAGTGCCTTGCAAGGAAGAAGGGTCCAAGAGAGCTAGTCAGTATTGCAGAATTGCTTCCTCTTGGCTACCTGGAGTCCCTCTGAGCACAAAAATGGGAAAGGGGACAGGAGAGCTACACAAATGAACAAGGAGCTACTGTCAGCAGGTATGCATGAAACAGGCACAGGATGCCTGGGATGAATTTTGTGATGTCAGAGTACTCAGAAATGCAACAAGGAAGACCAAGGATCATCTGGAATTAAATCTATGTGAAGATGTTGAGGATAACAAGAAATGCTTCTTCAAATGCATCAATAACAAAAGAAATACTAGGGAAAATGTTGCCCCCTCCTCTACTCAGAGGAGCAGTGACTGTTGCAACACAGGCTGCAGAGAAGGCTGAGATACCTTTTTTTAGTGCAGTCTTCACTGCCAAGGCCAGGCCTCAGGAATTAGTGACCCAGGAGACTAGGGACAAGGCTTGGAGATAAGAAGACTTTCCCTTGGTTGAGAAGCATTGGGTTAGAGACTATTTAGTCAAACTTGATATCCAGAAGTCCATGGGCCCTGATGGGATACAAGTGCTGTCAGATATGTCAGATATCATTACTAGGCTACTCTCAATCACCTTTGAAAACTCATGGCAGTCAGGAGAGGTGCCTGAGGACTGGAAGAAAGCAAATGCCACCCCAGTCTTCAAAAAGGACAAAAGGGATGACAGAGGAAATTATAGGCCAGTCAGACTCACCTCAGTCCCTGGACAGGTGATGAGACAACTCATCCTAGGGGGATATCTCTAAACACATGGAAGGCAAGAAGATGATCAAAAGTATTCAGAATGGATTCACCAAGAGGAAACCATTCTTAACCAACCTTACTGCCTTTTGTGATGGGATAACTGGCTGGATAGAGGGGGGGAGTGCAGTGGAAGCCGCCTAGATTCTAGCAAGTATTTTGACACTGTTTTCCCGGAGATTGTGGAGATTTTTGAAAACTGTCTGGACATATTTCTAAATAAAATTCTCTAGGTGATTCTGCTTGAACAGTGAGATTGGGCTAGATGGCCTCCAGCAGTCACTTCCAACCATCCTGTGATTCTTTGATATTCAAGGTCCATTGAGACAGATGCCAGAATGGCATTTTTCCTCAAAACTGCCTAAATATTTTCAGAAGGGAGCCTGTCTCCTTTAGAAATTAATGACAGTAATGGATCTGAGGCTGATGGTCCATAGAGGTAAGTCTGGAAGTGCCTTAGATATCTCCATGGTCACTATAAATTTATCACACGTTCTGAGAGAAGGAATGATGGAGTACTTCCATTATTCTTGCTATCCTTGTTCTCTGTACACTCAAAAGGAAAAGAAGACACCATGTTTTTCTAGTAGACACGTTACACTACTTTGATGAAAAATAGTTTGTTGACTTCTTTTACTCTCACTATATTTGAAAGACTTATGTCAGAGTTCTCCAGTGAAGAACAGAGAAGGCCAAAATATATGAGATCAACATGCAAAATTATAATTTTTAATTGCTCTAATTCAGTGAAATTAAATTCCCACTTAAGCTATAAAACCAGTGCTACTCTGTATTTTAGATAAGCACAATATATAGAAAAAAATCAGACAGATAAATAACCTTTTAATAGATTCTCAAATACCACAGAATCAACTGAGGTTTACCAAGGAGAAGTTTTATAGAGGCTAGCATCCATAAAGTGAATATTGCATCCTTTTCACCTGACCTGCATTCTGTCATTCTGTAGATTGTTCTTTGTATGTGGCTCAAAAAATACCAAATAAACTCATTTTAATTCAAAGATAACCTCCCATCTTTGACCAAAACAATCTTGCAGTTGTTTTAAAGCACTATGCTTTATATTAACGGTCATTGTAAGGAGGAAATATACATATACTACTTTCAAATGTGATGCAAGGTCTGAGAAATAGATATTATCTCTTTACAGATTTTTTAAAGAATTTTTGCAGTTACACTGACATTTACAAAGAGATAAATTCATGTTGATTCTGGTTGGAAAATTTTACTCATTTTTATTTTTCAATTTATTCTAGTCATACTTTGCATTAATAAGCTTTTTTTTTTTTGTACAGAGAAGAAAATAAACTGTTTTGCAATATTTTTGATAAAGGCAACTTTAATGTATGAGTGAGCAGAATTCAGATTGGTATGAACAGTTTTGTGGTATCAAATATTCCCTTGCAACATTGTAAAAGCTTACCAATTTCTGTACTCTGGGCCAAGAAACAAAGTGGCAATTTTGCATCTGAAGATAAAAATTGAATTATGTCATACATGCTTAATAATTAATGTGTTCTGTATACTAACTGCTTAGAATTATTCAAATTATTCAAATATATGAGATCCAAATGTGACTTTTGTTACAACTGAATGAATCACCCATATATACCTTGTCAGTAATATACCTTTGCAGAAACTACTGATATTTAGAATTGATTTTTGCTCAAGCATAGTTTAGGTTTGCATAACCCCAGTGGTAAAATAAACATGAAAAAAACATCTGTTCAACTAAATTCAGAATTACGAAATGACTTACTCTCAAATGACACCCGAAGGAAGGCTCATGAGAACATGTTAACAAACAGTAATGCCACATCACAGCTTCTATAACTTTGTCTCAGCATGGCACCCCACAAAGCAAGCTGTCTGCTAGTTTCATTAAATTATTTGGAAATCGCTTTTTGTTATGCAGTAGGGTACATTTTTCAGAGAACATTATTTTGTTTTTAAAGTTGAAAACAGTTTTCAATGATTCAGTCAGTTTTCCATGTATTGCTTTTAGGGAATGGTGAGTTATGAGAAACACTGGAGTTCCTGCATGTTGCTAACCTGACTCCATCAATGCTTCCACACAAATTATAAGCACTGATGAACACAAATAAAGAGCAGCTGTCACTTCAAAAGCTTTCTTTGCAATAAAAAAGGAAATGATGAGAGGAGGAATAGAACATTGTAAATTTAAGGCAAAAATACAGGCTGTTAATTGTACTGTTGAAAGTTCTAAAATCAGGCTTCCAGTTTTATTGGTGACTCTGCATTATCATAAGGCCTTTCCACAATGTCTCATAAAATATAAAGACTTCTTATGGTCTTTCTGGTCTGCAAGGCCATCTAATACTGTTACCTGTCTGATTTGCATGGATACCTACTCAGAGGTGAGGATCCCTGTGTTGTCATCCTTTCTTGTTTTGTTGGAGGCAGAACAGGGCAGAGGGAGAGCTGAGCAACTCAGGTGACTTTATGTGGCATGCTGACAGCTAACTTGAAACATAAACCTTGCTTTGAAGCTCAAACCAGCTAGTCACACAAAATGTGGTGGTGCACACAGAAGGAGAAACACTTGCTGAGATGGTACTGAACCATCTTTGTGTTTCTTATTATTATGGACTCATTTCTGATACTGCAAGTCCTAATTGTCTGATACCAATATAACAGAAAACTTACTCCAAATCACTATTATTGTCTCCTTTCTTCCAGATTGTGTGAAGTGGACAACTAATTGTTTCAATCATATATGGCCATGTCTTCTGCAGTTAGGGACTCTGTAATACCCTTGGGTAATGCCAACTGCAGGAAGAATTTCACTCACAGACAATATCATCCCATTTACATATAAGAACTTAAATTTTTCAGGATAGAGTCAGCTGGATTTCAGGGCAAAATGAACCTTTAAAGATTTATATTTGAATCCAGGGATGTTTTACATTGGCAAAAACTGACAGGTGATATAAAGATATTTTCATTTGTGTAAATACATGTCTTGTTGGTTATAGTAATTTTTCCGAGTTCTAATAGTATTCAAGTCTGACTGTCCCATCTCTTTTGGACTCTGCTGCTAGACAAAATGTTCTATCCTGTGGAAATAAAACTATTGGTTTATATAAATTAGAAGAATTTCTTCTTTTTATCACAATGTAATCATTGTTTTTGGGGAAAAAAAACCCCAAGGTCCAAACCTTTTAATTCTTGTGGGCTGTGTGCGTTGCTGTAGTCTGTTGCATTAAGGGTATAGAAATTTAGCATAAATTGAGGCTCTTCTGTGTCTCACTGAAACAAATTGGGGCTGTGAGTCCTCCCCTCGTTGCAGACACCCTTCAGCTGTTATGCCTTCCTCGAGCCCAGTGCAAAGTAAGGGGCCCAGCCTCATCAGCTGTGCCCAGATGGCAGGAGCACAGAGCTCAGCTCTGGCCATTGGCCACGCTGTTGCAGGCAGCCACCGAGGGCTGTGGGGCAGGTGCCCGTCCCTCCAGCCTGTCGAGGCCCTTCTGAAGGGCTGCACAGCACTCTGGGGTATCTGCTGCTCCTCCCAGCCTTGCTGGGTCAGCAAACTGGCTCAGGAGGCCTTTGCCCCTTCGTCCTAGTCATTGATGGATAAGCTAAACATACTGGATCCAGTCTAAACTGACTGGCCTCCAGCCAGACTCTGTGCTGCTGATCACAAATCTCTGAGACTTGCCATTCAGCCCTTTATTTATTAATTGTTTATTAGCAATTCATAGAGCACGTCCACCAGGATTTTTTCTATATGCAAATGCACTACATCAGAGGTTTACTTGAAATCTTATTGATTCATCAAGTAGGTTGCAAATGCAGAACTGCTGTGAACTTAGATTTGATCATAATTTTGAATTAGCACTTGAATATCAGCTTTTAAACAAAAGAAAGAACTAAAGAAAGTGATTAGTGGTCATAATATTCAGCTTCATTATCTAGTCTAACAAAACTCAAATTGCATAATGAGAATTATTAACAAGTTTTATTCCACTTCAGTTGGTACAAAAGTTTCAGATGTAAAGAAGTAAATCCTTTACACCTTTCAGACCTTGTTCTCATTCTATTATTTGATATGTTGATATATTATTCTATATTGATATTTATGTTGTCAGCTGCTTACTCAGAACACAATCTATTCTGTAACAAATAAAGCAAGAGCAAGTGAAAAATGCCTGCAATAAAAGTTATCGATGAATACCTATTGCAGGAACAAACTTTTATTTTTGGACTCAATATGTAATTTCTATTGATTAGTGCTTGATTATTATTATTATATGGAAACAGGACTTGCTGAGATAATTATTGCATGTGGTTTCTGATAGTTTAAAAACAAATTAGCTCTTTACACTCTGGATGTTTTAGACTAGGCAGAAAGTATATCTCCTTTATCTTGGGCAATATAACTCGGTATTAAATTTATCTTAACTCAGGAAGAAGATGCTCAGAATTTCCATGGCATTACTTCAAGTATTTTTATAATTTCTAAGTACTGTTCTTATAATTTCTAAATACTGTTCTTAAAAAGTACTGTTCTAGAAACTGCTTTTAAGTGGAGAAGTTTGTTTTAACACAGACAAATAGAGTGAAACAGTTAACGTCAAACCTGGACAAAAAAAAAGAAGGAACTCTTCCCCCCACCCCAATAGTCTAAGATCTGTAGAAAATTTTGCTTGACAAATGTGAGCTTTTGACATTTGACATAACAAAGACTTATTAAAGATACAGTAGTATTTATTTTATATCTGTTTACATTCACCGAATTTTTTTCCTTGTTGCTGATAGTAAGGTACTGGTTTCCATTATGGAGATCCTCTTGCCAATTTTTGTGGCGCAAAGTCAATAGTAAATAAAAGAAATTTTATGCAAATCTGAAACATTATTGGAAATACATTTAAGTGTTTAATTTTATTTTGAATTATAAGTGATAAAGACACTTCGAATGATACAATGATTTTTTTTATTACAGGACCTTCTTAAGCAGTTCACATAAGACTTCTTGGTATCTGTAACCTATGACTAATACAACAGTTTTAATTAGTTATGAAGAAGGAGGTTAGGTCACACATTATAATATTAAGTTGGAAGAAGCCAATATGAAGCTGGGCTCACTTTCATAAGTTAATAAAACTCTTTTATTTCAAGGGTAGATGTCAATTTTTAGCAGAATATTATTATTTTTCTGGTCATTACTGGATAGCTTCATGAATATTTATTTTCCACTGCTCACATTAATATTGTGAAAATTCATGTATTCGCACATGGTGTGGAATGAGATAACTTCTTTGGATACTACAGGATCTGAAGCCAAAGGTTTGTGTTTTCAAATAGATGACTAGGTGTGGAATAGCATACATAGAAAAAAAAATTTTGCATGAAAACTCTCATTTTACTGAGAGCTACAAATAAGACTGGCTGGAAGGTACCTGATTTTTAAATAAAGTAGAACATGTAAACAGTTAAGATTGATCCTTTTGTGAATTGAAAAACAACAGACTTTCAAATCTTATAAAGTATACAGAAAAATATCTACATTGTCCTGTAGGAGGAAATAGCTGTCTTGAAATTTCAGTTTGTAATGATGGAACTGTCTGAAGAATCCTTACTTTGTTTTTCTTTCTAATATTAAAAAAAGAAAATTGTTGTTAACAGCCAAGAGTATGACTGCAATTTTATTTGCAAAAGGAAAGACTCAGTAGCTAATCCTGCTGCCTTCCCAGCCATCTATGAAAATGAGGAAATAATGCAAGGTTCTACCACCCAAGCTGATCTCATCTCCATGTATCAGGATTGATTTTCTGAGAAATAAGTATTATAATGATAGATGGAGATTTTCTTTTTTATGCTTCTAAATGTTAGTTATTGATATCTCAAATTCTCCATTATTAATTGTTTTTTCTCTTTATGTCTTTAAAAAAAAAATTACAACCAAGAGATATCCATTCTGTTACTGGAAGCATGTTTAATTTTCTCTCAAGCCAGAAATCCTGAGTTTTCTTTACTTTTTGTTTGTTTGTTTGGGTTTTGTTTTTGTTGTTTTAATGTTGAAGAGAGCTTACTTGGTCATTGATATTACCTAATATTAAAAAAAGTCATTAAAGGAATTGCTCTTCTTTGGGTAAATATCACTGGTCAGGTCTGAATGTGAGCATTTGCTTGACTGTAACTGTTTTACTCCAAACAGGGAAACCTCCAAGCTGCCACTTTCCTGACCTGTGTCCTACACCACAGTAGGATTAGATGTCATTGAGACTGCTTGCTGTAAGAAATATGTCTGAACATTAGGATGGGTCTGTGATACCTGTTATAACTATTAACCACTCCAAAAGCTTTTTCACTGACTAAATGAAAGAACTATCTATAACATGATTTTAACTGTCTGATGCATTTTCTCTACTAAGTTATCAATGTCTGGATATTAAATACCCAAATCACTCACCAAACCTTTGAAAAGTATTAAGGTCAATGATGTAGTTGAACATATTTCTGTCTTTTTTTTTTTTTTTTTTTTTTTTTTAAA
>LTAT01000006.1:41654844-41685453 GCA_003286495.1 Chlorodrepanis virens
TTCTCTTCTCTTCTCTTCTCTTCTCTTCTCTTCTCTTCTCTTCTCTTCTCTTCATTGCAGAGAACTCTGAATTAGTTTTGAGTCTGGGCTGTCAGGATAGCTGTCCTTTTAAAAGTTACCATATATTCTCACAGATTTTATTTTTTTTTATAACTACAGAACAAAATTTATGCACATAAGAAAAGCTACTGAATATAACATTATAAGTGATAAACTATTTCAATTACTTCCCATTAAAATTCAGGGAAGCAATGCAATAAATTTTCTGTGAGTAAGAACTTATACCTACCAACATTAGGCTAGATTTGGATTTGCATTCAGCTGCTCATACCACATTAATGGTGATGATTTCTCAGTCTGCTAGGAGCTTTAATTTTGTAGAGAAATTAGTTTGATGCTCATGACGTTTCCTCCTATATTATCCACTGTAGTTAAGAACACATAACTGCTCCTATTCTAACCTATTTTCAGCTACAGCCAGGATTCTATTTAATGCACAATGAAAGCTCTAAAGATGTAAAGAACATCAAAGACTAAAATTTTGATTTTTCCATCTAAAATAAATTTTGAAATTGTTTCTCATTAAGACTTAAAATCAAAAAAAACCAGTGTTAAAAGCTTAAATATAGGCCTGCATTGCAGAAGACTCATTAAATCAATGATATGGGTTCACATTATCTAAGTAACATAGAGTTTAACATAGGTTAACAATTCTATATATATGTTATAGCAAGACATAGAAATGGCAATTCCTTGTTCCTGTATTACTCTCATTAACTCTCTTTCAGGATTCTTGGATCTTCAGATGTAATTGCCACAGACAGGCATGGAACACATATAGCTTTTACACAAGAATTGTTCCTCATTGGAGAAGCATCTGTGCATTTAAGCTTAAAAAAGATGATAAAAATATTATTAAATCAGAAGAATCCATATGGCAGAGATTTGATAAGTAGAGACATTCAAGGGCCTGAATACTTTAATAGTGAAAATCTGGTGGAATTAAATTCTTACATCTATGTATGTCAAAATTGTGAAAAGACAAAGTTTTGGTCAGGATAAGTTGAATCATGACTATTCCAAATGTTGCATGTTAGAGACACATCAGAGAAGGAAGAAAACCAAATTTTCTTTGTTATTATTTTAGTTAGCATCCCCTGAGTATTGAAGCCTGTGCATGTCAAGCATCTGATATCTGTGACTTCCCAGCTGGTTCCTAAGCACACCCCAAATATAACACACAGATGTTGTTAAATAATATTCCTTCATTAATCATTCTCACTATGTCCAGTTTCTCTCATTATTTTTGTAGTGTAAGTAAAGATAACACATATAGTTTGTGAATATTCCCTAAGATGCATAAATGTATCTATAACTGGACAAGCAAAGAATTATGTGGAGGTCTAGAGTAAATCTAGAATGCTTTCTTCCTGATCCCACCTAGATAAAATGAACATGTTTCACAGGTTTCCAGTAACTGCTAGCTGTTTTTAAGTGTCAGGCATACAAAATAAGGGTCTAAAAAAACCCCTTATTTAGATTGAAATACATTTTGAAAAACTTAAAACCAGTTACTTTTAAAATATGCATATTATTCCATTATACAGGCTGTTATTCCATAATACGGGCAGAGATCTTGTAAATTATGTCTTCTCTGAGTGCTACCTGAGCAACAGAGCAATTACAATGAATTTTAAATTAATGAAGTTTACCTTAGTTTTGATTTCTTTTCTTTATGTAGATGCCAGTGTTCTGAACTTTTTAAGACAAGTTTACTCTAGGTGAATGAGAACACAGGAATAGAACATTCAGTGAATATGTGTCTTTGTATACATCGGTTTGTCCATTTATTAATTTAGTACTTCAACAATAGCTATAAATGATTCAACTGGTCTAGAAGTTAACTACTGGACTGGTTGGTAAAAACAATAAAATGCATCATATCCTTACTGAGAATTTATTCTAAATCTAATATTATTTTCCAAACTATTAGAACTAGAAATAAAAGTAATCTTAAATGTTTAAGAGGGTGTATAACATGTCACTGGAATATTGGAATTGCTTCTTTGGTCACAAAAACAATTTAACCTGCTGAAGGACAAAAAGAATTTTTCTCAGTGGACCCACCTGTAAAAATGAGGGCAATGGTTTATGTACAAAGACCCAGTTATAGACATTTTATACCTAAAGGACTATTTGCAAACATATTTGTTCAGAGAAGTGCTCTATTTTCAGTTCTACCTGCTGATCAAAGCACTGACCTCAAACACAGCCCTGTGGCATAGCTTTCATTTAACAGTACCTGAATGATCCTCGGGCAAGCTGTGTAACACTTTTGGGTGTGACAGGTAAAGACTAGCAATTGCTATTCATAGCACTTTTCTAACTTGTCTCCTGTCAGCACTTAAAAATATTCAGACATATGCAAATTAATTGAAGGGTCAAAATATGACATCCTAGGATTTCTTTCAGTTATTTCACAGGATAAGGCTCAGATCATATAATGTTATAGAGATTATGTATTCTATGACCTGAATGTTAGGCTGGAAAATAAGTAAATTTTGCAGTTGAAGGTGATCCTATCTTCTTCCTAGCTGTAAGCCATGTAAGCATGCAAGGTTACTAATATTTTGACTTCAGAAAAAGGCATTAAACCAAACTTGTACATTAAACATAGGGTAAAAGTAGTAATAAGAAGTTTCATTACTCCCCATAATAAGATGAGATCCACAAATAATGCCTGTCTGATGAATAAGGATAGCAACATGTACTTCTACATTCACACAATTTTGATTTAATAATCAAAATTAATAATAAAATACTAAAACATAAAATTAATAATAATAATACTAGTACTACTACAGTCTCAGTGTCTTTTGTCCTAATTACTTTTGGATCATCAGCTTGTTCACATTTAGTGCACGAAGCCAGTAGATCTCACAATTTCCAGCCAGTAGAAAGTGAGTGGATGTAGAATTTTCCTTCAGACCAAAGTAAAGGCATATTTTACTTGACACAAATAGATAGATAGAGCTCTAAAAATGTTAGTTTACGGCCTAAATCTGTTCAAATATTTGCTTCCATCATCTGTTACCTACAAAGCCTGAAACAAGTATATTAATGGTAACATTTACTGAATAAAAGTGAGAAAAGACCTGGAAAAGAATTTTTATGAACTTAGTGAGATTACATTTGAATTGCTAACTGGTTTTATTGTTATAAAAATACGAATTCACACATAGCCTGTGGAATTGCTGTTATATCAGTGTAAAAGACATCTGAATCAAACTTGCTCTGCACTGGTTGCTAAATCTTCCTTATGGGTCTCATGGGAAGTTACTTTTATTGGTTCTGTAAATCTGGATTACTTTGCAATACCAAGTGGTTCTTCAAACCTTTTATAGTTCCTAAACCACCCTGAAAACTATTTTCATTTTACGGTTTCACTTCAAGACTCAACTGCCACAGGATATAGCATACAATATTGGGTTGTTGCCATGTCAGAAATCTCTTATGTAATCTATGAAAAAGGTTTGGATTTCATCAAAACAAAAGAGGTCATTTAACCTTCATGTTTAAGAGACTTGATGTGTGTCTTGGGACTTTTACTTGGTCTTCTCTTAAGTAAAATAATGCATAACTACTGGTTGGGAAAAAGCATGACATAAAGTTAATAATAATAATACTAGTACTACTACTAATCATTTTAAGAAGTAGATCTCACAACTTTCATCAGCAAAATACACACATCTGATTCAACCCATTGACTTGTAGTTCAAAACCACTGCTCTGTCTTAATTATTTTTTAAAATTTTTACTGATATTACAGATATAGCTGTGCTGGCATTACCAATTTTTGGTTGAATCTGATCATAGCTCCGATGATTATGGATGCTACTCTGCAGACTTAGATGCCATTCTGCCATTTCTACCCTAATTTTTAACTCATCTTCAGGGAAAAAACAGTCCAAGCAAGAGGTTGGCTTAGGTTAGGCTCTGTGTGCCTTTGAGAAACTGCCACTGTAGAGACCTGTTATGTAAATTTTCATATAGTTAAAAAAATATTGGCAGTTGGAAGCAGAGTTTCCTGCTGAAGTTGTGTGATGGAGGAATTTCGTGCTGGAAAAAAATGAGAGGAAAAATGTGTCTCAAGGAGGAGTTAGAAGTGACAATAAGGTTTAAACTTAATAGGAGAGAAAAATAAATGGAAATTTATAGGAAATATTTTATTGAAAAATAAACCAGCAAGAACTAATTAGGGCATGGAAATTTTTCTTTATTGAAACAGAAGATTTGGATTTTGTCTGGAGTGCTACTGAAAAGATACAGTCATGGAACTATAGAATTGTTGAATGGTTTGGGTTGGAAGGGACATTAAAGATCACCTAGTTCCAACCCTTCTGCCATGGGCTGGGATGTCACTTGCTAGCTCAATTATTCAGGATCCAATCTTACCTGGCCTTGAACACTCCCAGGGATGGAACATCCACAGAGAAAGAAAAAGAAATTTGAAAATCTTCAGTTCTTACCTCCTGCTTTCTGTTCTCAAAAGTATGTGTACAAGATCTCTACCCCACTGTTTCCTTTAAGCAGATGCTCCCACTGTGCTAAGCACTGTCCCTCACAAGGGGTGACCACATAAATATTTCACTGTATTGCAAAGTGGTCCTAGAGGTTTGGATTATTTTTTGAACAACACTGAATGGAAAAACTATTCAAAGGCAGTAAATTTGTTCTTGGTGGAAACCATCCTCTTGCCACTGAGAAAGCCTGTAGTCATAGCATATATTTTGTCACCTTTAATTGTTCTTTGCTGAGGATAGGAGCATTAGGGACACTGCTCTGTTGATGGTAAGAAATGGTTGTCTCCTCAGAGGGAGAACTTTGTGCTTCTACTTCAATCAAGTACAGGCCCTGTGATAACACTGGAGCCAAACCCTTTCAGCCTTGCTGCTGAAAAGGAGGTGACTGAACTGGCCAGGGGCAGAGGACCAGGCATAAGCATGTCCTGTCTCAGCCTTTCTGACTGCTGTGACAGGAAAGCAGTGATGGAAAGAGGGTCCCATGGAGCTGGGGCAGTGCCCTTCTGAGCCATCTTCCTTTTCCACCTTCAGACTTTGCTCAGTGCTCCTGTGACTGCTTGCCAGCCCCAAATCTGAACTCACTTCTTCAAGTGCTCAGAAGGACTGTCTATGCATGTGTGAACAGAATGGTGTGTAAAATATTGTTTACATGAGAGGCATGCACCAACTGAACTGAACAGGAAGCCCTCCTCTCTTTTGCTCTTGCTCCCTTTGTCTCTCTCTGTTGACCTAAGCTCTGGACTGTCCGTGTAGCAGGACCAACACAGGATCTAAGAACTGGTGACCTACTTTCTTTTTCTCTTTTTCTGTCTTTATTTCTGCTCTCCTTGGCTTTGTCTTGGCAAAGTGTGTTTATCAAATTCTACCCCTTACTCTGTGCTGAGGTTTGGTGACATGATTTGGGGGTTATTAAACTGTGTTGTGAAACCAAGGGCTTGTTAGCCAACATTTTAGTGACTAAATAATGGTATAATAGCCAGAGGTAAGGTGATTATACTATAAAAGCATAAGGGTTCCCTGACACTTGTAATGGTGTTGTTCAGCCTGACCAGAATTTATAACTAACTTCGAGTCCCATTGCAGGGGGGTTATGGCAGTAAAAACATGAGCTAAATAAGATGATGAGATCTACCAGAAACTTAAAGTGTTTGGGGCACTTGCTGAGATGCAGAGAAATCTTTTGAACCTCTTTTTCACTCTATCAGGCATAGATAGATGTTGTGTGCTCCTTTCAGCATATTTAAAGTTTTGGTTTTAACTTTAGATGGAATGGTAAATGTTCACAAGATGACAAAATGGTGATGTTACCTAGTTGTCAATACTTTTTGCTCCAGTCCGCCTCTAGTGATTCATAATTTAGGAGTATCAGAAGCCCTCTTTGTATGAATTGAATGAATACTCACAGTCAAATTATTGGGAGCCTAATGAAAGAAGCAATGTGATAGATTTTTCAGGACTCTTAGTAGTCCTTAAATTTAATGATGGTTTTTGTATATCAATTTACTTTCATGCATTTTGTGCTTACATATGTCCAGTATTATATCAACAGATATAAAAAATACTTTTCTGTAGCTTTTAGTTTTCTATATTATCATAAAGAATGTGTTTAATGATTTTAAAATTACCTCCTGGGGGTAAGTAAATGCTCACTTTAATTCAATTATTGGCCTTTCTTATGTTTTACACTGGAGCTGGGAGAGTTTATGAGTATCTGAGCATCTTCAGTGCTAGATTCTGACATTTCTGACTTCTAGCCAACTAGGTTTAGAAAGAAGCCACTGCCATTTCTGTGACAGAGCAAAATGTACACTGCACAAAGTGCATTTGCCAAGGCTTCTTTTTCAATGGGAGACTTTAAACAAGATATGTCTGGAGGATAGGAACATATGGTTACTCCATGAAGTAATTTATAGGAAGCATTTCCTTTCTCTATCACATCTGTGGCACTATCACGTGGCCTATTTTTGTCTAATTTACTCAGCCAGAAGATCTTCCTGCCTGTATAATATGATCCCAACTAAGTATTTCTGGTTCCCAAAAGTTCCAGCGGTCCAGAGCATAAGCACAGAAGGAGGAGACTATTTTTCCCCCTCATAATTATATGGTGCCCCTAGCAGAATTTTCCATTAAGGATAACAATTTTAGTACAAAAAAAAAAATTGCAAGTCAAAAAGAATTGTTTTTAAAACCAATTTTTTTTGCAAAGTGGGCCCAGCCACTATACCCTTTTCTTTAATTTTTGACAGTTTTGACAGGAGGTAATGCAATTGGAACATATAATGCAAACTGAAAAATTAGAATACAAAATATTGCATTCTAGTTTCAACATATTTATTTAACTTCAAATATTATTTTATAGTTACAGCAGGATTTTGAGGTTTTTTTTGTGGGGGTGATCAGAGAAATAAGACCTTTACTTTTATAAGTGAATTATTTTCTTTTTATTCTGGTGAAGACACTTGAACTTTCTACAAATAAGTGAAACACCTCCCATCAGAAACTTGAATGCTAGTGATTTGTTAAAAGAAAAAAATATCCTGGTAAAAGCTGATTACAAGTGAAAATATGACTTCTGAGAGATTACACTGATTGTACAAATTCTTTTGTCCAGAAGGAGTATATATAGGCATCAATTAGTATTAAAACCATAAGAAAAATATTAGGTATACAAACCACTCTTTTCTCAAGTAATGGAAAATTCAGAATAAAACCAAAAATTCAAACAATTACAAAGGAATAAAAAGTTTCTTCTCATTTCTCATTTTCCTTTTTTTTTTTAAAATACAAACATATTTAAAAATTACTCTAACCATAGGTGGTGCTCATATGTTCATAGCTTATTATCAAAGATTTTTCAGAGATAGTGTCCTTGTTGGGTTCAGATATTGATCTTTAGCCTGTGAGTGTTTAAACAGTTAACTGAATTCTGTGCCAGTAGGAAGTTTATAACCTGCTAGCTTATTTCTTATCTGCCTCATTTTTCGATTTTATTTACTTTTGATTTTCTCGATTTAAAAATTCCTGTGCTATTTTCCTGTCTGTGTTTCTTCTGAGACTTCCTGATTTGAGGCAGAACGTGTGCCCTCCTCAGTGTGTCACCCATCACGAGAAGATTCTTTCCCATAAATAAACACTGATAAGTCTCCCTTTGCTGAGCTAGCAAATCTCCACTTACAGCCACAAAATTTCCTTTGAACAAGAAAAGGAACTGCTGTATTTTCTTTTTTTTTTCCCCCTGATAGTTTCTGTAATGTAAACCAAATGGCCTGGGAGGACAGAAAATTGTCCTGTATATCTAATAAATACATTTGTAAACAGACTCTGGTAGTCATAGCTTTGAGCTGCTGGGTCATAGCTGTGAGCATGCTTGCAATCCCATTTTTGCCATTTGGGAAATTAGGGCCTTTATAATAGGGATGAGAGATGTCTGTGTCATCCATGCTGGGATGTTTACAGCTGGATATTTCAGGCCAGCTTTTGGACTGGAGGAAGTGAAAGATTTTTGCTGCAGGAAAATTTGAGAACCACTATGCAAAAGCAGGGTTTTTGTAAGTTTGGTTTTATTATGTACCTCTACACATAACCTGTTCTCTCAGGAAAGTCAAAACTTGCACGTCTGATGTAGAAAGTCATCCTACTAGTATTTTAAACAGTGGGTTTTTGGTTTTCTTTTGTAGTTTGAAATGTATTAAGTGTCATGACACTTAGAAAAATGCTATCGTTGGAGTTATCAAGGCACAAATATTTCCAAAATCAAAACACAAATTGAGACATTCTGCATAAATAGTAGGAATGTACTTTCTTTAAGAGGACAAAATACTAGATCTTGCCTCAAAATGGAAAAAAGGCCCAACATGGTAAAGAGATGCATTAACCTTGAGAGGGACTAATTTTTGGATTTCCAAAAGTAAATGGGAATCTGTCATGATTATGTCATGTGTGTTACCACTTAACTCTTGTGTGCAATTACATTTATGTGCAAAATGAATATGCAATGAAGTATGAAAAATATATCTAGCATGCACATGTATGGTTTCTTTCTGTGTTTTTAAGTTTTGTGTTTTAGCAAACACAGTTTTGGCAAAATTTGTGTGCTTGTTTTACAACACCTCAGGTCTGATTTTGGTAAATCAGCTACCTGATATCTTGTTTGTTTCTGAACAACAGATGAAATTATATAAGTTCCCAGAGCGCAAACTAACCTCATCCATCCATAAGAAGCATGAAGCTTCATAGATTAACTTTGGCTTTGAGCAATGTAATGACTGAAAGCCAGATCCTCTGTGGTGTAAATTAAATTAATTCTCCTTCTCTGCCTTCAGTGGCTTGCACAAACTTACAGCAGATGTGTCCATAAGAGACACAGACAGTGCTGTGAAATGAAATGCATTTAGATTTTTCAGTTCTCTTCTTGACATTTTTACTCATTCATTTTCTTTTTGCCTCCCGGTGTCTTTGGGAATGAGGCAAGGGGAACAGCATTTAAGCCTGGTTCTGTAAAATTGTGGACTACAATGGTATAGTCATGTATTACAAATCTGCAGCATTTATGTATATATTATACCTGTACTGTGGGGCTAAATTATGCCCACACCTCCATATAGCTTTATTCTCAAGGTGCATTGCACATTTATTTTCAATGTGCATTGCAGATGCAGACCTGTACTTGAAAAGAATATGTGATTTTATAATATTTTGCAAGTATCTCTTAACTTTTTGTATATACCAGAGATATATCAGTTAATCCATTAATTTAGCAGCATTTTATTTATTTTAATATGATATCTTCATGACTTACAAGCTGAAGAGACAGCTTTTCATATTTTCTGTTTTTTTTCTAAAATGGATTCAGTTCTCATTCAAATGTACATTTAGCAAAATTTTCTTTCTTTATATTGTACTTGCTTTGCAGATGTTATAGCAACTTTAAACAGGAACAAGATGTCAGCAAACATGATAAGCTGCATTATTTCTCACCATCTGTAGTCACAGGACTTCAGAAAATCAATGTTTGTATCCTCCTCTCTAAGGAGCACTTATTGTCAGTTCAAGTAAATGTGTTTAATCCAGATAGTTTCTTTTGAATTTTAGGGAACGGATGTTCTGCCTTTGTGTAAGTGCACATGGTGATGAAAATGGTGATGAAAATGTGTGTCTGTTAAGCAGCAGCATTGGACAAGTTTTTCCAAAGGGTGCCATTAGAGCACTTACTACACATATCTGTCTTCCTCTAAAAGCAGGCACCTTCCAAAAGACTTATTTGATTTTCTGATCATGCATCTCGGCATACAATTCTTGGCTAGATTTTTATGCATAATTTTTAATTTACATATATTGGTACTTAAATTATTTGTCTAACTTGCTGACAAGATAAATCAATTTTCAGTAAAATGTGGCAGTAATTATGTTTTTTACTCCAAGCATATCTCAGAAAACCAATGTGGTTAAATGCACAGTTCCTCAAACCATTCCTTCCCATCGAGTGCATCCTAGAAATAATTGCAATTTAGCAGTTACAGTGTTTCGTATATGAGGTCCAAATGGCATAGATTTTCTTCAGAGAAAGCAATAAGCACAAAGGCAGCTTACAGTATATAATTCGCTAGAGTCAAGCAGACCTCACCCAGCCACTTTGCTGAAACTAATTCTAACTCTGTAGAATAATAACTGATCTGAATTGTTTCATGTAATTCGTGAAAATTCCTTTTTCTAACCACGGGAAAACAATGTTAAATAAGATGTTAGCTGTCAACATTACTGTAATGCCAAATTTTATACACACGTGAACAAGCTACTGAGAAAATTGGAGTTTTCTTTCAGCCTCTACGTGACCCCGTGCTACTGAAGCCTCTGTAGATATGAAATAGCTGCACCATAGTTGCTAGGAGACAGTAAAACTATTAGTTTTGGCTTCAACATGACCTAGGTCTACATCTCTTAGAGCATCTTTGTACCTTAGGCTATTCCTGCATGGAAAGTTCGAAAACAGTAAATAATTTCGTCAAGCTTCTGGGCCTTAACTAAATAACTTCTGAACTGACAGTATCAAAAGGCAACTTAGCATAGGGAAACATATTTAAAAGAAGAAAATTCTTCAATTTCTCTCAAAATTATCTACCCACAGTCTTAGAATATGAAATTTGATATTTTCTAAACTCATAGCTTTCCAATATGCAAAGTCGTTTTGTCAAACTCACTGATAAACATGTAGTGTTCTTGTTTTTACTTGTATGTCCTTAAATCCTTAATTCTACTTCTTGGAGAGCTTCCTGTTTTTAAATGGAAAGGTTTCTTATTGCAGCTCCATCATCTTTTATGGAAGAAAATTCAATTTTAATTCATCCTAGTCATGCATAAAACAGAGCATAAATTTCTAGTGAAATACTGATAATAGTTGTTGCTACTGGATGCCCATGGGTTTGGTTTATCTAGGAAAAATAAATTTGTAGTTAAGATTACAGTTTGTGACTCATTGGGGTCATACATTTTAAGGAAAGGATTATGCTGGACATTTCTTAAGATCTCCTACATTGTGCTGCCCATTGCATTTCTTCAAATCATGAAATATGCCTATAACTTTTGATACATTTGGAACATGACTGTAAGGTTTTTTTTGATTCTGTCATATAGCTTTTGCAATTTATTCCATACATCAGTGCCTTTTTTTGGCATTATCTCCCTATAATGGAATAATATTTCCTACTACACAGAATAGAGGTTTATTCATGGCTGAGGATTGTTTGGATGCAATGGAGTTTGAAATCATCTAAGAAGAAAAAAAGTGAGGGATTCCTTATGGAGTGGTAACAGCTATTGAAAGTAAACCAGAAGAACAGAAAAAAAGATCAAGGCTCTTTCTGGTAGTTTGAGGCCACAACAAAAATGGATGATACAATTTCTCTTTCCTCCTCGAATTTTTGAAACATTCTAGGAAATGTAATCTATCAATAGAGTACGAATATTTCCTTAAAGCTTGAAAATATAATTTAGAGCTTAGGATATAAAAAAATTAAAGTCTAGTTTCATAGAGAATCAAACTGAAGGTTCTCTGAGCACCCAAGCAAGTGATTTATGATTTAATCAAGACACAGGACTTAGATTTATGATGGCTCTTTCAGAGGCTTGTTTCTCCTGGAGTATAACTTGGTGAAGGTGTTGTAGATGTTGGGTGGATTGTTTCTGTGAAGGAGATAGGAAGTGAAGTTAGGTTCTTCAACAAGCAGGGAGACAATAATACTAATGCCTTATTTCTATGATTCTGCAAAAACTGAATAGTTAGATCACATCCTGTTTCAATCTGTTTCAAAACTCAGCTGAATTCAGAAATACCCATGTTTAGCAAACTGAAAGACCGAGTCAGACTTCTAGGAGGGAGTGCAGATGTCTGACTTGGGCTTTTCTGGGAAGATTGTGCTTTGAGAACCTCTAAAAACTGGAGCTAATCACAGCACCTCACATTCTAGCATTCCTAAATCTCAAAACACTTTACAATATTGGTTTATTTTTTGTAACCATAAGCAATGTTTTGGATTAGGTCTTTCTTCTGATACTGAGTGAAAAGGAAAAGAATCCATCAATCATTCTACTTTTAAATAAAAAATGATGAGGACTCTGGATTTACAAAAGAATATTTTCCAAGAAAAAAATTCCTAGCTGATTAATGAGTGCATTTTGAAAGATGATAAAAAGATAACTTGTGAAGTATGAATGAATTTATTTCCAATCTGGAAACCACCATACAAAAGTATTGCGGTCTGTGTTTCACAAGTTGCTCAGCAAGTTTGTTTGGGTTTGGACTATTTATATTTATTTTCTATTTATTTATTTATATTTATTTTATAGCTACTCCACTGAAAGTTTATGAACTATTCATAATATATTTACAAGGGTGAATTTTTACAAAGATCTTTTGGAAATTACACAAAAAGCCCTCTTCTAATTTCTTTTGCATGGAAGTGGGAATCAAACTTTTCCACATCTCAAATTAATTTTTTCAAACACAGTAAAATTAGAAATTAATTAATTAAATCAATCAATTGATAAAATAAATTAATTTTTCTTACTGCAATAAGACAAAATACTCTCTAACTTACTGTAGCTTTAAAGTCAGAAGGCTGAGAAATTACAGTAATAAGAGAGGCAATAAGACAATTTAATTTGCCTAATCTGCATGAAGCGCCCTCTTTATGTACTCTGCAAAACTAAAAGATTCAAGATATGCAATCTGCTACATAATGCAACAGACTTGTCAAATTTAAGTGCATTTTAACAATATATTTTAAGCAGATTATGAAATTCAACATTTAAATAGAAGACATAAATTTTTATCTCTAGTTCACAGAGATTGTCAGACTTACACAGAAATGAATGGAATATATTTGTTCCAACACTATCAAATGAGGGAAACTTACAATATGGTGGCTGCTCTACTTCAGAGATGATAGGAAAGTATTAAGACTAAGTTACAAGTAGTCTTTGCTCCTGTATTACTGCTAAGCCAATTTCTTAACTTTGTGACTTTTTCTGAAAAGATTTTTTCAAATAAAAAAAGTTATTCTTCCAATATTCCATGTGTTTCTTTAATAACTAAGAACATTCAATTTATGCAGATTTTTTACCACTCATGCTAAATAGAAACACATCTCACTGTGTGCAGAAAATATATGTAGTCTACATATTGTTCAGCAGCGGGGATACAGTCTAAAATATTGAAGTGCACTTGGGAAGTACCAAAAGGATTTATGTTAATAAAATATTAATGACTATTTACATATGGTGATCAGACTCTATTACTCTAGGTCTGAAAAGCAATATATCTAGGCAAAATATTTTTCTATTATTCTTGGACAGTGTAATTAAAATTCACTAGAAGGAATACCTCTTGGAGTGGTCTGATTTGCCCCAGGGAAGAAATTCCAAAATAGGATCCATTTGCTGAATTATGCTTTTTTTTGTGACAGAAAAATCCCCAAGCCAGCATTCATGGCATGGGAAGATTTATTCCTGCTTTATTCTTTATAGATACTGTATTCTGTTCCTCACACAAAAATTGTCTCTGTATTTGCATCTATCTCACCTTTATTACCAAGTTGAGGCAAGCAAGAAAGAAAGAATGGCTATTTTCACTTTCTGGAGCCTGAGAAGTCTTCTAAGACTTATCCTCACTGAAACTGCTTTGATGGAGTTGCTTTTCAACTTTAGAGACAAAAATCTCATTGGAGAAATAAGGATCTTCAATTGTATTACACAATGTTTGTTATAATGCAATTGCAGGGTTTTCTTTGTCAACAGGAAATTTAATGTATTTTTTTTTTTAATCTTTAACATTTTTTTTTCTGGTCTTTTTCAAATGCTATAAACCAAGGAAGTTAAACAACTAAATGAGCTTTCAAATATGACATTACCACTGGAAAACCCTTCCTGGGTCCTATAATTAAATATTATTGTTATACCTATTTATTGTAACTACAGTTAGGCCAAACTTGGCTTCATTAACCTCTGTTTTTATGTCCCTCAAGACATAAAATCTTTGACTTGGCTGGTTTTTGCATTCCTTTGTCCTATTTGTGTTTTGTGACTAGTAAATGCAAACCACATAGTGGTGAGAATCAACTCCTTGCTCCCACAAAAGTGCATACTATCATATATACTATCTTTGACAGGTAGTGTTTGTGGTAGTGGTAGTGAAAATAATCATAATAATAATGGATACAGAGGTTAAAGGGACTTGCTTTAAAATTCTGAAGAGCTGTTTTTCAGCAACAAGATATAAACATATTTTCTCAGTCCAGCAGAATAGGATCAAATACAATCATAAAATGCAAAAACCCCAGTACATTATAGCTCAAGGAATGTAGCAAATACATTAATTTATGACCTCAGGTCAAATTGTAAAAAATCTTTTCATCTTTTAAACACAGAAAAATGTGAACGGCCCAGTATACCAAATGGTTTGAAACATCAGCAGAGTTGCAGCCTACTTCACAGTTTAGAAATCAATGTTATCATTAATTTCCTAGTTTTAAAATGTACTAAGTAATCTGATGAGATGAAGGAGGTTCTCAGAGAAAAAAAACATGTGAGACAAATGCTTACAGGCCATAGGTTTCTGAGAACCTTGAGGGAGAAATACCCTTAACAGTACATATGACCTGCTTTGCTATACCAATTTGTAACTGGGTGGGTTGTCATATTCTCTTTCCTCCCTCTACCTCATTTAAACCATCTGCCATGTACAAATCTATTTTGAAGAAGATATATATATATATTTTTCTTTATAGTCCCTTATTAACTTTATAAAAGATTAATTCACCTTGTTCTAATACATAAATCCTCATCTATATATAATGGACCATTTTAATATAGTAACTGGTAATAAGACTGGGAAGTTTCCCTGGGCTTTGTTTGTCATTTTTGGATAAATAACCTTTCATAATAAATCCTTTCATAACTTTGTAGAAGAGTATAAATTTAGCTGCTGTTTCTGGATTCCCAGTGTGGAGTAAGGTGCAGTAGAACTCTGAGAAAGGTACCCAAACAATGTTCTAAATATTGTTTTCATCTCATCATAAAAATGTACACATGGTTAGATGGTAGGTTCAATTTGCTTCATAAGGCCTTATGGAAATTTCTGGAGAGTTAGAGCTGCAAATCAAAAAGCAAAATTCATGAGTGCTTTTCCCTGAAATCTAAGCTGGTTGTGATCAGTTGTACTCAAAAACTGTTTTACATATAGCATGTCATCTTTAGCTACTAGCATAGTAGAAGAACACCCAGGTCCCTTAAATGATAAAGGAAAGACACAACATTCATAAATAAGGATCAGTGAACAAAAGAGTTTCCTGATGTGCTTTTCTGAAGAGTGCTCTTCCTCCATCGAAGTGCCTGCGTAGTAAATCTAGCCCTTTAGGCATTTAATCATTTTATGTGGATGTCTCGTAAATGTCTGTGCCTCACACTGGGAGCCAAGTGATCTTACAGTAAATATCATGGCAAAAAGATGATGAATCTTTGTGTCTTGATAAAATGATTACTTGGATTACTCGATCATCGCTTAGGAGAAACGTCATGCAAAAAGCAAAGGTGATGGGAATATTGACAAAATAAAGAAGGGTAGGTAAAATACATGTCAACTTGTCCTCCTTTTAAAATAGAACCTCTAAAGGGTACATTTGAGACCCTTATCTAGGCCCTGTAAAAACTTGTATGTAAGTAAATATAGTGTAGAAAATGTAATCACACCTATTAATGATCATTCATCCTGGTGGATTCCTACATTTCCCTAAAATTGCATTGGAATATATATTTCATAAAATATTTGGAATAAATTGCAATAAATAGAGGGGTTTTTTTTAGTGAAAACCAATTATTTAATCAAATAGAGGTATCAACTACACCAGTTTAAGAGGAGGAAAAAAAAAAATATCTATTTTTGTAGGCTGCCAGACTACATCTACAGGAAATAGAGTATCAGTAGTTTAAAAAGAGTTTGAATATCAGAATTTTTGAATCTCAGCTAGTCATATTAGCTATTTTATATTCTTATATTTATATATTAATAAACTCTTTTAACATGCCGTAGTTTGAGAGAAAAAAATGGGTTTTTTCAACAGTCTAGTACTATTGCTGAACATCATTTGTTTAGAACACACCAGACAGTCATTGCTAGTCAAATACATTTTTGTATGCACTACTTTCGTGACAGTCATGATGTTTTTAGGATTGATGTCTTAACTGATGAACAGATTTCCTGAAGAGTAATGTAGTCCCCTACCAGTTACAATGAGCAAATGGGGAACCTTTATTTACTCTGCAAAGAACTGAGCCTGAGTTATAAATGAAGAACTTTGGGCTACAGCCCAGCTTTCCATTCTCCTTGGGTCACAGGGACATCTTTCTGAAGGGTAAAGCAGCTGTACCAAAGATGGTAATTCCCACCCTCCCTGGGGAAACTCAGAGAAAAGATCACTGAAGTCACATAATATTGGTGTTCTCAATTTGTACTCAGCAACAGGAACGCTGCAGGCCTTTTCAAGATGTAACATCTTGACAACTCTACAAGATCTGCAAAGTACTTGCTAGCTCCCATTTAATATTACATGCCTGTAACAATGCAACTCAGCATTTTGATGCAGTTGTGATTGATTCTAGAAGTCCTAAAAGGAAATAAGGTAAGATAAGGTACTAGCTGATGTGTACCAATAAGGCAAAACACTTGTTCTATAAGGAATTCTACAATTAAGCATCTCTACCAAGTGACAAATTCATCTCACTTAATGGTTTCAAAGTGAGCAGCGGTTGAATCTTAGACACAATTCAAGACAGTCACAGAGATGTCAGGAAAACTCATGTTGTTAATGATTTAGAGCTAGACAATCATATTTCAAAAAGATGATTAGGACATGCTGACAGGATGCCAATGAATCAAAAGTTAACATTTTCTTAATACTGTTTTTATGAATGCCTTTTTATAGCTCAGTGTCAGTTGATTGACTGCTGTGTGATGCCATTTGCTCATCTGATCAACAGTTAATACAAGGTTGGATGTCACCATCAGACACCAAATGCTTGCAACATGTAGGGTGAAAGTTTTACCCTGCAAAGTTGAAAGCAGCTGTTAGTGAGCTGCCAGAGGCTATTTTATATAACCATTTACACTTAGCAAGTGACTGAGAGGCAGGCAAATGACACATTGCAAAGATGTTCTCAAGAGAATGCGACAAGCGTCTTCTCAGAAGACAAAGATCACCTTTTGGTGTCAGCGTATATTCTGTGCGACATCAAAGCTCATCAGCTTAACAGGAACAGGGAAGAGCACAGACAGTCTTTGTAAAGGACTGTGATATGCTATCACATGTGAGAAGACTGGACTACTTGTTCATAGTTACACTGTGATATGCTGGTGTATTTGGGAAGTCTGCAGCCTCATTTCAAGTATTTTGGAGATATTATGTATGTGTAAAGCATCATTGTGCTGAATTTACTGCAAATTGAAAAAATTTTCATAAGGAGGATGATTTACTTGAGAATATTTTTGAAGTGTTTCAGTAGAATTTCTTTCCCTCCAAAAATTAAATTACTGGATCTTATTCACAGAGGTAAGGGATAGCTTACTATTTAAAAAACTCAGGCACACTTAGGAAAAATTTTTTTCACCAGCTTGAAATGTATCATGTGTAAGGAAAGTTGCTGTTCATCTGGTTAAAAAAAAAAAAACCAACAAACAAAAAACAAATAAACAAAAAATGCTTTCTGTGGATTTAATATTTTGTAGTTAGAAATATTATGTTTGTAGAATATAGGGTCCTTTTAATTTCACTGCTCTTCAGTATACAATCAACAATATTGTTTCTAAACACAATTACTGAACTGCAATTGCTTATGCAATATAAGAAATTAAATTAAACTATAATTATCCAAGTATTTGTGCAACACCCTTTGGAATCAAAAGTGAAAAGTTACCATTTGGCTGGCTACCTAGCTTATTTCAGATATGATTGTTTAGAAGCTAAGCCATTGTTAATCTTCAAAACACTGCATAACTGAAGTGTTCAAACCTTTCAAAAAAGTCATTCTGCCAATATTTGATTTCATTCCAGGATCAGTAAGTATACAAGCACATTAGAAATAACCCCTCAGTAGAAAAAATTTTCATGTCTCTTTTTTTTAAATTTCATTTTTTAGTGTCGGTTCTTCAAATGATAGAGGTCATATTTCACTCATAAAGAGGAAGTGGTGAGAATAGATTTCTTAGCTTGATAAATACTCAATTATGCTTATGTTGCCAAGCTTATGCTGTATGTGCTAAGAGCTGATCACTGATTGAAGTTATTTCAACTGAACCAAATACAGGACCAGAGAGAGGGCAGGGAGGGAAAGCTTTGTCACCTAGGGAACTGGGGATCCCAGACTTCCAGTGACTTATTGCTAAGGTATAAGTCTAGAAGGTGGAACAAAACTTTATCATCCATTATGAGTTGTTTGATTTTGGAAGTTACTCAGACATTTGTCATGATTTGAATTTATGCCTAAAGATAGGTTGGTACTAAATTCCTTGTTACTGTGAGTACCAAAGGGTCTGGAGGCCAAAGAAGATGAGCAGGATGAAGCAGAATGTGCATTGAAGGCTTTTAGAGCTGAAACACCAGGGGAACACATAGACCAAGACAGTTAATACTTTGAAAATCATTTAACATAATACAAAATGCAAATGCTGGATACATAAAATGATGTTATGTATAGTGCTTAATGTATATTATAAAAGGCAGAAAGATCATTGTAATGTTACAGAGGCTTTTATTCATCTCTTGTTTTTTATTTTTTCCTTTGCTAAGAATTGATTAGGAGGACACCTAGAGAATAGTGAAAAACGGTATGGTGGAAAAAAGAGGGAACATCATCCAGGGGGAAAAGTGAAGGGATGAAAGAGTGACTACAAAGCAGTGTGGAGCCAGCATGAAAAGATCTAGAAAGGTTTGGGGCATAACTAAAGCACACAGCCCATCAGCAGGTGGTGTACATAAACCAGTCAAAGGCAATGACATTTTCACTCATTAGCAGCCTTTGCAGCTGTCATATGCATCTTAATTTCTTCTCCCCCCAGACTTTTTTCTCGATGGCTTACTGGGTGCCAAGGCATCACATTCAATCTAACATCTCCTGAGGGGATCTTTCCAGTGGTTTCTTGGGACCATAAAAATTTAAAGTGAGGTATTACCATGATTAGTTGTCATTTTGTATCTCCGGTCTCATTGTACCTTGTTCTGTTTCTTAGGGCATGTAGAAGATGGGCTACTTGCAGTGCATAATGTTTGCAAATTTTGCCATGTCTCTCTTCATACATTATTAAACAAAAAAATTGATTGTATGAGCATGTTTGTTTTGGAACTTATTCATTGAACACTTCTATATAAACATACCAAGCTATGAGTTATTCATGAACTATTTGTTTTGGTTTTGCTTTGAAGTCTTGTGTCTTTGTAGCACAATTGCAGTGGATTGCAGTGGTATTATTATTGCTTACTCTTCTGTTCATTGCAGGTTAAACAAGATTTCCTGCTAGCCATACAGAGAATTGTGAACTAGGTACACAACAATTGCAAGGCTATATTTCTCTGACAAGTGAAATAAAAGAACCTATTTAGATATTCTTAACAATGAAAAGGGTTCTCAACTGTGTCAAATTCAATTCATAGTTTTTATTCAAATGAATGCATATAAGCATTCTTTCCTCAGTATTTATTCATCTTGAATAGTATTGATAGATATACTCTAAGGAGAAAACAGTGTTATAACTTACCCATGGATATAAATGCTGTATCTTGAGTAAAAGTAATGACTGTGGTTTCACTGTCCTGAAATTTTTGTCTCTGGGTAACACAGGGATCTATTCTCCTCCTCCCAAAGGCCGTCCCCCCTACAACAGAGCATGGCAGTGGGGCAGAGACTTTTCACAAACTGAGAGAAGGTGGTAGCAGCCCAGTGAAGGTACTGGTTTGCTAGTCCATAAGTCAAATAGGTGTTTGTGTTACTCTAATTCTGAAATTTTGCTGAGGAACAGACCTGCGTTTGTGATAAACTGTGAGAATTTTGCTGTCTTACAATAATCTGCTTGGCCTTTTTTTTTTTTTAATCAGGCAAGACTTAGATTTCTGTTAAAATAAAAGAGTTGTTAGTTACAAACATTTTGTCTCAAATTAAGGAATGAAATTAACATCCATGATGTCTACATCAAAATTGCATGGCTGATATGTTTTGCACAGAACAACATGAACAGAGACTGAACAAAATTAGTCTTGTGAAGGAAAATAGGGGAGCAGGCCTTTTAATCAATTACAAATCAAAGACAAACATACCAAAAAATTAAATCAACCAGCTAAGAGCACAGATTTCCTCTTTGAAATACTCTACATTACTGAAAAATAACATTAAGAAGCGATTCAGCAAAGAAAGACATAACAGGTATACTGGCTGAAATTTAGAGGCAATTTAGAAATAGGCACAAATATCTCATGGGAAAGACCATAAGGCATTTTAACAAACTATCAAGAGAAATGATTAATTCTATAGCTTTTCTAAGTCCTAACTGCAAATTACTTTTTAGCTACATCCATTGTTGGCTTCAGTACAGATGAGTGTATATCTTTGAATTGCCAGAAGAGGTAGGGTATGTGATTTAATGGTACTTTCTAGCTTCAAAATCAATTCTGCTGGTTTTCCAACAGGATGAACAAAGTGGAAAGAGGACAACCATGATGTACATGTGCATTCATGACAGCTACAGTAACTTTTATTACTTATTTGGCAGTAAAAAGATTGCTCTAAAACCGCTTCTCACTTCTTCCTGATGCAGGAAGTCTCTGTCTCCCAAATCAAGGGGGAATTTGTATGTATCTGTGGCTGATTTTATTTACAGAATAGGTAATAGAGAGCAGGCTATACCAGCAAGCCTTTTTGTGGTAGGCAGCCTCTGGATCTCTGAGAATATTTTTTGTGACATCCTGTCTCTATGATGTATCTTAATGTTTTCCGTTAATGCTGCCCTTTCACATGTGAAGCAGTGGCAGGATTTACATAAATAAAATATGTAATAGGTTTGCCATACTTAGAATATTTGAAAGCTAGCTGCCATGTAATTTTATTTGACTAAACCCATAAATTTTCTGCAGTGCAATTCCAATTTACAGGAAATATACCAAATGACTGGCAGACTTTTGAAAGCGGTGAAGACAATTTTTTCAACATGAATGCTACTAATATGAGAAATTGTGATTTATTTAAGAAATGTGAACCTTCAAAAATCTCTTTGTGATAATCTGCTTTCATTTTGCTGTGCTATGAATGTGACATAAGTATTGGCACAGGGTGAAATAACAGCTCTACTCAAAGAATCAATATATGAAAATTTTGAGAGTTGATGGAGACAGAATCAAATTGCTACTGTCCATAGCAACTTTACCACTTAAAATGGATGTTTTAGTTATGCAGATTAGCTAAATATTTTCCAAGTAGCTGTTAAGGTCAATGCTCTGAGTGAAATCCAGCCATTTGCTAAGCTTTGCTACAGACCTTTGCACAATCATCCTTAAGTGGAGGAACAAAAGGAAATTGAAACAGAGAAATTGAGCCAAGTCTATGCTTCTGTGTGAACTTAATTTAAAATAATTATAAACTTATAAATTAGTATTACATAATAATACTCCACCAGTTTTATTATCTGTATTTGAATTTTATTATCTGCCTTTGAATTTTTTATATAATCAAAATGTGAATTTTATATTTTAAAAAACATACTTCTGAATATTGAATCAACATATAACCTGTTACAGACTACACATGTAATTCCTTGCACTCATATTAAAAAAAGGCAAGAGCGTTTTTTCTGTTTACTGAATATTTGTCTCCAGAGAAAATTTGCAAAGTATTAACCATGCGATTTTTAATTTCATGAATCCACTGCTTTCATCCACAGGTGGAAATTATGACTGTTTGTTAAGATAGACAAGGTGAAGGACAGATATTTTAAAATAAATTATTATTATCTGCTGCTTTTGGTTATCTTTGAAGATCAGATATCTAATAATAAATGTGTAATTAAAAACTTAACATAATGATTCTAATTCCAACGAGAATTAGATTGTAATCCTGAAATGTGGTTCTTACCCTTATTTTTTAAATTAATTTTTGGTTTACCGGAATGCAAATTTAGATTACAGTGAATAAGGAACAGAAACAGAGCCGTGAACAGCAATCAGAATGCAGATCCTGTGGTGTAATTTTTACTGGTGCTGCTTGGAAACTCTTTGGGGGGTATTGCCTGCTAGTCAGATCAATGTTGAAAATTTCTGAGAAGGAAATTTTTGCAGTTGCAAAACTTTAAGCCCAAAGAAAATGTAAGACACTGATAATCAAACAGCAGGATTCAAATTAGCTAACCAAAAAAACAGTGCAGTGACCACTCCAAGTACAGTAGGGAATATAAATGATAAGGAATATCAAAGGCAGAAAAAATGACGCATTTTCTTGTAAGTTCTCTGCTCCTAACCTTTTAAACTCCCCCTCACAATAAGAAAAGAAAGAGAAAGCATCAAGATTGATGTTCTCATGATGCCATATCTTTATAGCAAATCCATAGCCAACCTGTCTTTAAAACAGCAGGAGTTTATTAACTGCTTTTGAAGCATAATAGGATAACATAAATCACTGATTTAATTCTTTCTTAGAATGTCTTTTAAAGTCTTCTTTATAACAATATAAATCACTTTGGGACCATCAATAAGGCAATCAAAGGCATACACTCTGACTGCAGTCATGCTCCTGGGGTAGTTAAAGGCACTATCTCTTAATATTCAGGCAGAATATCCCCTCACTCTATTTCACATTCATGCTGCAGTCTTGAGGTTCAAAACCTAAACCAACAATGAATTAACCCCACCTGCTCTGCCATGTACTACTAGCATGCAGTCCAAAGAATGCCTTTTGCCAAGATTTACTTTTCTCTTTACTTACTAACATTGTAGGCTATGTTCCCTGACTGGCAGGGAAAGGAAAATTAATATAGTAAAAAAAATGTTGTTGATATTATGGTAGTCATATCATTATATCTGAGGACATAACTGTTGTTCTTGTAATAAAAAGAATACTTAATAAACTCTAATGATAATATGCCTAGTTATCCTCTGTTACACAGGGAAAAAACAGACTGCAATATATGGTTTCAATATATAATGCATGGCATGTTTATCTTAAAATATTAAAAACTGAAAAGCTGTGACTTATTTGGAGACATATTTATCTACAGATAAAAGCACCTGTTAAAATAGTCGGTCAGATGATCAAACAGAGAAATTAATTCTTTGAAAAGGAAACTCCCTTTTAGACCCAAGCCCATATTTCATTTTTTCAAGGCCTCCTTCAGCTACTCCTTGATGGGTTTCAGGTAATTGTCTCATTCTTTTGCTGCTTTTTCTACTGAACATACTTCTGAAAATTGAATCAACATGTAACCTGTTAACAGATTACACATATAATTCCTTGCCCTCATATTAAGAGAAGGAAAGAACCGTTTCTCTGTTTATTAGATATTTAATTTCACTCCACTTCACTTTCCTGCTAGAAGCATTTTCCCTATGGCTTTACAAGTATGTGATATGCAGCAGCAGCAACGGGAAACCCTTCCATGTCCGCCTGCTTTCTGTCTACTAAACATAAAATTGGGATTCAGTCGGTCTTATCCTTTAACATCATTGTCTCTTTTCCATCCTAACAGATGAAAAGCACAGGAAAATGTTCCTCATTTCATGAAGGTCACCACCTACTCATTTGCTGCTCCTTACAGAGCTGTAAATGAGCGCCTCTTTTGTTTGTTTTACCTTCAGAAAAGAGAGCTGAAAGGATTTGAGTAAAGGTGTCTATTGCACTTTGATTAACTTGATGCTTCTATATTTCCCTGTATGTTATGTAGAATAAGAACTCTGTGAGGCTAGATAAGCTTGGGTACCTGAAAGGTGGCTGATAAATCTAAGATTTCTTTATAAAACAAACTTTTTAGCTATTAAGTAATTCAAGTATTTTGGCCCAGAAGTTTTCTAGTGGATGATCATGATTTTAGAGCACGAAAACCAGTGTCCCACTGTCAAAATTTGTCTTTTTTTAATCTTTATTCTGTGGAAATTTTGACAAGTATGGCACATGACTGCAGCAGTATGTCCTTCTGTATGCAGGAAATCAGACATTTCACCATAGTGCTGATCCTTGCAAACCCTTGATACAATATTTCTTCCTGCTTCAGTGAAAGTGTCAAAGAATTTTGTGATTTTCATGGACTGTCTGCAGCACTTGCTTCAACTTGTCCAATTATTAGTGGTGCTTGGCAGCCTGGAACCTTTCCTGAAGTTCCAGAGATGATATCAGTCATGGACCTGGGCTCTGGCTGCTGGGAAAAGCAGACTCTGGAGTGGTCTAATGTGTCAATAAGAAAGTGAAGAACTCCACCAGAATTGAAGCACGTTGCTCCTGTTTATGGAATGCCAGTAATTTCCTGTGAAACAGTAATAAATTGACCAGAGTCATACATAACAAAATAATATTTTCTACAATTATTTAATCCTTCAATATTTGGTACCATTAAATATGTATGAGTAATTTACTGAATGGGTCAATGCCAAAAGATACAGCAATGCCTCAGAGGCCCTTAATATTGATCAGAAGAGCCTCTTCAATGGTCCTAAAATTTTACCCTTACCAAAAATAATGATGATTTCTACTTGAAGAGATAAAAAAATGAGAAGTTTTTTTGGTTTGTTTTGAGGTCCTTTGTGTTTGGTAATTTTTTTGGTTGTTGTTGGTGTTTTGTTTTTTTTTTTAATGTATCGTGTTTTTGGAAGAATCCATAAAAATAGATAAGAACTGAATTTCCAGTTAGGGTTAAATACAAACAGAATAGGCTGATTTTGTAATCTGCACCCTAAAGAGCACCTCTGCATTTCTTAATTGATTGCATTGTTTTCACCTTAATCAGAAACAAACTTTAGTCTGAAATGAAGCTGATATGCTGAAAGAAAGAGATGGTTTTTTATATGTGTTATCTTTCTGAGGAAAACTGTATATTAGTTTGCTTTCTGATAAATCAAATTAATTATGAAAAGTTACTTTTTAAGTAGATAAGAGTTTTTTCTATTTATTAATCAAAAGTTTTAGAAAGTTTCCTTTTAATATAGCAGGGACGCATCCTCTGGTTGCCACAGAATTAGATTTTTATGTCTGAAATTATGCAGAAACTGATTTAAGATGTGATGAAGCCTCTTCAAGTCAGAGTTGTCTGGTGTACACTGTAGTAAATTTTGACCTTGTCAGGTGAAGACAGGTGAATTATGATCCAGCTTCTGTGAGAAATGATATGTCTCCTATATTAGATTAATTTCCTGTAAACTTCACCATTTTGCATTCCCAAACCTTGTAAATGTCATCTTTATCCATCATCATGCAATATTTTGATGCTGCTTATGAAGGAGTTCTCATTTCATTTTCAGCTTTTCTAAAGTGTTCTATTACACTGTTAAAATATGCTTTTTAAGTTCTGTACCTTTATTAATTTTTGTCTAAGTCTGCACAACCGCCCTTTGAAAGTTAATTAATGTGGCTTATTTTCACAGTAAATTATTTGACAGAACTTCTCTTTGAGATAAACTGGATTATTTTTTTCCTTTTTCTCATGTATTCTGTAAAGAATAAAGGAAAGTCTATATTATTTTTGTAATTCAACTAAGGAATGAAACAAGGAAATTCAAAGATTTAATCTCATATTCAATATTCTTTCTAACTAGCTGTCTGTTGGCCCTTAACTTAATGTGTAGCACTACTTTCCAATAAGAACTAAGATCTACGAGATGAAAATAGAGTAACTTATGGAAATCTGAAAACCTAGAAATACAAATTAAAAATAAAAACTAAGACCCTGAAGACATGCCTTTAAGTCTGTACTCAAAGCTCTTCTGTGAAAACTGTGTGGAAAGTACTGATGAACAGGATTTACTTGCCTGATAAATTGCATTGGCTTAGCCAATCAAAATCACATGAGAAATATCCCATTTCCCAGGGCTTATATGAAGTGGAAATTCTTGTCCATCTGCTTTAATCCTTCAGCTATTAACACTCTAAAGAAATTACATTCCTAATGAGAATGCAATGCTGCAGTTCAAGCTAATTTATATTACTAATTTATCTTATTAAGCTGGATTCAGAAGGTGAATTTTATCTTCTTTGCTCTTATTCTAATATTAAATTATTTTTATTTACCTATTATAGAATATCCATATAATATCTCCTTTCAGGTAATCATCTAAATGGGGTAGTTAGGTTTCTCTTTAGTTCAGTTTACCTCTCCAGCTCCTTATGATCCAAGGTGAGAATGTAAAGGTGTTGCCTCTAAGTGAGACTGCTCCAAGCTTTATCCTGTTGATTGTATTCATCTTCAAATATACTGTACACAGACAGTTGATTTTCTGCTTCATTTTTTCAACAAAACTGTCATAGGGAGTATATTGATCTAACTGTTTAAGCTTGAAAATAAAAGATCAATAGAAACTTTTCTGTCACACTTGAAAAAAAGTCTCTTCTTGTTAGCTTCTTGTAAAGGATTTTCATTCGATTTCAATTAAAATATATATAAAATTCATTTTATGGGAGACATATTTTAAGTTAATTTTTTTTTCAGTTCATGATTTTAACTTATTTTTGTGTTTTAAAACATTTTTTTTTCGTTCCCAGACCTTATAAATATGGGTAACATTAATCTCTTATGTATTGTGTTAGCATTGGGAAACTCTCTACTCACCTGAGCTCCACTATTTGGTTTCTTTAATGTTCTCAAACATTTTTCCACTGTAGTTCCAATCTGTTTTGTCATCTTCTTTTTCTGTTTCTTGCACTTTATTTGACAACAGTGTTTTGACTAAAATGTATATGATGACTTTGTTCTCAACAGTTTTGTGGCTGAAATTGTATGGGTTTGATAAAATTACATTACTTTAAAATCTCATTTCCCCCCTCATTTTGTTCTTTCTATCCCCTTTTCTATTATGATTATTTTTCATTTCCAAATTAGTAGTTCTTTTTCTTTTTTTGTGGATTTTCCAGAAGAGGGAGCCATGTGCATGTACACTTAAAATGTATACTGCAAAATCATAGTCATTAAAGAATAAACAGCATTTTTATGAGATTTAGAACACAGTTTTCCTCCAAACTAATGGTTGCTAGGTGATCTGTGGCCAACATATTGAAACCTAGAAGGAAGCACTGGGACAGTGTTCAAACAACCTTGTCAGGACACTGTAAACATCTGATGTTCATGGAAGTCCTAGAACTCATTAGGATGTTAATATGTTGGAGAATTTAGGATATGCAAGTAGTATATTTAAGGACATTTCCATATCTTAGATGTTGAGATAACTTCATTATTTGTTAGTATGGACAAGGATGTGCTTTAAACCACAAACTTTTTTTTTTGAAACGTGAATACTGGTGATAAGAAATGCTGTTGAAATCAAAAACTTTTAGCTATACTTTATAGGCAGGATCATATTGTAATCAAATTGCATGCTACTTACTAGATTTTAGAGATAAACAGTATATTCATGAATATGTTAATTTTTAAAGACTTTATAACACATTTCACTTCTCAGATCGACAGTTCGGAGGAAACATGGGGTGATATGGAGGGTTCAGCATAGAGGCTGAGTTACTTCCTGTTTAAGTCTCTTGAAATGCAGAAAGCTGCAGATCTGTGTTTGTGAAGACAGTGTTTTGATAGCGTTGAAGACCATGGTGGAACTGCTGTCACTGTTCATCCTGGCATCCTAATGGGTTCCTTTCATCTGCAAACCCAAGAAAAACCCAACAAGCAAGCAGATTCCCTGGAGCCTGAGGACAAAGACAAACACTGTACCAGTAGTTTGATAGTCTATCATAGGTGTAGAAAACTACAGTTAAAGTCTGTGGGTGCCTTTATATATAAACTGTATGTGTGGTTGTATAGCTCACCCAATCCATTCCTGCTCAGACGTGCATTCATGTTTAGGTTTACATCTGCACCAATCTTGACAAAACTATTTGAAAAGTTTTTCAATATACTTCAAAGACTACAATAGCATGATTTAAAATCATTGTTTTGGCTGGTAGATACTGTATAGCAACAGGAAGTGTGACACATGGGCAGACCTCTTGCTTGCTGGAGCCCAGCTGGCTATGGCCCCTACAGGCTGACACCCATGGCTGCTTCTGTAGTGATATGCCAACATGTTGGGCAAGGAGATTCAGCTGACTACACAAATCCTTCACATGCAGATCCTATCACGCACCAGAGCAGTTTTCCTTTTGAAAAAGCCCCTTTTCAAGCTGGACAGTGAAGTGAACTGATGTGGTTAAAGAGAGTGGGGTGGCAATACATCTGTCATCTCTGAGCCTTATTGAGCAGGGCTTGTTTCTTTCAACTCCCATCTGCAGTGATAACCATGATTCTGCAACAGTGCTAATGTGTATCAAAATAAAAAGGTAAGCATGCTCTAAGTTCTCCTGATTTTCAGATTCAGGTCAACCTAACCTCTTTTGTCAGAGATGTTTTCTGAAACAGAATGCTACTAAAGGTCCTATTTTACTCAGTGGCCATCTCCTAACTAAAAGCCCAGATGACACCAGCACAGAACAAAAGCTTCCAAGAATACTACTGATTTTGTATTAATTTATGCATAATGTGGAAATAATTGTTCATCTGGAGCTGAGTTAAGTATGAAGTCTGGTAACATTCAAAATGGCAGCAGATTTGAATGTCTATCAAATCTCTAGATATTATAAGATAACTTCTGAATGGCTAGCTATATTCTTAGCCGTAAATATGTTATATATATATATAAAATAGATTATTATTATATATATACATATATATGTATATATAAAATCTATTATTATGATTTATGAAGTTGCAAGGATAAAATCCATTTCCAGCTTTTTCTAGTTATGTTCAATCCTTTAGAAAATCTATATAACAATCTCTATCTGAAATGATTTAAAAATCAATACCACACTTCTTTTTTGAGAATTGTGTTTTGATAACCTCTCTACAAATACTATTCTAGACATCCCACACCACTTGTCTGGCCGCATTATCTGTAATTGTCTTTTAATAGACTGAGACTAAATTATTAGAGAAGAATTGCATCACTAGGGAATAAAGGTTGTCAGATATCAGTGAGATGTAATACATCAAATGCTGCTGTGTACAGCCTTATCTCATATGCTGTTTGTTGTTGGTTTTTTTTTTTTTCAAATAGAGCTTTTGACCCTTGTAACTTATTCTATTTCAGAACAGGTAAAATAACGAATGCAAACCTGCATGCAGCTCCATAGAATTAATGAATCAATGAGAACAACAACATTTTGGAAAAAAAGTTCCTGACCTGAAAACCAGATACTACAAGGTTTGCTTTAGGCAGGGCTTATGTTTTTTTTTTTGTTCTCTGCACCTAAAGACAGAGTTGTATAGGAAAGTTTAGAGAGGTTTGCTTTGCCACCACAAGTTATTTATTGTGGTCCTCCAGAGTACTCCGCGACTTCATTGAGAAAGCATTTGAACCATAGTTGAACAAGACCTGGAGAAGTTCTTCAATGCCTGAGTTTTAATTCTGGTCGAGCAATTTACTTTGTAATTTAGAGGAAGTATTTAACAGCTCTATATATTGAGTATCTTATCACCAACATAAAAATATTAGCAGTCAACAGATAAATATAGGTCGACAACATCTAATTAGGGTATTTGGGCAGTGTTTTGGTATCCACCAGCATGTCTTGGTATATGTAATTTATTTAAATTATTTCAAGGATGGGTTTTAATAATTGTCTCAACAAATTATCAAAAATAAGAGCTGGTTGAAAACACACACCGAATTTACTGTCAGGACAAGGTAACTCTGCTTTACTGTACTTTGAAGACGGAAATGACGTGATAGGTTAGGTGAGTTTATGGGCAATAGGAAAAGAACCTTCCTCCACAGGTCAGTGCTGGCTAAGTCAGTGGTCACCTTCACTTGAAGAATGTTGGCAGAAACTTGAGCATGAGGGAGAGGAAGCCTAACCTTCCTAGGTGAGATGTGTTTTACATGCAGAGCTTTACACTGAAATGCAGAGTGGGTGGCAGTGCAGAGTGGTTGCTCAGACTGTGACCAGGAGCCTTCCTTTTCTTTATGGGCAGAGGGACTGAGAGTAAGACAATATATGTGGTGGAGGAGCTAAGGCGTATAAATAAGATCAAAGCAATTTCTTCTTTGGTGAAAAAAGGAGAGAATATTTGCTTCACAGTGTAGGGAATATGCTAGAAGTGGGATACTTATGCTGCCTGGTCAGTAGCGTGGTCATTTGCTTTGCTGACACAAGAAGCCAAACTTTCTTCCTACTACTCTTTGGTGTGCTGGCCTGCTTCAGGACAAATAGGAAATTTGTTTTGGCACTACATTATATGGGTGAAGGGAAAAGCCTC
>LTAT01000006.1:41716662-41735181 GCA_003286495.1 Chlorodrepanis virens
TATATATAATGATTTTTTGGATAAAAAATTTGTCTCAATATGCTCACTACATTTTGTCAAGCACTGCAAATAAATTTAATGCTATTTTGTCTTTTTTGGGGCTAGGCTGTTAGTACCATCAGGTTCATTATTTAGATAACTGAAACTGAAATGACATATTTTTGAGAACTTCTTGAATATTTTCTTTTATTTTAAAATAAGCTATTAACCCAATCCAGAATGAAATAACAATTTTATGAACCTAATAATTTTATTATTTCATTAAATGTTACCAATTATCCCCAAGTGCAGGGGAGGTAATGTGGATTCTGCCATTAAACTCAATAGTTTTAGGACCTGTATTTTAGACTCTTTTGAGAAACAAAAGCCAGAGGTTGTGCTTCTCTGAAGATTTTTGAAAACTAAAAGTACCATTTTATTAATATCTTTAATATCTGTTTTATATTATTGGGATAATAGCTCTTGAAAATAATTACTGATAACCTGGGACCTGCTGAAGTCAGTGAGAGAGAGTACTGGGTTCATCTTAGAGTTAAGATTTCATAAACTTTGAAATTCACTAGATGTTGCTTTTCAAATGCTTTAAAGAGAAAGAAAACAAAACTGCAAACTGAATGACAATATTACATACTGGAACATTAGGCCTGGTGAGAGCCAACTTGCAAAGTTGATATAACAAAATAGAATTGCTATTGTTGATTTTGAGACAAGTTGAAAGAGATGTAAAGCTCTTGCATTTTTCTGATTTCATAGCTTATGACCCTGGAAAATCATGATGCAAAATATATTTTATAGAAATCAGTTATTTGCTTCAATAAGTTGCAAATATCTCAAAGGAAAGGTTATTTTGGTATCAGAAGAAAGAAACAACTATCAGTTATCCATATTATCCACCTTGCAGCTGTACAAGAGAACTTAGCTTGGAAATGGAAAAAACCTAATTCAGAACTCACAAACAAGTTTTGAATAACCTTCAGAAATCTATAGTTTGCCTTTTAGCTAGACACCAGGTCCAAGAAAAATGAGAGAGATTTATAATACAAGTTTGATTTATGTTTCCATTTATTTTACCAATGGAAAGGTGAGACTAAACTTTAAAACAGAATAAAAATTTACAGAATTAGGTCTGAGGTTAGTTCTGAAGCCAGCTACAATGAAAATTCTCTCCTCTAGATGTGACCCACTGATCTGGTTCCTGAAACTTTTGTGACTATTCCACTATCAGCCCGGCTAAATACTTTACCCTGAAAGAGCTGTTTTTAAAGAAAACCACATTGGATTCATGCATTTAGAACAGCTGTGGTATTAATAGACATTTGATGTCATCCAAACACAGAAATAAATTTGTTGTTTTATCAATTTAAAGATATCCTGTGTATCATATGCATGGTGAGCTGCAGTGAAATATAATCCTTTTAATCACTGTTTTATTGTTTGCTTGAAATCTTCATGACTATAGCTGTGAGGTGTGGACTGAGGTATTTACACTTTGGGAAGAAACATGCAGCTGAAGTTTGTGAAGTAAAAGACATAATCAATACCTAGGTAGTAGAATTGCTCATCAAACTTGCAACAAGCGAACTGCAGAGTGAATTTTTTTGTTTCTAGAAGGGAACCAAAATAGCTCTGAGATTTCTAGACATGAGGAATGCGTGGGAAGCATTCTTTTCTTGGGTATTTGTTGCATATACTAGTCACTTGCACAGCGTGCATGCATTATTTCTAATCTGAATATGATTATGTGAATTTTGCAAACAGTATTCTCTTCAAAAAGTCCCCAAAGATGAACCTACATGCATGTGATTATTTCTTTAAAAAAAACCGCAAAAGTGAGTTTAGATTTGATACAAGAAAAACAATCAAATGAATATTGAATGCATGGAAAGAAATTAGGTACAATATATGGCCATTGGATTAATTTTTGTGTACACTTACGAAGATTAAAAACTCTGTCTATATGTGTACATTTATTATTGTTTCCTTTTTTAAAATACTGTACATAGAAATTAGTGCTGAGAATATTTTAAGAAAGTGAGAATGATGTCAGGTTCAGCTGCCAAAGAGATGTAATTTGGATTCTGTGGGATTATAGAAGAGAAAGATAATGTAGGTGAAGAAGACAAGGATGGAAATGTAAGGAAATCAAATTATTCAAGAACCTAGAAATGAGGCAACTATATCAACTTTTTAAGGCTGTAACCAGCAGGAGAATTAAAGTAAAGGATGTTTTGACCAAACCAGCAAGCTTGAAAGCCTTTTTGAGTTATCTCAATGAGAACAAGATGCATGTCTCTGAAATGAAGTTATATCATGAGCAGCTATTTGTCAAGGTATGGGCATTTACTGTGCTGTAATCTAGGGGAAGGAAGCAGTGAAAAGGACAAAATCATATGGTTGTAACAGCTTGTTTGCTGGATGAATCTATAACTCTTTGGTTGCTGGGCCAAGTGATGATGGAATAGAACTAGATTGACAAAGGATTTAAGCTAAAAATGAGGGAAAGTTTAAATTATGGGACTCTAATTACATTGAGGTAGAAGTTTACTTTTCAGGGAGCAGAGTTACCTCAACAAATTGGAGGTCTGGGCAATCACCAACCATAGAAAGTTTACAGGGTCTAGTGCTGCATTCTGCACCTGGCACAGGGCAACCCTGGTTGTGTGAATAGGTCAGGGAATGAGAGGCTGGAGAGCAATGCCATGGAAAGCAGGGTCCTGGTTGATGGCAAGTTAAACATGGGTCAGCAGTGCCCTGGCAGCCAGGAGAGCCAACTGTGTCCTGGGGTGCATCAGGCACAGATCAGCAGCTGGGCAAGGGAGGGGATTGTCCTGCTCTGCTCTGAGCTGGGGCAGCCTCACCTCGAGTGCTGGGGGCAGTTTTGGGTGCCACAATATAAAAAGATGTTAAATGATTAAGGAGGTTTAGGGTAGATATCAAGAAAATATTTTTCACCCAGAGTATGATTGAGCACTGGAACAGGCTCCCCAAGGTAGTGGTCAGAGCAGCAAGTCTGGCAGAGTTCAGGAGTCACTGGGACAATGCTCTAAGGGACATGGTTTGATTCTTGGGGTTGTCCTGTGCAGGATCCTGATGGGTCCCTTCCACCTCCACGTGTTCTGTGATTCTATGGTATTCTATGATTATGATGCAAAGCTATTGACAGTGCATGAAAATATCTTTTAACATGATGATTCCTTAATCATCTTTTTTTTCAAACTATTTATGATATCATCTTAAATAGGATCCACTAAGATTTTATATGATCCAGTGCTCTGTATATGAGTCATAGAATTTTAGAACAACAGCTGGAGACTGCTGATACTTTTAAAAAAATCATTGAAGGATGCAATGAACAGACTGAAATGATTAGCTTAAAATGCCACAGGAAAGATTTTAAGAGAGATGGAAAATAATTCCAGAATCTGAGAAAAGCTATGAACCTTTTCCTCCTCCTGCTCTCTTAAACATTTTACAAGATATTCAATGTCTGTTGTTATTTTCATTCAGAATTCATTTTCAATACAGAAATAGTTAAAGAATTATTTCAAAAGAAAAGCTAACTTCTAACAAAAAAATTTAAACTATTTGAATTGCTTTCAGTCTACCTGCAAGTAAATGAAAAATGTGATGCAGATGCAAATATGGGGTGAAATTTTGTTTAGTTGCCTTTGGTGCCCTGGCAGTAGGTGGTCATTGTCCCTTCAGCTGAGCTGCCAGAACACCATGTGAAAAAGAAAAAAAAATCAGACCTCTTGAGTGCTGCTATTTCTGTCTTTTTTAGGTTTAACAGTGCTGGATGTTTGACAAGATTGGGATGTGGCAGCTAGTGTATTTAGAGGAAAAATTTGAGCAAGCTGCAAAGAGATTACTGCATATTTCACAGCTTTATACTTTTCCAAGAGTTGCATTTATTTTAGTTTTTATAATGCAGAAACTCACTTTAGAAAACAGATGATTGGAGATCAGTTTATGTAACCAAACCTACATGAGTCATAAGGACAACCAGATACTTTCTTTCTAAAGAACAGGGGCCTGAAAGAATGTGTTATAATCCTATATGTTAATCTTGTATTGGCAACTGTCTGCACAGTGAGATTCTACATATCTATGAATAAATACATTTTTTTATTGCATTTTGATTTTTCAGAGTTTTGATGCACTGTCTATAATCATTGTCCTCTGAGATTTTCTTTTCTGTGGAATCTCTTCTTTCAGCTAATATGCTCTAACTGGATTCAGGCATTTAATGAGAACTTTCCCTTGAAATCAGGTCACTGACAGTAACCACTCAACACTATTACTTTTCCATCACTGCTTTGATCATGTTATCACATTCTGTCCTTCTCCCTCTCATCACGTTAAGGTTTGCCACATTTGTCACAGAAGAGAAAAGCCAGAGACTGTTGCACTGTTTATCAACACAGACCAATATTTTGAATCATGCTGCATTTGTTTAGATAGATAAATAGATTATTTAAATTTAAAATGATGCATAAAAGATTAGAAATATTGATTAAATTAACAATTTTTATCAAAATATATGACCTTTAGAAGAGAATTCAGAGACTAAAACTCCCCCTAAATAGTTAAGTATGGCACTATCATATTGAGGGTGAGGGGTGGTTTGCAGTACACAGCACAGGCCTATGGCAATAAAAACATTTATGTCTAATTGTGCAGCTTTGGATGTGCTGAACTGTTGATGCTGTTTCTATTTCTGACCTATCTTTTCCTTTTGAGTGTTTCCTGTACAAAGGAAAGCTGTTGTTGCATTGAGAGCAGAGTAACAGGATGTTAGCACAGAAAGAAATGAAATGCTGGTGAAAAATATTTATGTAAATGATTAATGATTACAAATTTATTTTTTTTTTTGGAGCTAAGATTTCAAAGTTCAGAGAGCTAAGTAGGGCCCTGTAAAGAAGGTAAAATTACATCTGCATAAAGAAAAAAAGTTTTGATGATTATTGTGCAACATTTATACCTAGGGAGAAAACAGAGCAAAGCCAAAAGACTTAAGACTTGTGATGCTATTATTCTCTGGATGTCTGCATTACATACAGAGGAAGGTGCAACCTATGGTCCAAGGAGCTTTGCTGTGGTGTTCATGTTTAATGATAGTGGTGTTCATGTGGAATTGAGCAGCTCTCTATTTCAAAGAGCTGTATCAATAAAACAGATACTTAGTGAGGAAGGAAAAAACCCAATAAAAATAAAAGCATTGACAATAAGGCTGGGTAGGTTCTACAGTTTTGCTGAGTTTTTTTAAATCCATGTCATTCTTAAGGGGAGTTTTCTTGGGACTGGGTAAAGTATTGTTGAATTCTCAACTGGGTATGGTAGATCATACATTTGTGTTCCATTTTTCAGTTGCTGCCTCACTGTTGTGTGTGCTTCCTTACTCACTAGGCTGCCAAGAGAAAGACAGTCCTGAAGAATGCCATTTTAGTGACCTTTTTGGCAGAAAATCCTTCACCTGTGTGCAGAATCACGTTTTTTTCTCAAACAGGTTCAAGCTAAGCCTCCTCCTCCTCTCCTATGATCCGACAAGGTAATTGTGCAGACAGCTGCAACTGCTCTGATAGATTTAAATTAAACACTACATGAGTGTGAATTATAATGGGTTTTTTCTGTCTTCTTGGCACAGATGAGGCATTTATCTGGGCATATACTAAATATAGTTGCAAAAGTTACAGAGGAAAAAACATAAAAATGTGCTATAATGATAGAAAGGCTCAGTAGTGACACAAAAGCTCCTGTTCCCAGATCACAAAAATGAGATCCACTGTGCTTTCTCCATCACCTTCATTAAATCCATTACAATTCCCAGCAGCAACTATTAACAGTGGCCAGTATTCTTGCATGAATCATAACTGTAGCATTTCTTGTGGTTATTTCTATAACTTTTGGGTAAAAATAGCTGTTTTTGAAATAATCTGTTAAAATTAACCAGGAGAAAATGAGAAAATACAAAGACCTTAAATAAAATTCCAGTATTAGGGACAAGCATTTGCTATTGATTTTTCAAGAACGGGTATTTAACAATGAATGAGTTTTCCCAGGTTCTGAGCTCCTATATCCTACTAACCAAGGAAAATGGGACTGAACAGGATTCCCATCTATTTTGACAGGGATGTTTTGAATTTCAAACAATTCTCAAGAAGCATCTCATGATTTTTATTTGGGTAAAGGCAGACAATTTTCTTTGTGGCAATATCGCTAAAAGATTATTTCTGCAAAGGTTCTTATTTCTGTACAGGAACCTAGTGTTGTGGCTTAATTGCACCTGCACGCTTAATATTAAGTGGATACAAATCAATGTAATTTAATCCAGAATGTAGCTAAGGAAGCATCATAGAAATTACATTCAGACTGATCAAAATTTAAATGAAGAAAGATATCAAGGCTCCCCATTCAGGGAGCACTGTCCTGAAGGAAGCTCAAAGCTTGTTGTGTTGAAAGGCTGAAAAGTGACCAATTTAATGAGAGATGAATTTAATTAAAAAAGAACAACGTTAAAAATATCTGTCAAGCCTGCTTTCCTCCTAAACCATTTAACAGATACTTATGCAGTTTAGTGAACAATCTTTGACCATCAAGGAAAGTGGTTGCCATCCCTTTTCCCTTTAAGTTCTTGTGTTCACAGTAGCACAGTAGGCGATGTTGGGTATGGTGCATATTTGCCCTTTGATGAGAGTTGGCTTGGACAGCCCAGATGGGATTGCTTGCTTTGGATGCATTGGAGAGAAAAGAACAAGGCCAGAGGGTGTGGAACCTAAAGCTGGAATAGGAAACAAATTAGTTTGGTTGCTGGAAGGGGCCGATCACTTCCTGCGTAGAACTGATGAGCTGCCAAGGACTGTCATAATGAAACATGCCAGTGCCTCCTGGGGGACTGTGCTGCAGACTTCCCTCTCAACGCGCCTTCCAAGGAATTCTGAACAGACTGATGCCGGACAAATTGTTATTGCTCTGCTGCTCCCCTCTCATTGCAAATGTCGGAATTTTTTATTAGAAAAGGCCTAGGACTTTGACATCTTTCTAATGTAAACTGCGGTGGCTTATTTCGTTTGAATCAAATTTTATGTATGCCTTGAATTGGCAAGACAGAGTGTGAGGCTTTAATTTTGTGCCTATCAATTAGTGAGACATTAAAAGGAGCTTAAGTAGAAAAGGCTGGATAGATGCCACAAGCACTGGAAAGATTTTTTTAGTTGCTTAGATAAAAATATTTTCTATTTAAAGACTTCTAATTAATAAATTTGCATCAGAATGTCACTCTTCCTGAAATATTTTGGTTTCTTAACATCTTTTTTGATTTCTCTGTAAAGAAAGAATATTTATAGTTTCACACGACTTGTGGTAGTGCTAATAAAACTCATCTGTCAGATTACTTTAGGTAAACTATTAGTGAAAAGTGCTATTTACTCTGAAGTTATTTTTTCTTTTATTTTCACCTTCACTTTTAAAAATTCATGTAGATACAATCCTTTATCCTCTGGTAGTTGTTAATATCTAGACTTTTTCTTTGCCCCCAGATTTTTTGTCACTTTGTAGTACATTGTCTTCCAGTTCAAAATTTTGAAAGTGCAATGTTATCTTGACAATGAGTCTATAGACAAGATGATTTAGGCAGCAGGTCAGCATTAATTTGTTTTTACTGGTACTTTGAATAGTATTTTAGATAATAGTAATCTGAAGTAATATAAACAGTTTTGAAAAAAAGTGTATTTTGTACTTGTCAAAGACTAGAGGATTAGAGAAACTGTTAATTTTGGATTGTAAAACATGCAAAGTAAAGTAGATACTGAAGAAGGTTTATGTAAAATGAAATAAATCCCTGGTCTTGTATTTGTCTCTTTCTTGTAGCCTGAACAGAAGCTTTGTGTAGTCAATAAAAACAGTATCATCAAAGAATCAGTTATCTAAATACAGCTAGAGATGTTTTAAAAACATTCTTCAGTTGCAAATTAATTACTAATTCCGCTATTACTAATCCATTACTAATTCTACTAATCCTACAATAGTGAATCTATCATCCCATTATAAGCACAAATGGTTTAGTGTCTTTGCTATTAATGTCTAACCTTAGGCCTGGATGATCTCATAAAAAAAGAGAATTTAGAGAAGAAGCTGAATATCCCATATTTTATTACTAATTTTTTTTAATATAAAATGCTGTACTTAACATAGAATTAATTATAGGAAAAGTAGAATTTCTATCCCACTCTCTGTCCAAGAAAAGCATTTTATTTATTCTCTGAGTCTAACCTGATTTATCTGAGGTTTAGACTATTCTCAATCTTTTTTCTGTCATATTTACAAACCCCAAACTAATTCTAGAGGTTACTATAAACAATATCACAAACACTTCAAATTTTCATTAAAAATTCATTCTTTTGAGTCAGTTTTTGGAAGGCTTTTTTTAGTTTCAGAAAAATCTTACACATCTCTGTTTCTTCTGCCTTGTCTGACATCATTAAGTCTTTGGTATGACTCTCAGGTTTCACTCCAATTTGTGTGCATTGCTATAGTTTTCTGTCAGAAGGAAAATCTGCAGAGTTTGCCAGCACTGAAGACTCCTGAGACTTTCTTCCATTGCCTGAGCATATCTATCTAGTGCCTCTTAGCTGCTGTGGGGTCTGCTGCTGAGTCTCCAAATAGATATCCAGGAGGGAGTGAGTTTCCCACAGGTTCTGTACTGTATCTGCCAACTTCATGCTGATGTTTCAGCAGGTCCCACGTGGCACTCAGTGCTTAGAAGTGAGCAGCTGAAGTCAGCTTTTGTTTTGATTTATGTGCCAGGAAGCCAAAGTTTGCAATCCATGATGATAACTATATTGCTGGTTTGCATAATTAAAAAGCTTCTGTGTCTCCTCAGTGATGACTTCAGACACTTCCTTTCTTTATTTTCTGTTGTCTATCACCATAACCATAATTTCTCACACTAACTGTAAAAAGTAATTTCTTTCACTTACACAGCCAGAAAATAACATCCAAGGAGAATCAGCATCCAGGTGTGATGAAACAAATCATTATAGTTGCATGATAAGAGCAGAGAATAAATTGGAACTTTGTTGATGTAATCTATCAAATATAGTTTTTATTTCCTTCCTTTTTTTTTCCTAGCACGCTTACTTTAATTTAGTTTTGTTTATCCTCGAATGATATTGAATTTTGGTTGGCTGGTTTAACTCTAGCCAGCAACCACACACAGCCAGCCACTCACTCACTCCCCCACCAGCTGGATCAGGGAGAGAACCAGAAGGGTGAAAGGTAGAAAAACTATGGATTGAGATAAAACCAGTTTAAAAGGAAAGCAAAGCCACACACACAAGCAAAGGAAACAAGAAATTAACTCACTGCTTCCCATGGGCAGGCAGGTGTTCAGCCATCTCCAAGCGAGCCCCATCATGTGCAACAGTGACTTGGGAAGTCAAATGTTCCTACCTTCCTCCTTCTTTCCCCCAATTTATATACTGACATGATTTGGTCTGGAATGTCCCTTTGGTCAGTTGGGGTCACCTGTCCCAGCTGTGTCTCCTCCCAGCTGCCCAAGAACCCCCAATTTCCTCGCCAGAAAAAGTCTTGGCTCTGTGTTAGCCCTACTCAGCAGTAACAAAAATGTCTCTATATTATTAAGACCTCCTTCAACACACCACCAGCCACTGTGAAAAAAACTAACTCCATCCCAGCCTAAACCAGAGTGTTGGCAAAGAGAATTTAATTTCTCTAAATTTAAGGAATATGCAGGAAGTTACATGTAATTTTCAAATTATATTTGGAAGACTGATACACTTCCATCTTTCAGGAAAAATGGAGTTTAAACAAAATTAGCTGAATTCTGTGCAGAAAGTAAGCTATTGAGATTTTCTTCTCAGAAGAGCAATTTCTTCTCTTCTGAGAAGAAGTAACATTTCTGCTGTGGGGAAGCAGAATGAGATAAACATGGTCTCAAAAATATAATACAAAGGAGCAGGACATATTAAGGAAAAAACTTTCTCCCTTAAAGGATTCAAGAGATGCTCACTGCAGTAGCCTAAATTTACTGCAAAAGACTGAATGGAATCAGGAAACAAGTTTTTTCTGTTTTCTTCTTCATCTTTAGTGTAAGTGAAAGTGGAATATAAAAGCTGCAAGATACTATGATTTGGGGTCTATGCCTAAATAAGACCAAAGATTTTGGAGGAAGAGGGAAATGTATCTTATATAAGTTCTTATGTGAGCCATGGCTTTCTGACACACAGTGAAGATTATTTATGAAGTGACATGTTTTTTGTACTACTTATGCAAAACCTCAGTTTACAACAATAAGCCAAATTGTCCACAGGCCAACTGTCTTGGGGTAAGCTAGGAGGAAGCAGTTAGTGACCTGCTAGTCCATGGGACTAGATGGACAAAACCCCTAGTTTTTCACCCTAGGGGGATGAGGGCCGGAGAGCTCACCAAGAGCATTATAAATGCGCTCCAACATTTATAATCAGTCCTAGCACACTGGGGAGGTCCCAGATGACTGGAAGCTGGCCAGTGTGACACCCATCCATAGAAGGGCTCGAAGGATCTAAGGAACCACAGGCCTGTCAGCCTGACCTCAGTGCCCAGCAATATTATGGAACAGATCATCCTGAGCATGATCACACAGCACCTACCCAACAGCCAGGGAATCTGACTCACCCAGCATGGATTTAGGAGGGGCAGGTCCTGCCTGCTCAACCTGACCTCCTTTTATGAACAGGTGATCCACCTGTGGATGTTGTCTACCTGGGTGTCAGTAAAGCATTTGACACTGTCTCCCACAGCATACTCCTGGAGAAGCTGGCAGCCCATGGCATGGACAGGAGCATCCCTTGCTGGGTTAAGAACTGGCTGGGTGGCCAGGCCAGAGAGTGGTGGTGAGTGGTGCTGCATCCAGCTGACAGCTGGTCACTCATGGTGTTCCCCAGGGATGATTGCTGGGCCCAGTCCTGGTCTAGCTGACCTTAGTGCCATGGTCTAGTTGACAAGGTGGTGTTCATAGGTTGGACCCAGTGATCTCTAAGGTCTTTTCCAATCCAGTTGATTCTGTGATTTATTTGTTCCTTCTGCTACCTCCTACCTCTTCATCTCTGAATGAATATCTGCCAGCTATTTACATGCTTTTGAGAGTTTCCTTATGCATTCGATGATGATCAAAGGATGGATTTTTTTATGGTACTTAGGCTCATGAAGATGCAGATAAGCACCAGTGAGAATTAGATACTTAGGTACCTTTGAAAATTTCATTTGATGACTGTAAAGAGCTAGAAGTTCCCTTAAAAATCATGTCATGTATGCTTAATGCCTATCCATATTACTGAAAGAGACTGTGAATCGGGATTTATGTAATGATTTTTTTCTGCTCATTTGTAAGCCTTTGAGAATAGATCAAAATTCACTTTGATTGACTTTCCAAATGGACATAGAATAATTCTTTCATTATCCTCTTATTTTCAGCTGAATAGCTGGATAACAGGAAAGGTATTCCATTCTTTTATTATCTTGTACAGAACAGGAAAAGAAGTACAGTGCTGAGAAAAATGGCATGGAGAGGGAATAAAATTGTAACAAGGACATTTCTAATCCTGCTATTCATCCTCTAGTGTAGACAGACAGCAAAAAACAGGCTAGGGGGTTATTATACTATGGGAAATATATTATGAAAACATACACAAGAGAATTGCAATGTAACCAAAAAGCAGAGTATTCTTTTCTTCCCAATATTTCTGTTTCCCAGTGCCCTTAGAAGCAGTGCCTGGGGCAGAAGGCTGAGCTGTGCATGAGTCTTTTCCACGTACCACAACTTTAGTCAGTGACAGAGCAACCAGAGCTGTGTCTGTACTAATTGTCCATAGCAAGTGACATGTTCAGATCCTGTGATAAAGACCTGTGCTGTCCATCATCTCAGTTCCAGCTGATCAGACTGTGAGCATTTCCATGAGCTCCACAACTATACCAGGCTCCAAATGGATGCTTGATACCCAAAGAGCAGAATTGCAGCTTCCAGGCTGCGTGTTGCTGGGCGTTATGAAGAATTTTATAAATGGAGTTTTTTCCTAACAGCTTGGTTCTCTAGGAATCGTGTTTTTTCCTCAGAGCTGTGTGTTTGGACATCATGTCCTCCTCAGACCCAGCTGCCCCAGGGCTCTGTGGGATTTCTAACACAAGTTTAATTTAAAGTGCCTTCTAGGGGTGGGTTAAATTTTGATTTAGTTTATAATGGCTTCTGTCATAGCAAGCATTAAAAAACTGGAAAATCAGATTAAGGCCGGTCTTCCATTCCCTTTCCTAAAATGCACAGAACTTGTACCTGCATCTGAGGCTGTGGTATCTATGCATTTATTGACTACATAAATTTAAAAACCTTTCATTTTTTCTTCACAGCAACTGCGGAAAACTGATATAAAATATCTCTGCATTAAAAAAAACAACTTTTTTTTTGATTTTATAATATTTTCTGTTCTGGTTCAGTGAGTTCTACTGGAACTTCATCAGTCTTTTTCTTTTCAATTTTCTTATGCTATTATTTTTAACTCTTGTATCACTATTAAGCACTTTTTCAGTGTAATGAATTTAAAGGCTTCTAAATTCCTTGTGTTTTCTGCAAAATGTTGACAATAGGTGCATAATGTAATGAACCAAAAAAAGGTTGTGCTCCACCTTTCCTAAAACAGGATCTTTTTTCCCTTGTGTTGAATATTCAAGAACTTAAAGCATGCCTAGACCCCTAGACCAATAGAAAAAAGGAACCACACTGTCATCAATTTATTCACTTGTCAAGAAATTGTTCATTTCAAGCCATTCAAAGTATTTCTTAACTTTTTTGCTCTCCTCTTGACATGAGTCATGTCTGTAACCACCACATATCTATGGTGTCGTGCAGCATTCCCAACGCTTTTATTTCAGTTCCTGTAAGGCTTATTGTAGAGCTTGCAGAATGTACATAAAATAGAGAAACACTCAAAATAGTTGTGTTAATAATTGATTTTACTCCAGATCAAGCAGACAACCGTATCAATTACATGGAGCTACCACTGCTGGTACTAGTTAATGAAGTGGAAGTGCAAAGTGCTATTATGAGGCAATAAAAAAACTGTGTTAGAAAACACAAATATATTTACTCCTGTTGCTGATTTTCAAGCCATAGATAACACATATTTTAATTCAATTCTAACTACCTGGTTCAATCCTTTGCATTACTTTAAGGGTCATAAAATTACATGTATCAGTAATTTACACTATATAAAAATTGGAAAAAAGCAACAGCAGAAGTGAGACACAAAGAGTAAAAAGGACTGAAATAATAAACATTAAAGACTGAAATAATTAAACATTTGAATGTTTAATAATAAACATTTGAAAAGAATGCCAAAGTTCAAAGAGGATCAGAGAGGAGAAAAAATTCTCCACTCTGATCCTCTTTGAACTTTGGCATTCTTTTTGAATACTAATTTATTTTGTTTTTCCCCTGGGGACCATATATGCAAAAGCCTCTGTATTCAAAATGCTTTTCAGTGTTCCTGTTTCATTTTATTGGTTGTGTAGCATTAGGATTCTTTAGGCTCAAAGGCGACTTCTTCTTTGGACAATGAAGTTTTTTACATTAAACATATAAAATATCTAAATTTATGCTTTCTTTTGCTAAAGAAAAGTCACCAATGAACTTGAATATATGCTTTAATTTATTTATTTTAGTATCCCCTGCATTCAGTAAATTTTAGAAGGTTTAAGAAGGCTATGAACCACCATAACTTTTTACATTATGTCACTTTTTGCTCCGACAAAATCTCACAGAGACCTTTTGGCAATAATTCAGGCTGTAATATCACAGGACTGCAACATTTCCTCTCCCTATTCTTTTTCTCCCTGCAAGTAACATATATTTTTTCGTGCTGAGTTTTTTCTCTATGTTTTAATAAAAGAATGATTTTTATATGTATGTTAAATAAGAGTGCTTTCTTGGAGGACTTTTTACTTGTGTTTGGAAACAGCATCCCAGCATTATCGTCCAGATAGATTACAGCAATCCAGTTTTTAATTCATTATAAAAGGTTAAAAGCCAACAAAAGAAAGATTTCATCTGCAAGTAAGTTGATATATAGTATCTTTTTATGATCAATCTAGAAAACTCTGCATTTCAGAAGGATCTAATAGGGCATGCAGTGATAGCACAAGAACGTGGGAAATATAAAGGTAAGAAGATTTTTAGAAATTTGGGAAAGTAGGCCTTTAATGTATGAAAGTCTGCCTTTAATCTGAAGGAGGGTAGATTCAGATTAGTTATGATGAAGAAATTCTTTCAAAGAGGTGAGACCATGGAACAGAGTCCCAGAGACTCCTGATCCCTGCAGTTGTTCAAGGCCAGGCTGGATGGGTCTCAGTGCAAATTGGTCTAGAGGAAGGGGACCCTGTCCATGGCAGGGAGGGTTGGAACTAGATGGTTTTCAAGGTTCCTTCCAAGCCAACCATTCTATGATTCTATGATCTTTTACAAATCTGTGAAGCTGGGAAACTGGGATAACTGGGAAACATGTTTAGTCAATAAGTGGGAGGACATATCTTCAAGTTGAGGAACTAGAGAATTAATTTATGATAGAGATTGTGACTTTGTTTTCTTGTTTGTATTTATTTTGCTAAGATTTCTTTCTAGTGTTCAAGTGCAGTGTATGCCATTAAACAGAAATACCCCACAGAATGAAACTCATTAAAAAGAAAAACAACAAAAAACCCAGGAGACATCTGGGAAAAGCTGTTACATTGGTGAGAAATTAAGCTGCCTTTTCTATTTGTTTTATATTTTTTTGTTTGCCTTTTATCTACTCAGACCATTATCTCCACTTTTTAATATAATTTCCTCTCTATTTGTATTATGAAAATTTATTTAGCACATTTATATTTCACTGTATCTGTGGTGGTTTAACTGTGGCTGGATGCCAGATTCCCACTATAGTTGCTGTGTCACTTGCCTCCTAAGCTGGACAGAGAGGAAAAATAGAATGAAGAACTTGTCAATTCAGGTAAGGATCACTCACCAGTTACTGTCATGGGCAACACAGAATTGACTTGGGGAAATTACCTGAATTTATTACCAATCAGAGTAGGGTAATTAGAAATAAAACGTAAAGCTTTAAACATCTTCCTCCCACTCCTCCCTTCTTCACTTTCTCTCCTGAATTCTCTACTTCTCCCCATTTCAGCAGCACATAAGGGTGTGACCTGGGGGTTATGGTCAGTTTATAACATCTGTTCTGCTGCTTCTTCCTTCTCAGTGTGAGGACTCCTCACACTTTTGCTCCAGCTTGGGGTCCTCCGACAGAGACAGCTCTCCATGAACTCCAATGTGAGTCAGTCCCATGGGCTGCAGTTCTTCATCAATTGCTCCAGAGTGGGTCCCTTCCATGGAGTGCAGTCCTTCAGAAACCAGCTGCTCCTGGGTCCCCTGCCAGGTCACAAGTCCTGCATGCGCTCCTCTCTCCACAGGTCCACAGGTCCTGCCAGGAGTGTGCTGCAGCACTGGCTTTCCACATGGTCACAGCTTCCTTTGGGCATCCAGCTGCTCCAGCTTGGGGCCCTCCATGGACTGCAGGTAGGTCTCTGCATCCCCATGGTCCTCCCTGGGCTGCAGGGGCACAGCTGCCCCACCATGGTCTTCACTGTGGCTGTGGGGGGATCTCAGCTCCAGCACTTGGAGCACCTTCCCTTCTTTCTCCACTGACTTGGGTACCGCAGAGCTGTGGCTACCACATATTCTCACTCCTCTCTCTGGCTGCCAATGCTATTGTAGAATAATTTCTTTTCCCTTAAATACATTATCCCAGAGGTGCCGCCGCCTTCACCGATGGACTTGGCCTCGGCCAGCAGTGGGTTTGTCTGGGAGACAAGTGGCATCAGCTTCATGGGAAGCTTCTGTGAGAAGCAGCTTCTTCTGTAGTCCCCCTGCTACCAAAACCTTTCCATACAAACCCAGTACACTATCAAAGCAACACTGGCTAGATTTAATACAAAAATGCCGGGTTATTTTATAGTATATTGTTAGTTAAAAGACTAAAGAAAGACTTCAGTCGGTCAAAAATTTATCAAAGGTTCATTTATTTGTCTGTTTCTGTTTGGGAATTGGATCCAAAATCTTTGTGGCAAGAGCTCAGCAGCCACACTAAACAACTCCCTGGCTAATACTGTAGGAAAGCATATTAAAAAAAAAATCACAGTGGGACCAATAAATCTGTGTTGCAGGTAGTTAGTGGACTTAATTAATCCCTGATGTCACTTCATATTGGAGAATGAGACAAATCTGGCCTTTCTGTATTTATGCTTTATCTGATTCATAAAAACAAAAAGATATTGGTATTAAGATAGTTATTTTTTTCTCTATGAATTCTTAAAAGCAGAAGAAGATATGTTCTTTGCAAGCTATGAAGCATGCATTCAGTATTATTGTCATTCTGGGATCTCTATGTAATAGTGTTTAAGAAATGTGTGAGAAAAAATATTATTACATGCATCTCTAGTTCTCATGCACCCATAGCTTACCAGCTGCAGACTGGGGACTTTAACTTCAGGAAGCACCGTGTTATTTGTACCATATCTATACTAAGAGTACAATGTGTGGTAGAAAGGTACCAGTCCTCTGATTTCTTGCTCCTTCTTCACACCCCTCTTTCTGATTCAGTACTTATCTGATATTGCAAGTGCTGCATAAGCCAGTGTTTGAAATTGTTTCTCCAAAGGTTTAAATATATTTTGAAAACAAATTGCTTGTTAGTAGATTTTAGAACTTTTAGGCAGATGATTTTGTAAATATGAGTGTGCAATTCTTTACAAATGAATTTAACACAACTAGTTTAATTTCCATGGAAATTAATGACAATGATCAAATTATTTCGATAAATACCAAATGAGACTAAAAGGAGAAATTCTTCTATGGGTAAGATAGGTTGTTAAAATGTAATAGGGACAAGCAATTGATAAAAGAAGAGAGGTAGTCTTCTTATGGAAAATCTGTGTGGTTTTTTACATCTTTATAAAATCTGAGGGTGAATTTGAATTCAGTTATCACAGGCACATATCTCAAGTTCAAGATGTCAGACTTATGACTACGTTGACATTCATGTTTTCTAAAATAAAAATTACAATAATGTTCAAACAACATCTTGTCTTCTAGATGACATGAAGAATTTTCGAAGCTTTTGCTTTAGAAATGTTATGAGATAAAGCATGAGAGTGACTATGTCTTAGAGTGTGGGGGAGCCTGGAGTGTTGGCATGAAAATTTATGTGTCCTCACATAATTGTCTTTAAAAATATAATTGTCTTTATCCTTGTGTAACAGCAAGGGGTTTCTACTGTACCACTTTAAAACGTGTGACCTCAGTCTTTATTAAGATGTTTTACTGCATCAGATTGATTTAACAAACCAAAAAAATATGGAGATATATGTGATTTTCAAGTAGCAAGATACTGTATGAAGCAATTCTCTAGAAAAGATGATTCAACAGTTTGCTCTGTCTGGAGTGTGTTTTTGGAACATTACCTCTAATATAGGTGCTGTGGCTGACTTGAATACACTGGTATTCACTGGCCAGCTGGTAAATGCTTCTTGTGCACACTATTGGCCTCTTTTTTCCATGTTAGCTTCCTCTTTTTCTGCTTTTCTGTCTGTGTCCCAGGAGAGCAGTAGCATATAGGTTTACCATAATAGAAATATTGCTCTGGATGTTGATAACAGGCTCAAATCATGACACAGGTGAAATCCAAACCTAATTTTTCATAAAGTGTTATGTGCTATATTCATAAAAATGCAAATGTTTGTGCCTCTGGTAGATATAACTTACTGCAAAATGAAGGAAAATTCATCCATCCACTTCAAGTTTTACAAACTCATTATTTGCCTCTGGTAATGGCTCATTTTGATTTTATTCTACATTATAAGGGGGAGTGGGGATAATATATTTTTCACACCATACATGGGACCACAAGGATTGTAGCATTCTATTTCTCACTGATATTATGTTCTACTGCTGTATTAAAACCATGCAGCCATGAAAAGCATTGTATTTGTGTAACTATACAATTACAAACCGTGACTGAGTAGCAACTAACTTATTTTCAACAGCAGGAAAGGACAGGAAATGGAGAGACAGAAGGATATGACATATTAAAGTATGGATTCACTTTATTGTTGTCACCAGTGGTATGCAAGAGTTTGGGACCTGCTAATAGAACACAAGATGAAAGGATTTAATTTCTCAGTTAACAGATTAGTTCTCTTTTATTTCTGAATTGCTTTAGTTTCTTTTTTATTCAGAAAAAAAATGTTGTGCCCTGTGACTGTCTTAATTTATCTATATTTTCTGCAAAAATAAGATAGATTAGCATGCAAGAAATAATGAAAATTTCCCTGTTTTGCAGTCACGGGATGAAGCCCTTCACTTTTATTCTCCCTGTTAATAATGCTATGCTCTCATTTATTTTTTGGTGCTATATACTTTTTCAAAATGGTCCATAAAGT
>LTAT01000006.1:41735191-41752687 GCA_003286495.1 Chlorodrepanis virens
CATAAAGTAAGACTTCATATTTATCCTAATATATGCTTTATATTTCCATTTAATCTCTGTAACACTTGCATTTATGTTCAGTCTCTGTATATATTGTAGAGCACATCTCAGTACTGGATTTTATCCTGCATCCTCACACCTTTTTCAGTGAATTTCCATGGGAAAACTGTAATTTTCTACAATGGAAAAAAATATGCAAAGCTGACCAAACAAAAAAGAGTTCTGCCTTTCTGGGACACACTGCCAGTCATCCTAAACTTGAAGGACCCCATCCAGGTCCCAGGTCAGGTGTCTGCCCTCTTTTATATTCTGATGTTGCTGCTGCTGCAGTGACCTGGCACCACCATGTCCTCTGCAGCTGCTCCCTTTCAGATGTGGAATTGGGGAGCTGGTTGCAGGCTTTTGATGTCCCTGCAAGCTGTCACAACAATTCTGGAGCTGGTGCTGCGTATCATCAGGCTATTCTTAGCAGCACTGCTGAGTATTTTCTATGAAATAAGAGCTACTTTTCCAAAATATAACTCCCGAATGTAACTGGAATGTAATTTACTGTGTTTATAAAGGAGGTGTTTCAAATGACAGAACTGTCATTTATGTAAAACCAAACCTTCTAACCATGTTGTCTTACCAGTTACTTTAGTTAGTGAGATATGTATTCTGAGAGATAGGGTGTGCCTAATATTGTATATAATCACTCCCAAGTACCATTCTATTGATATTTAATTAGGGAGGTTTTGAGACATTTGCTCCTATATGCTTCAAATATTTCCTTGATTGCATTAAATGAGATTGATCACTTCTGACTGTGGCTCCACACTATGGAAATTAAACCCATAGTTTTAATTTAATTTTTGGAATTTTAAGTCTCTAACTAGCCTTAAGATGTAGCTAACTTTTTTCTTTATTCTTCTCTACTTTATCTGAAAAATTCTCTTATTTGTTTCAGTGTTCATGGTAACATGCTTAATTTGCTGTTCTTACATGTAGTTTTGTTTCTTGTTCAATCTTAGTTTTCATTGAATTGCTTATTTGTGGTAACCTTTTAGAGGTATTTTTATGCACTTCTTTGTAACACAAGATCTTCCTCTTGTCTTAAAGTCAGTATTTTGAAAAATTCCTAAATTCCTTAATGAATTTCTTACAAAATGTTCATATTCACAGACTTTTTGAATATCATTGAAACTCTTTTGCAAATTAATAAAATATCTCATCTTCTTCCTTTTTTGAACATAAGGAACATGAGTTGATTTTTTTTCTTAGGACTCAGACTTCAAACACTATGATCAAAACATAGATTTTGTTAATTTGCTCATTTTTAAATAGGAAATTCCCTGGGCCATTCCCTTACAGCAGAAAATAGCAGAAGCAGAATTAGGGTTTTTATGTATTTACTTTTTTTTTAGTCTGGGTTTGAAGACTTTCCTCTGTAGTGAACATATTTTTTTTGAACTGCTGTGCCACCCTTTCCTGTGAATTTTTTGATACATTCACTTCAAAGCTTTGCTGCTTAGTGTGTGAAATTCATCTGTCTTCTGGCAAAATCCAGGCTTTCAATTTTGACAGTTTATTCAGTGTATTTAGTGTTTTCTGTATGAAATAATTCACTTCCCACTACCCTTATGCATAGTTTCTACTTACCTTTTTTTTTTTTTAGGATTATTAAGTCATTACTTAGTCCACTCTTATATTCTGCATTAAAATATGTCTCCAAGTTCTCTGAATTTTTTTCAGTCATGCATGTGTAGTTTATATGCAATATGCAGGATTTCTAGTAGAATACATTATTCTCCAACATATGTATAGATAGGTTCTGTGAAGGATCTTAGATAGATTCAGATGAATTTCACAGAATCACAGAATGGGTGAGGGTCAAAGTGACCACAATGGGTCTTCTGGTCCAACCCCCTTGCTCATCCAGAGCCATCCTAGAGCACAGGGCACAGGATCATGTTCAGATGGTTCTTGAATATCTCCAGTGAGGGCGACTCCATAGCCTCTCTGGAAAATCAGTTCCTATGTGGCATCACCCACACCGTGGAGAAGATCTTCATCATGTTCAGGTAGAACTTGTGCATCAGTTTCTGCCTGTTGCCTCTTGTCACCACCAAGAAGAGCCTTGCTCCATTCTCTTTATGAGGTCCCCTCCCACTTGTCTCCAGGCTGAAGAGAACTAGCTCCATCAACCTTTCCTCATAAGTTTAATACTCCAATCCTTTACTCATCTTTGTTGCCTTGCACTAGACCCGCTCTAGCATCTCCAGCCTCTCTTGCCCTGAGGAGCCCACAGCTGGGCACAGCACTCCTGATGTGCCCTCACCAGGGCTGAGTAGAGGGGCAGGGTCACCTCCCTTGACCTGCTAGCAATGTTTTTCTTAAAGCCCCACAGGATCCCATTGGCCTTCTTGTGCACCTGCTGGTTCATGGACAGTTTGTTGTCCACCAGAACCCCCAGGTCCTTCTCTGCAAAGCTGCTTTCCAACAGGTCAACCCCAGCCTGTGCTGGTGCAGGGGGCTATTCCTCCCCAGGTGCAGGACTTGCACTTGCCTTTGTTGAATTTCAGACAGCTCCCAGCTCTCCAGGGTCCTCCATAATCATGGCTAGAAAACTTATTTACAGCACCTAAAATAAGCCTTGTTCCTTGAAATTAGATTTTAAAAAACACTTCAGAGGGTGAAAATGCTGGGATTTTACCCTTAGTCAGTTATTGTTTTGTTCAGCTCTAATCTTTAGACTGCAGTGTGGTTGCAAGTAAACTTCAGAAAAAGCTTTCCATGATGTCTCCTAAATTTTCACCCTTCTGGTTAGCTTTATAGAAACTCAAGAAAAAGCTTTATGTTACCTTTTGGATGGGAAGCAATGAATTAGAATGTTTTGGGTCTGGTTTAGTTGTTGTGTTTATTTTTGGTTCTGTTGTGTTGGTTTGTTTGTTTTTTAAGGGATTGGTTTTCTTTGAATACAGATGTATAGGAAATGAAGATAGCTCAGCTAGAGAGTCCTTGAAACTATACCAGCACTTTTATTAAAAGGTATCAAATAGATAAGAAAATAAATTTTTTTTTAGTGCAAACTAATTTTTTATATGAGTGAGAGCAGGCTGTGACCAATCCCATGGAAATTGATTTTGTGGTATAATGAAACTAAATTTTAGACACAAGCTTAATGTTGTGAAACAGTTATATCATAGCAATATTGTATATGTTTGTAATTCTCCTTTGCTTTATCAACATTTAGTTCTTAGATGTTTATTCTTCAGAGATTTGTTGTAAGATGAGAGTTAAAGACCAGTTCTCATTAAACTGCTATGAGAATATTGTACTTTCTGAAAATCTTATGAACTCTTTTTACTTTCATTTTCTTCTGTTCTTGAATAGAACAATACTAGCAATTTACTGTCTCGTGTTGTTCTGTGCAGAAACTAAGGTTAACACTTGGACTACAAATCAAAAATGGCTATTTCTTTTTATTATTATTATTAGCCTGTTCTTTTTTTAATTTTTTCTTGGTGGGGTGCATTTTGGATGATGCATTTACCCTACTAAGAGCTGCAGGATTCTTTAAAATCTGTATTGAAACCCATGTCTTCATCATTATCTCACCTTTAAGTATTCTTATAATCACAAATGTAGCAGGGTTTCAGTTGCTGCAAAAATGAATAAATTAATCTCAAGTGGTCCATTATCAAAGGTGGAAAAAGCCTTATTTTTTTTTACAAGTGTAAAATAATAATCCATATTCTGATTACCAGAAAACATTGATTAATTGCTATTAAATAAGCACTATCTGAAAAATTATAACTATTCAAAGTGCAGTTACTTTTTAGATATGCTTAAGGAAAGAAATCACCATCATGTCCACATGCATATGTCCTTCATGTAACTCCTCATAATACCAAACTATATTAAAATTAAATAAATCTGATAGTAATTTCAAATTGAATACTCTTTTTCAAAATCCTCCAGTACTCAGCAGTTTCATAGTGGGCCCAGGGGAACATAACTGCTGTATTTACAGAGACAGCTGCTTTAGCATCTTGAGATAATTCATTGGAAGGCTTTCACTACAGGACAGGGAGTTTGAATTACAGCTGTAGTCAGTACCATGGAGTTAATAGATGTGATGATTTTGCTCAATAGTGTCCTGCTCCTCCTATTGCTTTGTAAACCACAGAGTGCGTTTCTTTGGGTAGCGAGGATTGAGTCCCAGACTGCGTAAGCTGTAGTCTGAGGAGTCTGCATGTATGGAGACCAAATCTTTCCAGTCAGCAAAACTCAGAACATGTAATAGGAATGACTCATGCTTCTGTTCACCATCATTCTTGCCTCTGCTCTACATGCAGAAATCTCTGCTAAGAAATGGTTGTCTGACAAAGCTGAGGTAAATTACTTACTAAAGAATTTCTTCCTCTAATATTCTGGCATTCTAAACCATAGTACCTGATACAAACATAGTTTGTGTTAAACACTAATAGGAATATGTAAAGTCTGTCTTAGCCTGTAATATATTCTTTTTTTCCATTTCTAACCTCCTACTGCTGTAATCAGAAAAGAAATGGTTAGAATACTATTTACTCCAATGTAGAAATACATTCTTTTTATTGTTAGGTAAAAACATATGCTTTAGGGTACATTTATGCACTGATGATAAATATATATTAATCACCTATTTCTTCAGCATTTCTATTTCAATTTTCAACATCCACTTTTATCTTTATGAAAATACTTGTGCAGAAAATGAAAAGACTGGTTCCTTTCTTATCCGGTACTGTACATCAATCAGTGTTCTGGCAGTAAGGGATGACACAGACTGCAATGTATGGGAGAGACAGCTTTTCTTAAAAGAGTGACCAATACACAGCATAACTGGAGAAACACTTTTTGCTGCATTCTCTCTTATCTTGGTTTTTATCAGAGTATGAGTTTCCTTAGATGTTAAAAATCTTCAAGTCTCTCTCTCTCTTCCTCCCTCCCAACTAGGGTCTGTACCCTCTTTGCCATCAAGTCACAACATCTAAATATCGTGGTGGAAAGGAGGATGTGCTCTGGTAGGTGCATCACTGTCTTGAAATACCAGTGCCACCAAGAGAGTCTACTACTTTGACAAAGGAGAAGAATTAGTACTGAACTAGAAAATCAAACACGTGTGTGTGTAAAATACTTTTTTTTTAACCTCAATTCCAAAGGCAGTGTTTTTCCTTTTATGACTAGGAAACAGATGCATTTATTATAGTAAGTGATAACTCTACCTCTAAGATAGTTATAGCAAAACATAATATATTTTTGTATTATGTATACCTGCATAAGGGTCTAGTTAAATAGAAGATAATTATTAATTTTGGGGGTTTATGTCAGCAGCATTCATACACCCTCTGTAAATATTTTTCATTTAGACGCTTCCTTTTCACTTATAAAGAATTATCAGTTACTGAATCCATGGATTTATTGATTACCCCTGGAGATGAACACAAAATTACCTCTATGTCAATAATGATTATTTTATAGTTTACCGTGTTTGTAATTTCAAAATAAATAATGCAATTGCATTTTGTTCTCTGACAGGAATAATTAACTACCTCTGCACAGTGTTTCCATAGCACATATTTCCCAGTGATTTAGATTGTTTGTGTACTCATGCTACAGCAGGCAAGGGCGAGGGAGAAGACATCTGTCATCTAATTTATTTTTCACTGCATTATGTATATAAAGTAAGTGCTGGTTATGCATTAACATTAGTGAGATAGAAAATTTCTTTGCATATTTTTTCCTGCTTCTAAACTGCCACTTTTATAGCCTTATGTTTAGAAAATAAATAAATGCCTTCTATGCCTTCTGTTGACTGTAGTACAAATTTCAGAGCTCTGTTAGAGGGAAAGAGCTAGTAGAACCATGTTCAATGAATCTACCCTCTGATGGATAGATTTGTGTTATTTGTAGAGAGTGTAGAATGAAAAAGACTTTTATCATTCACTTCTCATAGGGAAGTAGCCAATATATTGCCTTGTCTTCCAGTCTGTAAATATTAATCCCAGAATTTCTGTCTGACAGGTGCCTACCTCCTCACACATTGACTGGTTAAGCACTGGTCTTTGAAAAATGAGTTAATTTCCATATGAATTATTTCCCTCAATAAAATTAGCACACTATACGAGGAAAAATTCCTCTTACCTTTATGTTCTGTGAAGTTTCACAGTTCTTCAAGACAACGCTTCAGACTGATTTTAATGTGTTCCTCTCAATTTCAGTTCAGGTCTGCTATCTGTTTTTGTCCTTGGCTTCATGAAAGAGAACATGCTCACAGAAAGTCTTCATTCCTTTTTCTTTGAGCCTTGAAAGTTATCTGCCTTTAATTGCTCTGTAACAAAATAAGCAGTGAACTTTTAATGCCACAAGGACAATAGGAACATTCAGTGGTATTTACAAGACCTTTAATTTCTTTTTATCTTAGTACATTTCTAATTATGCTTTTTATTTATATTACAGAAGTGCTGAAGAATTCCAATTAGGAATGGGCCCTTTCTGTACTGATGTTCTATTGAAAAAGGATTGTGCCATGCCATGAGGAATTTGCAGTTTGATTCAATTCACAAAACTGAATTAATTTAATAATTTGAAAGAATACCTGTTTTAAAGGAAGTCTATTATATCAACCTATGTGATTTTAGCTGTGGTGTTTTATGCTTACTTTGATATCCAGCTTTTAAAATCAGATGGCCAAACCGTGAGCCTCACTTTGGTCATTTTTACCAGCTCTAAACTCCCCCGTCTGGAAGGCTTAGTCCTTGAAGTTAGAGATTAAAGCTTGGAAAAGTGAGCTTTCTAGGGTGCAGTGAAGAATGGAAAGAACATTTTGGAAACTATTTCATGAGGTTAGGGCCTTTTAACTTTTGAATGTTTATGGCTTTCATTAAAGTGAAATGTCATAGTTCAAGTTGGTTAAGCAGTTATACAATAGGGAGTAGCACAAACACGGGGCATTTTGCATTTAAATTTCCAGGACAGTTTAAAAAATGAGTCAGTTGAAATATGCAGAAGACTGGTATGCACACCAAGAAAATATCCAGACTGTCATTACTTTCAAACATTTTCATGTGTCGTCAGTAGGTCATTCTCTTTAAAAAGGGTTTCAATGGTGTCCTACTTTGTTGTAGTGCTGCACCTACAGTGTGGATCAGGAAAACCTCATGAGCAACAGGAAACCTATATAGGAACAGGCACAATATGCAGTAATCTTAATTTTGTAGCAAAATAATTTGATAATTTCCCTGAAATTATTTGAGGCTTGTATGAGTTTTTCTCCTGATGCCCTAGGACATAGAGCAAGCAGTGGAGCCAGAGCCATGTCTCAAAACATACCCAGATGCCAAAACATCTTGTCAAAACCTCTGATGGTGAACTGTTTTGAATCTAAATATTCATAATTTATATTGTTCTATGCACAGAAATTTAATAGAAAATTCACAGTAGTCACTGATGTGCGCTTTTTTTGTTTATTTGTTTGTTTTGTCTGGATTGATTAGTGGTACTATGGCCCTAACAGAAACCATGCTATTTCCTTTTAGCAAAATGATTTTTTCAGATTCTATACTAAAAATTTAATACCACAATATTATAATAATAGGACAGGTGATTTTTTCAGACTAATTTAATGTAAACAAATAATTTATTTGAATCTGTCTATTTACATATTCATTCTCAAATATCTATTTATGACTAAAAACAATACCACTGACATAATCACACAAGATAGTATTACTATAATTCATATCTGTAATACCAAAACCTTAGTTATAGAAAACCTCAGTCACTTATCGACCAGACCTCTGTGGATCTAATTTTTCTGTGAGTTAGAAATGAAGTATATAATCAAGACAACACAAATACAAAAATGGTCAGTAAAACATAAAGATTTTATTAAAAACTGTAAATGAGCTTAAAGTGCAGTGCCCAATGGAACGCCTTTCCACGTTCTTTTTCATGTAACAACATTTTAAAAACCTTATCAACATTTTACAACAAATGTGACCTTCTCTTATAATAAGAATTGAGACTTTCTGATAATGCTAAATAATTCCTTCATCTGAATATTAAGATGAATATTGAACTGCCAAGAAACTCTGGTAAGTCATGGAAATGTCTCCTACCAAGAAGATGTCCCTAGACCAAAAGGTAGAGTAGATATTTTTCTGTAGATTTCTTCCTCTTGGTTTAAAGTGTTTGACTCTTCCACTGTGGATATTTTTTGACAATAATGTAGGCTACTATAATTTATAGATGGGTAATAAGGGCAGACAAAACAGCATAATATTTTAGAAAGTGCAAAAGTGAATTTGCTGCATCTATCATGTACCTTAATTTATGTTTTGGGCTACTCAGCAACCTGGTTTGGTCTTTTTTGCTAAGAAACAAGATTCCAGTTCCTGCCTAAATGTCTTAAATTGGCTATTGAACACTTTTTGATGGAATACAACCATAGAATTGCTGTGCAGTCAACATAATTATTTAGTTATCCCCTACAATGTTATTTACCCCTCTTTTCCTCTTTGTGAGAGAAAAAATTGGGGTACCAGTGAAATGAAGAAGAAACGGATCAAGAAATATTCACTAGAAAAAGAGGTGCAAAGTTGCAAGTAGACTTATTTCTTTTCGGGACAGTTCCTAAATTATTGATTTTTAAGCTCTTTTTTGTTCATCTTAGGTCTTTAGAACTATTCATATTAGCCTGTGTTGAGAAACTTCACAAAATTTTAATGCAGGGTTTTTTTTATTTTAAGAGATAGTTAACATTTATATTTCATTGAAAGTTGATAGATTTTTTTTTCCTTCATCACTAATTTTTGTCATTTAGAACACACTCTAGTTCTGTCTCTTCTTCCTCCTTTCTTCATCTCAGGTTTATATCTTTTAATTTATGGATCAAAAGTTGTTTGCCAGCCTATCACTGTAAATCTTTCATGAGCTGGTCTGGATTTACGCTAAGAAAAAGGAGGGAAAATTGGCTTCATGCCTCTTTTGTGGTGTAATCTCTTTTCACTCTAAAATACTGCATGTCCAGACATGGAGCAGACACAAAACCCCCTGGAGCTCATACAAAAGCTCTTGTCCATGGCAACTGTTTTAACCAGAATCCTTTGCTGAATTCTTTCTTCCTTGGCTGGGGCCTTTTGCCAGATCCACCTCTACTATTTTTGTTTCAAACCTTCCCAAAAGGATTTGTCTTAATTCTTTTGCTGTTTGTCGTCTTGCTCTTGTCCATAGAGTGCATGTTTTCTGTCAGCTCACAAAATCAAAAAATGGGACAATAAACCAGGTACTCTGAGAGTCAAATGCATTTTTCTCCTAATCCTGAAGATGAGACACTAAGTAAACACCAATTGCAAAAAGAGGGTATGTAATTTTAAATACAATCAATATGCTAATTGAAATTATATAAATATTTTAAAATTACTGAACCTACCATTCTCACAGCATTGTGGAACATGTATCTCTATTACAGCTAAGCTGCTTCTTTACCTAATAGAAAAATGTTACACGTGATAAAGGACTCACAGAAAGTTTTATATCCAGTAAGATCAGCACAGAAAGGAGCAGTTTTCTGCCCTCTAATAAATCTTGCAAGTCTCCATTGGTTATGTGCGAGCGTATTCACTGTGAACAGAATGTGTTACTTTGCCCTTGAGGCCGTATTTCACAAGGAATAGATTGTGCAGTGCTGGGTGTCTCGCCAGGCCTTTCTGCTGTAATGGACCTGGGGCTGCTCTGTGACACCCGCGCCCGAGAACTGGGTGAGAGAGCGGCACTGCCCGAGAGCCAAAGTCTTGCTGTGCTTTCTGCAGCCTTGCAAATACCCCTAGCAGGAATTTTGTTCTCTTTCCTCAATCTCACAAAGTATGAAGAAATGAGAGAAGTGCTGTTTAGTGCAAAGCTCTCCTGCTGACCAATCTAAAAATTGGATATTAGCCCATGAATCGGTAGTACTTCCACTGTCATTTGACACTGAAATCAGCTGTCAGTGAATATTTACTCCAAAGGAATCTGCAGGTCTTTCAAAAAGATGTTTATTCCCAAACCCTTAAATTTTATATTTTTTCAATATTATTTGGAATCTTTTTTATTGCTGTTAATCACATTTTATATTGAATTTCTATAGATATATGGATTAAATTTTTTAAGTACTTCAATTCTGCTAGGATGGGGCTCATTTTGTTGAGGGTCTTTTTTTTCAAACAAATTAGGTACACTCAGCAGTGGCTGAAATGCTTTACCTGTAATCAGAAATTCCCCACTAAGTCGCTTGTCCCAGTGGAGATGATAGAATCTCAGTTAAAACCATTCATATTGGATCCATCTTCTAACACTATCTAATTAGAACTCAAAGATTAAATTTTGAAATGCAGTATTTTAATGCAGTTAAATTGCTCCAGGATCTAGGAAAGTAAACCCATGTGACATTTTATTTTAAGACTACTGTACGGCTTTTCAAATGAACATTGACAAAATGTAGCATATTTTAAGATGGACTGGTTCATCTAGCAGTAGCATCCAAATGGTACTAAATTTGTACTAGATGCCAGAGTTCTTCACATCCTGTAAAGACCATGATTAAGAATTATCTAATAAACAGTAAAAATGACCAAAGACTGTTAAATTATTGAACTTTTATTAAATAGCTTAAGACAACTAGTTCTCTGTTTTTAAAAGGTGTCTGCTCTAAAGAAATATTTTTAAATATTTTACATTTTCTATATAAAAAAACACCACGTACAAAACACTGCTTTTCTCATTAAACATTTTGCATTCTGGGCTATATGGAAAAGAAGTTTTAGGAAGACTAGAATATCTCCTTCCTTTTTTCAATGTACACTTCATATCTTTGAGAGAAGATAGTGTTTTGCCTGTATCAAAATATTAAATATGTAACTCTGCTTTCATATCAACAGATGTTTGACTTGAACTCTTATTTAAACTGCTCTGGAAAGAAGGCAGTGTGATGAAGGAGAGAAGTTCAAACACTGTCCTGGGAATTAGGACATTGTGGGTCCCAGTTTTAGTGCAAGGCCTTTGGCTAGCTAAGTAATTTTTAGTGTAAGAATTTTCTATTTGTAAAAAAAGTAGAGTAGTATTCACCTATGCATTGAATGATTTTTCATTTAAAAAAAATGCTTGCAAAAGTAAAAATGATTCAGGAATTAAAAAAAAAAAGGTGTCATCTTAAGTAAAGAGGTATGGCAGTAAGGAACATTCTTGTGCAGTGTCTGATTGAAAAATTGGAGAACAGTGTGAAAAACAGAATTTGATTTAACAAAAAAAACCAAAAAACAAGCATTTACTCTGTAATTCTCTGTCAAAGCTGGTATCACTGTAATACTGAGCTGTCAATTACTGAGACATTGTCAAAATTCTATCTCCAGGCACACAGGACAGAAAACAGTACTGATGTCATGATTTTTTCTCATTTTCTTGTTTCTGTTTCAAAGGGAAAAAATACTTGTGCATTTATAATAGCGTGGGAGAAGGCTTACTTACTAACAAAAATTACCAGAGGAAAGAGGAATAGACTCAGGCAGTTAATAACTTATCATTCTCTCTGATGTTATGAAAAGCTGTAGGAAATGACCACAGTTGTGTAGAGATGAACACTCTGTGTACGACAAATTGTTACACAGAATTCTGGAATGCACAAAATTGCAAAGATGTCTAGTGAATTTTCAGGCCGTCTAGAAAATATGAAGTATTTTCTTTTTGAAAATATAACTAATTTCTTAAGTTTCAAGGTTGTTACAGGACTTTGACATGGCATGTTTTGGTATGTCAGTCACAATAAGGCTGCTCATCTACGTGCTTCTCTGTGTTACGTTTCTGCCGCTCTGAAGTGGCTTCTCTCTCTGACATGGCAAACTAGGAGACCCAATCCACACAGGTTCTTCATCATTAATTAATCCCAGATTTCACTAGTATTTGTGAAGGTGTTGAGATTGAAGGTGTTAAGGTACATGTTCTTTCTTTGGGAATTCAAAAGACGGCAAATTGTAAGAAGGAGCTCACACACAATCACGTTTGGATAAAAAAACTGACTCTGTCAAGTCACGTTGGGTTTTTTGTCAGGGAAAAGACTGCTTCCACCATAAAACTGATTTCCAACAAATAGGATAATTTACTAATTTCACAAAACTGAAGGATAAAGCCGGGAGCCTGAAAAGTTCTGTTTACCAATTTTGAGCACTTTATCTTGAATTAATTTCTGCTGTAGAAAATATGTATTTCTTGTTTTGCATTGACTGTGTTTGTCGTTGACAGAGAAATTCATCTGCACTACCTGACCCCACATGACCATCTGTCTGTTTTGGCTGGGCAGTGATGCCTGTAAGCACAGATCTGACCTCAGCCACTGGCACGTTACAACCAAGGTCATCAAACCAGCTGGAAGCCTTTCAGGAGTTCAGGCTAGCTGGTGGAAAAGTTTTGAGAGGTCCTTTCCCAGCAGCCCTTTTGTCAGACCAAAGGGGCAGTAGGAATGCACCACCAGCAAATTTGGGAAATAATTGAGTGATGAACATCAGAGTCTCGGTTTTTAGGATTTTTTGTTTTCTTTTTGTTTTTCACAGTAAAAAGTTTTTGACTATTCAGTAAGTTACATCTTAAAGCTATTTTTCATTGTCAAAATATCCAGAACCGGTATCTATACACATAGCACCTTTTAGTGATTAAAACACACATATTCATAAATATGAATCAAATTTCCAAAGAAGTGATTCATGTTCTTAAGTTTGTGCAAACTCTATTAAGTGTTTAAATTACTTACGGTTGCTCAAAAGAACTTTCAGCTTTGAAGATATGCTTATATAGAAAAATAATGCTGAACTAAAAATCAAGTCAAAAGTTAACTCTGTTTTTTTATTCTAGTTGTTGTGAACTGAAAATGTGGTTGTACTAATGTTATAAATAATCACAATGCTTTATGTCACATATTCATCAAAAGCTTTTTTTTTTCTACCAAGAGCAGCTTATAAATAAGGTATGAATGATATAAATGGAGGCATTATTTTAGCCTATATATTTGTGAATGCTGTTTTAGAGAAAACTTTCTCTGAACAATTACAGTTTTTTCTGAATTTGTATGTGACTTTTAATAATTTCTTTCTCTTGAATCCTTAGTATCCTTGGAGTGATAAAATATTCCTAGTCCTCTGGACCATTATAATTTAATTAAGAAGTCACTCTAATGATCTTCATGCTGACTACTTCTAAATTGTTTAATCGAGGATTTGGGTTTTAGCCCTTTAAAAGCACCATTTTTCCAAATCTGGCCCGAGTTACTCTGTGTACTAGCAGTATTTTCAGGCTTAATGATACACTGAATATTTCATTATTGACCAGCCTGAGTCCTGAGTGATTTCCTGATGTCTTCTCAGCAGAAGCTGCTTAGACTTTGCATTTTTATGATTTTGGGTCTCCTGAGCAATTTTTTTTCCCAAAGGAACAAATTAATTTCTCAGTAGAATGCAAGATTTCTATCTTTTGGTAGTCCAATGAGAGAGAAAGAACTGGGCTGAAACAACATTCAAAGGGGAAAGAGCTTAAATATAAGAGGAAGAAATTTCTAATGGAAACAGTGAAGCACACAATCATAGAATAGTCCTAGCAGAAGAAGATTGAAAATCCATCTTTTTTAGCGACCTTATTTACTGCTAATCATTCTATGAGAACTGGTGCTATTTTTAAAATGTTTAAATCCTTGTTGAATTAATTATTTTGGCTGTTTACAGGAAGGCTTTCCTATATTCATTTAGCACTTTGTGATGTCCATTTCAGTAAGAGTAGTAAGTAGTCCTTTATATTCTGAACTTCTGTTGTATTGACTCAGGCCAAATACTCTCTATTTGCAGAACAAGAAGAAACAGTAGAATTTCCCTTCATCTCTGCTTGTTTCCAGTTTTAATAGAGTCACTCAGGAAGAACTGTGGGTATTTCTGATTACCTTCATTGCCTCTTTGCTTGTTTTTGCTGCCATTGTTGCAGTCATTAGGCAACTGTGCTTGCTGTTCATACAAACAAAGCTTGCTGTTCATTTTTTAAACTAAGGCTTCTGTGGTGGATAATCTTAAGCAATAGTCTCACTAGATCATGTGTATACCACAGATCATTTTTACAGAACTGAGGAATAGTTAAAGGATGAGAGCTGAATACAAAGCCTCCGGGATGAGGCACTTTAGGATGACGCTGGAGCTCACTGCCATTGTGCTCTCTGAGCCTCAGCTGTGGCTGTTATCAGCCCAGCTGTGCCCCTGCTCCCAGGGAGCTCTGCAGACCCCTGTGCTCCTCTCTTCAGAGCAGAATAGCAATGCTCTCCTGCTGCACGGGCTGACATCCAAGGGGATACTGACAGCACAGGGGTGCTGAGGGCAGTGGAGAGCTCTGTGCCTCACTGAGCCACTCCTATCATGCTTCTTCTCAACTTCAAGAACCATTGCTGTGAGGAAGAAAAGCACCTTTTTCCCACGTGAGGTTAAACAAAGTTATTTCAGTATGTCAAAGAAACTCAGTGTCTGTTTTGAATAAGACTTTGAAAAGGGTCAATAGTCAAAACTGTGGATATGTGGGATGATTGGGGAAGAAAGTGACTTTTTGTCATTCTGTGGCATGACTGGACACATTTTTTAATTTGAATCAATTAAAAATGTTTTATGAGACTGTGGATTTTAATATAATTTTTAGTTCAAAGAAACATTCAGATTTATTTTGCTATAGAAAAAGCCTGCTGCATAATACTTTTTTTTTTTTAAATTGAACTTTTGTTATGATTATGACTAACATTATTTCTTTTTGCCTCTTTAAGGAGGTGGAAGTGGCTGATAAAACCAAAATTCTCAGTTGCATTATATATTGATATCTTTTCATTTCAGCATCATGTGACTTGAGAAAAAAGAAAAGATGAGTTTTATTCTTCTCCTTCTGGAGAGAACTCAGAGTAGTGTGAATGTAGGATTCATTGGAATGACTTCCATACACAGGGGGAAAACTGGTAAATATTCTAATAAATGAAGAATGTGGATGTCAGATCAGAATTCCTGAATGTAGTAAAGCCTCATCATCACAGAGAGAAAAAATCCTGGTCTCCAGGAAAACATATTATCTCAATATTCTTTGTGGAATACAATCCCCAGGGTAGACTAAGCCACTAGTGTCCCACACTATGTAAAATATTTAGCTCTGCACTTTTGATCCAGGTCTAATAGCAATGGTGCTATTTTATGCTCCATAAAGCAAGTTGCTTTTTGTTACTCTGGTAACCTCCTGCCTATACTACACTTAATTTTGTGAAATATTTCCTTCTCTTTATCTCTGGTCCATCTTCTTCTCTCAGCCTCTGGAAGGGCTACAAAAGTCTCTTTAATTTCAAGCCATTTATTCCTCAGGTCTTTTGGCTGCATGTTTCCAAGTAATGCAGGAAGAGTCAATTAAGTGCTTAGGAAAATACATGAGCCTCTTTCAAATTCTGTGGGACAAAACAGAAAGAATGAAGAGCATTAGAAATCCATGGAGGAAGCTAAGAGAAGTGAATCCTTAATTTTCCCAAGGATACACCTCTGGATGAAAAATACTGTCGAATATTGTTCATCTTCTAAACTGTTTTCTCTTAAGTCAGCAGACTCATCAAGCTATTGCCCCACATATTTCATATCTCATTTCAGCAGGACCTTGACTCTCCAAAGCTTTTAGGAAATGAAACTGGGTGAGGGTCTGGCTTCTCTCTGCCTGGGGCTGCCAGGTGTCTGTCTGCAACACTCATGTCTGGAGGCAATATTTCCTCACAGCTGGAAGAGCACAGCTAGAAGAAACATTCTAGTTCTGCTGGACAACAGGAAACACATTGGTCCTTATTCTCTTAGGGTGTGTGAATGTGCAGTACAGTACAATAGATCAGGGAGAAAATCTTATTATAAACTTGCAGTTATTTTGCATCCAGGAGCTTATCAAGAGGTTATTTTGCATTCAGGAGCTTTTCAAGAGGTTTCTCAGTAGCATATAGGAGCAGGATTAGAAGGGAACAGTTGGTATACTCCACCTAAGATGGACTCACAGGCATTTTTTCAGCTCAGATATTGTTATTTATAAGTAGGGAGGTTTAATGTGATTAAGGATGCAATAGAGGATGAAATGATAAACTTCCACTTTGGTGTTGTCACCCCAAAATCTTTCAGGGCATTCAGTTACTGTACCAGAATTTCATGACGATTTTTTCTCCTTCGAAACGTATTTCAATTGGATGAAAAATAAGTCAGTAACAAAAATTGCTCTATTTAAGTACCTAGACACAAATTATATACCTTAATTTAAAAAATTTATTTATGTTTTAGTATCCTTAATATTCCAAATTTTTTTCTTCTAAATTCTGTACTGGATTTATACTTTATCATTCATTTTTCAACCTAAAAAGCAGATTTTCAAAAGTGGGGATCTAACACCTCTGTTTTCACTGATTTTTACACTCTAAAATGTAGAAATGTCCATCTGATTTGGTAACAGAACCACATGCCACACAGTTTCCTCCAATTATATTTGTGGTAAACTGTCACGTTTCTGTTTGCCTAAAATGTATTTTAAAGAAAGGAAATCAGTTTTGAAATGAAGTTGTCAGGAAATGGAGAACTATTCTTTACCTCAGTAATTTATTTTGAGAGTTGACCCACTAGCCACTCTCATAATGACAGATGTGTGCTTTTATTTTTCATCATAAACCTCATGGATTTAGTGCCCAGACTTTTAAAGCAGGCTTTTTTTTTCCCTATTAAAGTCATATATTTCTATTGTTAAAAAGGTTGGTATTATATTTTCTTGGATGAATTCCAATACTTTGATTAAATAATATCTCAGGCTTCTCTTTTGATGAAGTAAATTGGTTTGCCTCCTTAGTTATCTTCTTCTTTCACTTGTACCTCAGTTAAGCTTTGGGCTTGTTCAGTTCTCTCCAGTCTGTCAATCTCCCTTTTACATTGCAGATATCTCAATGAGCTGCAGTACTCTAATTTTATTTTCACTGGTGATCATGCAGATACAAAATGCCCAATTATTTCGAAATCATTTGCTGTTCACATTAGTTTCCAGGGCATTTTTGGTTGTCAGTCCTTATGGAACTACTGCCACTTTCATATAAATTTCTTGCTTTAGGCATACAAATTTGAAAATACCAGTATTTCCTCCAAGAAACTCATCCAAAAACGGAGCTTGATGTAGTGAGAATTTAGTATGCCCTGGGGCATCTATTGACTTTAATGAGGCTTTATGCAACCCAAATACCTTCCCATGTGGGAATCCATGAATCAATTTTGAAAATATTCAGGATGTGTAATGAGAAAGAATGAGGGTAAGAAAAGAGAAAATGCTGAAAAAAAATCATCCTCAGGTGGGACTATGATTCTTCTAGATTCAAGATTGTATTTTTCTTTATTATTTATTTTATTACATTTATTTTATTTTATTTTATTTTTATTTTTTATTTTT
>LTAT01000006.1:41776732-41822572 GCA_003286495.1 Chlorodrepanis virens
TAAACAAGATTTTAGTATATATATATATATATATATATATATATATATATATATATATATATACTTTATAAGATTTTATATAATGTCTCATTCAGGAAAGACATATCTATTGAAATGTAACCTATGCTGCCTAAAAGGTTTGACAAACATAACTAAAGAGTGATGATTTTACTTTTCTTGTAACATAATTGTCTTCAAAAATAATAATGAGCAGAAATCTTAATATAAGCAAAAGGAAGTATTTTCCCATACAATCACAGGACATAATTAAACTGGGAATCTGATTTTCAGAGGAACTGGGGAAAAGAAAAAGAAAAACTATGACACTACTAATGAGTTCAGAAATCGATTTGTCAAATTCATGCAAAATGAATTCTTGGCAACTATAAACAAAAAAGTCTTGGATGAAACCTCAGGAATGGGAAGTTCCTAAGATGGAGATTGGAAAGGAAAAGTAAATATCAGGAAACCGACAACCCTATATGATTTCCTATATGATTAACTGTTATTAGTGTCATTAGAAAATTATACTTGTCTAGAGAAAACCTGTACTGACCCTACACTGTCATTCTTCAACGATTCCTCCCACTCTCTGTTGCACCTATGCTTTGTATCTTCTTCCACTCCAAATTTTATCAGTAAAGGATTTTTGCTTAGTTCCACAGTTGGAATTCATTCTACAATGACCACACTATCTGTAGCACCAAACATTTGTAGAACGTGGTTTAGCAGACTATCCTACATGAAAAAGTTATAAATTTTATGAAGCAAATGGAAGATCAAGGTCCTAAACAGGTTTTGGACACCTAAGGATAGAGCAATACATATTATAATGCATTGTTTAGGTCTTTTTTGTAGGAACAGATCCTGGCTTTGTACCAAAAGAACAGTGTGATTATCAAAATTCGTTTTGACTTGTTAATGGAGATCTATTTTTTCCCTAAGAATTTGCTTGAAACACAATGCTTTATGAGTGTTGTATTTGTTCTTTTGATTATACACAACATCATTCACAAGTGTAAATGTTATTCTTAAACACTCTGAATGAAAAATCTTTGATATTGATTTTTGCTGAAATTAATGCTGCAATTAACATTGGAATACTATGAAATTGCTTCAAGATTTTTGAAGATTTTCAAACAGTCTTAACTGTTATGTAAAAGCCTCAATTGCTTAGTTGGAAATTGCCAATGATTTGTTTATCATGGTTACAAGCTATATGGGATATTCTCTAAAGGATTTTAAAAGCTGTCAAGGGTTGCAAATATTTTTATGACATATAAAGTTGTCTTGTGAAAGAGATACAGCATTTAGTTGTCTGCCTTTAAAGTTAAATTAATTTGAGTGGTGTAGTCCCATTAGTCTCATCTCTATTCTAACATGCACTATATTTGATAATACAATGGCCTCTGGAAATGTGCACAGTGTTTCTGTGTTTTTCACTTCTGTTTTTGAGACAACATGTGATAATGTTCTCTGGAGTGTGAAATTTTCTAATAGAGTCTGCCAGAATATAAACTTGCTCAGATATTGTCACAAGTCTAAGTAGAGGTTTGTGGTGATTGCTATTAATGTCCAAAATTTTCCTAGGTTTATTACAATTTAAAGTATTTCAAAAAACCCTTTATTTAGTCTGAGCTTCTATTTTATGGCAACTGTGGCAACTTCAGAAATACATCTTTCTTCTAGGGTTAAAGCACAAAAATATACCAGCTATCAATTAGGAATCAAGGTGCATATAAAATTACAGTGTCAACATTTCAGTCTTTAGATGCCTTTAGCCATTTCAGTCTTTAGATGCCTCAAACTTGTACTTTGAATAAAATTTATTGCCTTCTTCATAGAGAATGTTAATGTACACCATTCTTCAGTGATTTGTTAATTAGCCATTGATGCAAAACAAACATATAGATAAAAGTTATTACCAATGGCAAGCAACCTTTTCATGGGTAAATCTGTGCAAGCATTTTTGTCATGAGAGATAAATTGTTAGTGGAAGGGATGAGGTAAGAGTCTTTAAATGATGCTTCAGAACAACTGAAAACTATGTCTGGTCAACAGTGGTTTAGAGGCATATGCACCAGATACCTGCAGGATCTCTCATATGATTTGGGTTTTTTTTTTATTGGCTAAATGGATAATAAAAACTATTCATCTCAGTTCTAGAGGCTGGCCTTTCTAAGGTGGGTCTGTGGAAGACACATGCTGTCAAGTCTTCTCCTACCTGTCCCTGTTTTAACTCTGATGGAGACTAGCAAATCTTATCTACAGGACTTCAGAAAAAAAATTAAATGTGAGTAGTCATTTGTTTCCCTAGTCTCACTGTTGGAGTGAATCCAACATCCTTTGTTTTATCTGCTTAACAAATGTGTTTGGCTGTAGCACAATTCTTGACAACCTTTTAAGAATAAATACCTGAGATTAACTTGTTTGTTCTTCTGTCAGAAATATTCTGATTTCTTCTTTTCTTTTAAACAATCAACATCTATTCAGGGAAAGTTTAACTAACGCCTAACTTCCCTGACTTACTAATTAAAGAAAGGCTCAATACTACACAGAAGCCTTTCAGTTCTGCTTCATGAATAAATGAACAATCCCTTTCAGATAAACCCAAGCCTTGCACTTTGGTATAATGATTTCAGTGAATATACTGTCACTACTGATGGCATAGACGATTACAAAGTTCTCTCTTCAAGATACATAAAAGGCAGTTTTGGTTCGTGATCTATCAGCAGCTAGGATTTAAGGCCCCTTCCCGTATATTTGCTTCATGCATGGCTGAATTTGAAGAGTTTTTCCTGTATGATATTAAAAAGCAAATGTTGCTGTAATTTTATTTGGTTTTTTCAGAGTACATAAATTAGATACTATGCGAGTGAGAGAGGCTGCGTTTTTTACTTAAAAGCTTTCACCTGGCATAAACAAATGACAATGTCACTCCTCATGGCTGGAAAGACTAATAAAGGATAGTAGTTTTCAAACAACACTGCACCTGTTTTCAAGTAAAGAAACACATTGAGACATTTATTTCTTTGGAGGAAGAACATTCTCATAATTCAAGTAAGAAATATACCTTCAAATGGTATCTTTGTATCACATAGGGTACATTTAACCAAAGCATAAATCTTAGAGGTTTTTTTTTTGTTAAAAGGAAATAGATAAATATAGATATTTAAGAGTGACAGCATTTTACATAAGTGAAAGATGTAGCAGTGTTAAGAAGCTGTTAACAATATCTATTTGCTCTAATTGATCTCACTGTGCCAAAAGGTTAACTCATTACCTCTCCTACCTGCCAAATGCCCCATTCTGTACAGCATTGGAATCTGTGTAAGTGAAGCTAAAATCTCACAACATGAAGACTGGCCTAATTCTTAGCCTAAAGCAAAATACATCATGATGTACACATCATCATGCCTTGCCTGAAAGAGAAGAAATTAGACCAAAACAAACCAAATTCCTAATTTAATACACCAAAAAGTAAAATAAGCAGAAAATACCAAGTCCTGATTATATCAGTACAGAGGTGTAGTCTTATTAATATAGGAATAGTTGTCTAAGAATATGAGTGACACAAAGGAGAATATTTGCTAGACCAAATGATGTAACTGGAAAATTCAAAATGCTCCATAACATATAAATTTTTCTGAGTTGGTTACTGAGAAATTCAAGCAATACACAGGATCTGAGATTTCAAGCTCTCAACTTCATTTCCAGCTTGCTCTTTTTATTGAGAGATATTATAATGCTGACATTGCACTGAAAGCTGTAATTTGATGATGTACTGCATACCCATCTCTTAGAGAATCAAGTGGGGTAAGTGCTCTTTCTGATTCACCCCATGTGAATCAAATATTTACACAGGTTAATGCTCCATGATTAGTTCCTTTAAGTGAGCTGTCTATGAAGGAGATTGTCCAACCTTTTCCCTATCAACACTTGAGTTCAGTTTTGGGATGGTGTGTTTGTGTAAACTGACATCTAGATATGAAGTTTTATTTTTATTGATGAACCTTAAAAGCATCTGCTTTTCTCCAGTTTCCCAAGGGTGAGACAAGAGGCAATGACCTCTGACATTTAATGCTGTCACATTGCAGCTGATCTGAAGCTGCTCCCGAAACTCAACCAACCTAGAAGAAAACAAGTCCCCAGATAAATTTAATAAGCCATATTAAACTCATTGCTGTTTGCTGATGACCCATGGGTGCTGAGTTGTGTGTCTATCTCCAACCCACCACCCCACAAAACACATGGATGTAAACGTAATACTTAAGAGTGGGGTTTGGTTTTATTCTTTCTTCCAGACACAAGAAAGCTCAAGATATGTGACTCAAGTATTTTTTCTTGGCTTCCTCATTCATAATCACAGAATACACAGAATACACAGAGTGATAAGGCACTATCAGTGTGATGATGAGAAATGAAACTTTGAGCTTCAAAGTCTTTGAGACTTCATGGGAAGGAATTTCCTGCTTAAAACAACTGCTGTATGCAGCTGCTGAGGGGAAGCAGAGAAATCTGACTTCCCCTGCATCTGCTCTCCAGGTTGTGTGGTAGCTTCTTAGAAGTATATTTTATCTTCCCCTCTTGGCTATTGTCTTTGCCCTTACACCATCACACTGCACGGGTGAGACAGCCACGGATATTTGGATTACTTCCAGAGAGGTTTCTGTTTTCTCCTTTAGTGCATTGGCAGTCTTGTCTTCTCAGTAGCAAATGTTGTAATTATGGTGGGTGACTTGTTCTTGTAGGGTCAGACAAAGCTTCATCTCATTTTGACCTTTGATGGAATGAGTCATGTCATATATTTCACACGTGCCCTTTCCAGACATGTGATGGCAATCTATCTGACAGAGACATGGAGGAAAGGACAAGACAAAATAATAACTGATGCTATCAGCAATAGCAGGCACAGAAGATCACAATTTTCTTAGTTTTTCCAGCTACATTTTCTGAGACAGTAAACATGTATTGCTTGTATAATACACAAAGCCTTTTTCTTTCTGCAGTCAGTTAAGCCACTAAAGGAAAAAGAAGTTATATGCCACAATACACCTTATCTCATTTTTCTCTTCTTACTCTCTCTGTTGTAACAAAGACTTTCAGTGGTTTTGCTTCTGGAAAATTCATCTGACTTCAATAAGGTAGCATAAAGGTTTCTCAGCAATTATTTAAGAGCATATTGCTGAGTTTAACCCTGATGGACGCAGGAGCTCTGAAGTTTATGTTTTGTAGAAGCAGTAAAAAAAGCATAAGCATAACCTGGGTACAACATTTTCACTTTAAAACAAAAATGAACATAGATCTGCAAAGAATCTGGATTCTTTTGAGGTGCCCCTGAGGAAAGTTTGCCAATAATTTATCCAACAGTGAGACAAATATCTTTTTCAATGGCTTGAACAAAAGGGAGCCAATTTCAGTATAAAGCTTATTGATGCAAGTGAGCTTTCTGAGTCTTGGACAAAAGTTTTTTTACTTTCAAAAATAAGCACAGTGTTGTGAACATGTGAAATACCCTTAACAAAGCAGCTGCCAAGAGTCTATTCAAATAGATGTTTTTATCAACGTGATTCCCAGCATGGTCTGTCTGTATGTTGCACACAACATGCACATATTTTCCCATGGAATTGTGCTTGCGTAGCTGTGCATTGGTTACAACACTTTGTGGTGGTTCTTGGGTCTGAGTTTATACAGAGCCTCATCCCTGCCCTGTAGTAGGGTGAAAGCTGCTTCACATTGGGTTTTCTCTTGCTGTGCTATAGATTTTTCCTTCTTGCTCCATTTTCTTATTTTCTTGATAATAAATCTAGACCCCTGACCTAGTGGGCATAGAAACAGTCTGTGTTTCTGTTCATTCTGTCTGGAGTTACTTTTTCTATATAAGATGAGGTTTCATTTTCAAAAACTCCTTCATTTTAGCGAAGATAAAACTTTTTGGTCCAGTAGTCCAAGTGGAGAGACTAAATTTCTCTTTATGAAAGAAATTGAGGAAGATGAAAGGACACAGTTTAGATGCTACAATTATTACGTGTGCCACTAGGTCTTTTATTGTCTTCATCAGTACCTGGTAAAAGTCGTCATCTCTAGTTTTAAAACCATGATCGGATTGAATATATAATAAAAGCGATCTTTGGATGATGACTATGTAGTTTGGAAACACAGCACTATGAAAATTGATTAAATCTCCACTTGAAGACTTCAGGGTTAGATGATTTTATTTTCTTCTGTATCTTAAAAACAATGCCTCTGTTTTAAGCAACTAAATATTATTATTTTTTGAACAGAAATAAATCCAAAACACAAATGGAACATACAGATTAACAAATAATAAAAATCTATTTATTATGAGCACTGTATGCTCACCAAAATATTTCTGAAATTGTTTTCTGTGAACTTGTCTTAACTATGATATCTGGTATAGGTATCTTTCCAATTTCCTTAAGACTTTTAGTGCTCCCATTCCTAATCTCAGATTGAAAACAGTATTTCATCTGGAAAGGATATTATACAACATCTTCTTGCCAAAACCAAGTGATTTATTTGTCGAATGTCATAAAGGAAGCCAAAGGAAAAGCCAGAGGAAAACTAAGTCTATTACCTGCCTCTATTACTTACAGAATTCTGACTGTATTACCTACCTTCACCAATTAAGGCATATATCTGTGCAAACATTAATAAGTTTACTTGGATACTGTCTCAGGGGTGAATAACTGTTGATTGGATTTTACCTCCTCACAAGCAATTGGTTGTATTTTGAACCAATCAAATTGTTTTATTGTTTTTAACGGCTTTAAATACTTTTATGAAGTTATTTTACAGATTCAGTTGGCAATGTTTCTCTACCCAAAAACAGAAAGGGAGGTGCTTTAGGAAATGGCCAGTGTTTCACAGAAGATATTTACCTTTTTATGTGCAGAAATAAAAATATGAATAATGCAGAAACACAGTATTATATTATAATAGTTCTCATAGAGTCATTGAATCTTTAAGGTTGGAAAAGACCTCCAAGACTGAGCCCAACCTTTGACTGAGCACCACCATGTCAACTAAACCAAAGCACTAAGTGCCATGTCCAGTCATTTCTTGAACACATCCAGGGATGGTGACTCCATCAACTTCCTGGGCAGCCATTCCAGTGCTTCACCATTTCAGTGAGATCCTGCAAACTCATACCTAGACATGTGAAATACATAAACACTGCCAGCATAATCACTGCTATGGAAAAAAGGAAAAGGGCAATGTTCAAATAGGTACTGTGCTTATTTATTTTTTTTTTTTCTTTTACAAATTGCATAGACTAGTTCCCTGTAGAGAGGGGTATTTAACCAATTTCAACAGGTGATTGACAGGAGAATAAAAAGGTGCTTATTTGGAATGAAAACTCTAAGAATCAGAACAAGAAACATATCTCTCTTCTCCTGGGGTACAAAAGACTTTTGTCAGACCAGGGTATGCTAAAGGTATTGCTAAAACCAGATGTATAAACTATAAATCCTATGTGAAAGAACTGACCTCAGTTCTTTTTCTTCAAAGTAGAAAATCTCATAGGAAATGTGGGAGAGTAATAAGCTCATCTACCAACTGGTAAATGTGAAAGAATGAGATGTGTGAGAGAGTAATAAGTTAGATGAAGCATCTTTGAGCCTTGAAATCTCAGAAGGATACGCTTATATACTCCAAATAATTTTCTAAATAAATACTGAAATACCAATATTTTCAGATTTATTCTTCTAAAAACATACATTTTTTATTGAAAAAAAAATCACCATAATATTTATTTGACACTTTAACTTCTGGGAAACTATGTGTGAGATCAATAAAATGTTTAAATTCCACTATGTTAAACACTGAGGATTTTAACATATTCAAGGAAAAAAAAAAGAATTTCAAGTGATTTTGTGACACAGATTTGAAATATCTCACTGCAAGGCTTTGATATTCTGTGTGGAAAAAGCATAGTGTCATATAAATAGTATCTTTCACACTTTGAGAGATAGTAACAATTCATTGATATTCTTACTCAATGTTTTGTGATGGATGAAAACTTTCTTCATGGGCAGCCATCATATTCCTCATGTAAGAACAATGCTTTTTTCCTACCAATAACAGAAATCTACCTAACAGAACCTGATGGAATTTTATGAGTTCAACACATGGGAACAACCTGCTTCTGTACCTTCAGGATCTCCTTCTCAAAGAACATCCAGGATCCCTGGACATTTGCCACTCATGAAGTCATTTTGCCTTTCATGACTGCCTTCCAAGAGACTTTGTCAACAGGCCCCTAAGAAGAGCAAAGTCTGCCTTCTGGAAATCCAAGATTCTGCTGAGCACCTTCTTTGTTCTGTGACTGCCAAGAGGTCTCCAGCCACCACATCCCTCACCAGTCCTTCACTGTACACAAACACCAAGTCCAGTGGGTACCTTCCCTAGCTGGCTCCTTCACCAGCTGTGTCAGGCAGTTGTCAGCTGCACACTCCAGGAACCTTCCTAGGCTGTGTTCTTTGCCCTGTTGTATTTCCAGCAGACATCTGGTCAGCTGAAGTCCCCCCCAAGGCCAGCGACTGTGAGACTTCTCCCAGCTGCTTGTGGAATATTTCGGCTGCCTCTTTGCCCTGGTTGGGTGGTCAGATACAGACTCCCACCAGGATACCTGCCTCGTAAGACCTGCTGCCACTGATGTTTCTTTACTTGTCCAAGGAAAGGAGTTTTAAAAATCAAGATTTAAAGTCGACTATTTAATTCAAGGGAAGTTTCAGCTGATATATTCTCTGATATAAAAAAATCCCAACAACTGAGCAAGCATATGCAATTTTCAGTGTCTCTAAAGGAGAAAAAAGGCTTTTTTTTTAGCTCTGCTTGAGCCACTGCTTACAAAGCCATCCTGAATCTCTTTTTTGTCTTTTTTTGTTTTGCTTTGTGGCACATCACTTAGAGTATATTAACTTTTTCTCACTTTCTCACTTTTTTAACATTCTTCTTACCCAATGTGTGCATGTTACTATTTTTAAACCACAATTATAGCACAAGGAAAGACATTTCTGACAAGTTCACCATAGTCTGATAGCTATAGAGTTTGTTTATTAATTAAGGCATTCCTTTAATTTGTGTACTTTTAGTGGAGAGCATGTACAGCATCATTTCACGTGAGACCCTGGAACCCCTTTGCAGAAATCTCAATGCAGAGAGCTGCATAGTGCCTAAAGGGTTTTAAAACATCACAATTAATACAAAGGATAATGTGGAATATACAGCTTCCAGATCCAAGGAAATGGCATTACTTCTCTGTCCTCCATAGTAACACATTAATTCATAAAATTGTCTATGCTTTTTGCACAAGCATAACTATAATGATTAGTGATAACAGCAACTATGATATTTGACAGAAATAAGGAAGCACAGTTCATAAAAAAAAAGAAGATTTTATTCTGCACACAGGAATTACTCCTGTTGTCAGCAAGATGAAAATTTACTACCCCAGGAAGTCATAAAGACTCTGATGCATTCTTACACAACACAGTGTGAGCTGCATCTGAATGAGGCTGTCCTTTCCAACAGCTTCACCCTCACCCTGCACTACCCTGTACAAGCTTACATCTCTGGCATACTCCCTGAGGCTTTTGTACAGTGCACAGACAAGCCAAGTAGCACACCAGCACTATTTATGATTACTTCAAGGCTGGAAGTGTTTTCTACCTATTTTAATTGAGGGGGTCATTCATTGTTTCAGAGAATATATTAAGAAATGTGTTTGCCATTACTGGTTTTTCTCTAATGCGCAAATAGCCAATGGAGCAGTGAAATGTTTTGTCATGTCTTTTAAGAAGAATCTAGAAAAGCTGTGAAAATGATGCTTGCTTGTCTCCCAGCCCATGAATACTCTATTTGTGAAGGTGAAGAACAGGTGCAATACATCATCAGTTAGAAGAAAAAGGACAACCTTATGTAACACCAAGTCCAGGAATAATACAAATTATTTAAATTTCTGCAAAAGCTTAATGCAGTGGCTGAAATACTTGGCAACAAGAAAAAAAAAAAGAAAATTTTGCATTTGCAGCTACATTCTGCTAAGGGCTTGCAATCTTGCTGTAGAATTCAACCCTTATGGTGGTGACTTCTGGGTTTGACTGGGATAGAGTTAATTTTTATCACAGTAGGTACAAAGGTTTGGATTGTGCAGAAAGCAGGGCAAATAACACAGGGATGTTTCCATCACTGTTGAGCAGTTTTTGCACAAGTCCTCACCCCACCTTGCCAGAGAGGAGGCTGCGAGTACACCAAGGGCTGTGAAGTGACAGAGCCAGGACAGCCAATCCTCACTGACCCAAGGGATATTCCCCTCTGTATGGCATCATGCTCAGCATATAGAGCTGGGGGAAAAAGGAGGAAGAAGGGACATTTGGAGGGATGGTTCTTGTCTTCCCAAGTCACCATTAAAGGTGATGGAACCTGCTGTGCTGGAGATGACTGAACACCTGCCTGCTCATGAGAAAGAGTGAATGAATTCCTTGCTTTGTTTTGCTTGTGTATGAAGCTTTTAATTTACGTGTTAAACTGCCTTTATCTCAACCCATGAGATTTCTCACTTTTACCCTTCCAATTCTCTCCCCTGTTCCAGCTGAGGATATTGCATGAGGAGCTGTGTGGGGCCTAGTTACTGGCTGGAGTTAAACCATGACATGGAGTTAGAATAAAAGCTATCTAACCCCCTGATATCACAAGGTAATGACAGCTGCATAAATTAATATAACATCCTAATTTTGAAGATTTGTAGCCACTTTGGGCCAGGTTTCAGAAGTATCTTTTTTAGCTATGGATATCATGTCAGCTGATCTAGGTATTTACTGACAGAGTTTCTAGGTTTTAGAACTTTGGTCTCCATCTGAAAAGTCTACCCATGTGGAGCAGCATGCAGGGAAAAAGAAAAGAAATCCCATTTCTTAGTGCAGAATAAAAAGTTCCCATTCTTAGTGCAGCATACATTCTGTATCACCCTTCTGAATGTTTATGCATATAGAGAAGTTCACTTGACAGAATCATACAATATCCAGAGTTGGAAGGGACCCACAAGGATCATCCAAGCCTGAGTTCTGGCCCTGAACAGGACAGCTTCAAGAATTGTGCCATGTGCCTGAGAGTGTTCTACAAACATTTCTTGAACTCCATTTGTTCTGTGACCACTTCCCTGGGGAGCCTGTTCCAGTGCCCAAATAATAAAATTACATTTCAAAGTACCCACACAGATAAACAAAAAGTGACTCTTTGAACTTGAAGTACAAACATCTATTTCCTTTATTTTGGTGCCAGATGGATACTATATATATTGAACACTCTTAGAATTCCTTTCTGTTCTGACAGACTGAACAACTGAGATTATTGATTGATTGCTTTAAATCACTTAAATAGAGAAATTTCCTTACAGTATCCAAGAGATTAAATCAGAGTATTCTGGTACAATGCTTCATCAAAGTGAATTATAGATTAAACAAATAGAAGCTCAGTTTTTTTTTTTTTCCTGGCCTTTTATTAAGGAAATGTGTGTTCATTCAGTGAAAGCTTGTCTTTTACCCATTGATTGCTCACCATTTCTTGCAAACATTGTTTATTTTGTTGGGTTTTATAATTAATGCAGCACAAGGCAACCATAACTTCACTAAAATTAGCACAAAAAAAAAAAAGAAAAAAATCTTCTTTTAGAGATAAGGCTTTCTAAATCAGTAGTGGCATACAAAATAAGTGATAATAGAGTAGTATTTGGAATTTTTCTTGTTTAGTCAAGTTCCATAGAAATACCCTATATTCCATCAACAACAGAGCTTTCTTAAGCTTTCAGGCTGGCTGCCTTTTGAATTAATTTCAGGACATATGCCTTCCATTAGAATCTGAATTATCAGATTGGCCAACTTGTACAAAGATGTGTGGGAGTTTGAGGTGCAGGTTCTGCCTCATTAGAGATATTTTGACTTGATGCACATGAAGAAAAAAACAAAAATAAACCCTTCCTAGAGATACAAGGACTTTTCCCCTTTTACACAGATGGTGGTCATTCACACAGGAACACCTTTGCTGTCTTTCTCTGTTCTCTAGGCACTAGTTTCTGGAATATTTTGAATGCTTTTCTGATTATACCTTCAAATATTAAAGATTTGTTGTTTTTTTTAATCTATGGTGGCACATTCACAGTTTATCACAAAGGCAACATCCTTTTTCTGACTGCATATTATTTTTACAGTATTCACCCTAATTGTTTTTAATAGTGACCTCTATGAAGTTTCTCATGTTATCAGAGTGATTCTGAAGTGTCTTTAATTTACTGCACTAAGATAAAATAATGTCTATCACTTCTTATCCCCTTATATTTGGCTTTTATCTCAGCTTCCCAACAGTAAAGTCAGGTTTCGAAATTTAGTACCCAGTGAAGGCAGTACAACCTGAATCATGTATGCTTTTGGAAAAACTGATGAGTTCTTAGCTAAAAATGATTACAAATGATGCATTAAACTTGTATTCTCTAAACAGTACCACTCAATTTCTTTCCTGAATAAAGAAGGAATTTCACTATTATGAAATAGAGAAAAAGACTTGTTAAAAATTAAGTCTTATATTTGAGCACTAGATTATGTCAGGTTTTCTTCAAGGCTGCATATCCAAAAATCTCCCATGTATTACTGCCAGGGGGTACAAAACTGGTAACAAACTGATGTTACCATTGTATACAACTTGAACAAAGAGGCCTCATTAGCTATGACAATTTATATACACTACATGTAACTTATTCTATTTACCAAATATTTAATGCAGCAAAAGATATGTCAGTTTATCATTTCATTGTATTTGTTCTCATTTTCATAAAAGCACAAGGAATGTCCATTTCATAAATTCTTTTGCAAAGTATAACAAATTACTTTCATCACAGAATGTCATATTTTCTTCCAATAATTATTAATTTAAACAATCAGATTTTCTAAAAATCTAGTTGTGGAAAACTAGTAAAATAATGCACAAACTGCCATATTATCAAAAATATCCTCAGTAGCTCAAGGAAATACCTCATCTGTGGAAAGCAGTATTCTAAACAAACACATGGGTAGCAAACCTGCAGACCTATAGAAAATTATATTAACATATTATTCTACTTGCACAGCTTTACAGCTCTGCAAATCATATTACTATGGAGTACTGAAAAATTTCACAACAGCACTGAATTCCATTACAGAGCCTTCATTACTGGGTTATTGGCCCATTAAAGCTATCAACACATCATTCTGAATAATCACCATAAGGATGAGCCTCTACCCTAAAACATAATGACATGTATATGCCCTGCAAAAATAATAAAATAACAAATTAATGTACACTAATATAACAAAGTACTAAGTGGAGTTGACAACAATCAGTAAAAAGACTGGCATGCCTGTTTAGTGCTCCCTAAAGTAATAAGGACAGGAGGTGAAGAATTTGTTTTAAATACACTATATCTTAAGGAAGATATAAAGAAGCAAAATCTGTCCTACCATCTCTAATATCCAGCCATGGAGGTGCAACCGAGTTGTGCCTTTATGTTTGTATAATGAATCAGTTTATTCCATACTTTCTGGATTTTCCTCATGTATTAATAGAAATAACTGTGACACTCACAGAATTGGTTCAACAAGAATTCTGAAAACACTTCCATATTTTCCAAGAGAACAGATACTACAGAGCCACTAGTTCTGCACATTTTTATATGTGTCTTCCAAAACACCTGCAATTTTAAGCTGAAAAGACTACCTTGTGGGAATGAGAGAGTGGCTAATTTTCAGTGCTCAATCAGTTCTTGCAATTTCTTCCAAAACTGCCAACAGGGGTGCCAATTAATTGGAGCTAAGATAGATTTTGTGATGCACCTTGAGATCATTATTGTATTTCATACAGGTCACTGACCCACTGTTGGCTAGTAATACATTACAGGTCAAGAAACTTCAAACTGTTATGATTCATCTATCAAAGTCTCTTTTCCTTTTTTTTTTTTTTAAGGGAATTAATATTTTTTTTTCCTTTTACATGAAAATTGAATTCTACTTTTGAAGGATATACTTCAGCTGAAATACAAGTTACTGAATTCAGTTCAGAGGCAATTGGGTAAAATATAATGACCTGTGGGAAGTGATCCAACGTTATGATCAGATTGACCCTTGAGGCCCTCAGGTATGTCAGTCTATGAAGTTCAGCTGAAGCATTCACACTGTTTGAATCCACACCATTGTACACTCTGATAAGCTTCTTAAAAAAGAGCTCTTCTCTCAGTTCTGAAACAGAGAAGGTATCCCAAAACAACTATTTATTACTCCTGCTGTATTGATAGAAATGCAATCACTCATTATTGATAGAAATGCAATCACCCATAATCACCCATTATATAATCACCCATATACACAACATATTTTCACTGTAATTGTTTTTCCTTTTAGTCCCTTTAAAAGAAAGGAGAATGAACAGATGAAGAGGACCCTTAACATCTAGATGTTTTTTCTCAAAGAAATAGCTTGAACCTGGTAGGGCTGCTGAATTCATCTGATGATATTTCAGACTTCCATGCATGTTTATGATTTCTGTTTTCCTGGTTGTAATATATTTAAGGATACTGTAGAAGGAGAATTATTTTTCAGTTTGATGGGCACTGCTACATTGACTATGTGAAGGCTGAAATGTCTTCAAGGCTTTGAAATCCATAGACTGGCTCCCTGACTAAGCCTGTCCTGTTACTGAAGAGTTTCTGATTTCTTCTTAATGAAAAGAATAAAGGCACTAAATTATGCATTTTTTTTCTTTGTGATAAATTTGCACCTGGCTACGGTCTACTTGTCCTTTATTGTTTTTGAGGAAGAGAGGTAGTAAACAAGAAGGGTTTGCACAAAGCAGGTTAAGGGTAAGATGCTGTAGCTGAGACCACATTCGCAAACTGTACGTCTGTGAGTAGAATGGGTACAGTGAATAAACTCCAAAACTCTTAAAGAAGGACAGTTCTTAGAGTTTCCATGGTTGGAGATGGAAACCTGTAGTCAAGCAAGTCTACTTCTTTCTTGTTGTAAAATGTTTGCCAATGAACTTTCTGGCAGTATATTTTATTTCATCTGGTCAGATGTGATATGGCTGCTGAGTACAGCATATGAGTTAAAGATGTAACAGATGGAGAGGATACACTAAAACTTCAAAATTTTGCATCTATAAGGCAGTAATACTCCATCTGGGACTTGCTCAGCCTTTGTGCTTCATCAAACACCTCATCAGACTACAGCAGGCACATCAGCTTTCCTGCTTTACAGAGAGATTGTCCCAGACTTCTAAATACCAGGATAAAACTTTTCAAAAAGCCTTTTCCTTGAATGTGTTTAATTGCCATGGGAATAGCTTAATATTCTTACCTTGACATTTTCAAGCCATACTGAAGAAAACGTTGATGTGCCAACTCAAGCAGATTATAGGTGCATGTATAATTAGGAACATCAATGTTTAATGAAATAACCCCCAACTTACTGATGAGAAAAATTTATTCTTTTAATTTATAGACACATAATTCTGGGAAACTTAGTTATTAAAATGGCCAATCCCTACAGGAATAACTGTCTATAACTCCCTTTTGGCTGAAAATTATAAGTGGTAGGTAATGAAAACTACAAATATTCCTCAAATGTTTTTAAACTTTGCTGTTGCTGCTGTTGACAGTTTGGTATTATTTTTATTATTTTATTAATATTTTTAATTACTGTGGATGATTTGTTTGTTGTAATATTCAGACCACTTAAGAGGCAGAACTGATACATTTTTTTGCAAATGAAACTGCTCACAGTTACCACTTCAGTGTGTATGTCCAGAGTCAGCAAATAGCTGTTATCCGGTGAAAAATGCTGCATTTTTAAAATGAGCTCCTAAGTACAGCAATCCTGTGGAACCAAAATACTACAGAAAGATATGGAGAAGTAATTATTTTCTCTCCATTAGTTTGATTCATTGCACTGTTTATTTGTTTCCAAAATGTACTACAAAATATAAATGAATACTAATACTTGTCCATGTGTAGTAACTATAGCACAAGATATGCTGGACATATTTGTGCAAAGAGCACGAAACTAAATCCAAGATACATTTAATTAAAAAGAGATTATTCAGACTCAACAACATAGAAAATCAAATTATATCTAGTTGAATTCTGGGACAATATTAGGTCACTTAAATCCTAAGCTGAATTCCAAATACAAAGTATTCTGCCTCATCAATCACAGTAAGGGAGGAGGGCTGCAGACTGGGCTGCAACACTTGCTCATCTCAGCAAACAACTGACTAACAAAGGCTATTGCTTCCAGCATGTGCAGCTGTGGGGGTGGGATGGGAAAGCAACAAATGCAGGTACCCTCTTTATCAAAGGTATTTGTAGAAGAGCACTGGCCCAAATTCTCTGAAGCAAGCTTTGGCTTAAGCTGCTTCATTGCACATCGTCTGACTTCCATCCTGTGGAGTCTGCAGTACCTAAGGGGAAAAGAGGGAATCCTGCACACACTGACAGCACTGTAACTCATCCAGACAGAATTTTAGCTTTGTGTGTTAGAATTTGGCTGGCCTACAACTAACTTTCCCCCATTGCACTAAAGGAGGCATCCAATGGAATAATTGCATCTAAGGGATATGTCAGGAATAATAGAGCGAGAGAGCTCTCTTGCATTGGACGGGCATGCTGCCTCCAGCTCTTGACATTTTGGGAACTTTTTCTGGCTTCTGCCCAGGATGATTGTGCTTCAAGTGAGTAATACAATTCAAAGTGAGATACAGAAATTTGGAGTTGAACACATCCATGTACTTATTGAGGAGTGATACCTTCTCTTTCTAATGTTAATTAGCAAGTGAATAACCACTGAAATTCTTGCACAACCACCCAAGCCAGCTAGAGATTTTCAGCTGCTTCTCCTATTTCTTTTCTTTTAGACAAGCTTTCCAATAAGACCAAACAGCTTTTATAGACCTCTTTTTATTAGAATTTAAAGTGTAAAGAGAAACTCTTTTTTAAAAAGGAGAAAAAAATTAGAATGCAGAGAGTGAAAGGGGGAGTCTGGGAAACAGATCTTACTCCCTTTGCCAGCCATGTCCTTAAGCAGCAAGTAACTCTAAGTAACCTATTCATTTAGGGTTGTTTTCATCCAGCATCCTTTACTTGGGCTGTAATAAACCCTGCAAGGATAACCTTGGATTTACTCTCAATCTACGACGGTCTGCATAGGTACCTCAGCCTGCTTCAACCTGCACTGAAGTATTATCCTCTAAATATTTCCAGCTGTTACCACAAAGGAGTCAATTCCTTCCAGATTCTTTTAGATAGTTCTATTTGACAAAGTATGCAGCAATCAGGACATGACAAATGGAAGCCTCCTTTCTCTTCAGATTTATCCTGAAAAAGAATCACAATGTGTAAAATGAGAACAAACACATAAAAGAGCTGCTGCAAAATGAAAGATCATCAGTTTTAAAGGAAAAATTTCAATTTTTCTGTTGAGTACTGTAATTAATTACTACAGTTATAGATAAAAGACTACTGCCCTTCCAAGGAAGTTTTATTCAGTATTTCCCAAAGCAGGAAGAAAGAGCTCCTTTGCAATCTGATCCTCAGGTTTTATTCAGCCCTTGAAATAAGGGACTGTCATGTGCTTTGGCAGGAGCTGATATATTCACTGTTTCCTTGATCTTCATTATCAGTGCATAGAACACCTATTTGTGGGGACCTCTGTGGTGGTTTGACCCTGTCTGAATGCCAGGTGCCCACCAAAGGCACTCTATCACTCCCTTTCTCAAACTACAGAGGGGAGAGAAAATATCATGAAAGGCTCATGAGTTGAGGTAGGGACAGGAATCCCTCACAGTCACAAAGCAGGCTGTTCCTGCAGGACTGTGCTCTGTGGGGAAGGGGCCCATGCTGGTGGCAGAGAATAAAGTCAAGCCCAGGTAGTGGCTGGGGGAAGGTGCTTTTTAAGATTTGCTTTACTTCTCATTGTCCTGCTCTAATTTTGACTGATAGAAAGTTCAGCTAATTTCCCCAAGTGAAATCTGTTGTGTCCGTGATGGCAATTGGTGAGTGATCTCTCCCCATGCTTGCCTCAATTCACAAGCCTTTGGTTATGTTTTCTATCCCTCTGTCCAGTTACATTAGGAGACTGAGAGAGTGTTCATGGTGAGCAACTGCTCTACAGCCAGGTCAAACCACCACAACATTCAACACATTTTTTTCAAATGCTTGCAAATGACACCCCTGTTATAAAGGAGCTTTCCACTTGAAGAGGAAGTTGCCACTTAGCTGTTGCCACTGTTCAATAATCTGCCATGTGTGAGAGGGATGGATAAGCCCTCTGAACTAGCCATGGGCTGGACCTTTGACCAGGCAGAAAGTGCAGATGCATGGAATCTGGTTTACAGCAATCAACACATGACTGCATGTTAGTTTACCAGAAGAAATGGAGAAGAGATGACATGTTACAAAATAGAAATAAATCAAAGAACTCCTAGGTGCCAGTGTTTATGATAAAATTAGAATTTCAAAGCATCCTTCATAAGTTATTTTAGACCTATTTTTTTTTCAACAGAAAACACCTGGAGAGTTAAATGCAATATTACCTGCTTTAGATTTATAGTGGAAGAGCATTAGAAATAATTATTTCATTTTTTTTCTCACATGGGAAGACTACAGTAGTTATCAGGCAATTATTTTATGTTTTCTGTCCTTATTTACAGAATGTCAACTGTTGCCTTTGCATCTAATAAGAAGGTAATATGGCAATGCTGTAAATGCTGATACCATAGGCATCAGACTTTATCATACTGAAAGTCAATTTTCAGTCAACAAAGTTTTTTACTTTGTGCAGGAATTCTATAAGGATCCCTAGACAATGATCTCTGACATTTTACATCTTTTTCTTGCATTTATGCAACTTACTAGTATGCGAAGTCTTACTAGTATTTCACATCTCATATACTAAAACATTTGTACCTTGTGCCTTAACTAAGTTATTTCCCTATTTCCTATCAACCCCACCTCCTGACTGGCTCACAGTGCTTTTGATGCATGTTACCTGGACCTCAAAACTACATTCTTCTTGCTTTTCTCCTGGTTTGGAGTTACCTAATTCAACCCCAAGCCCTCTCTTCTGCACACCATGGTGAATGCATAGGATGTACAATCCTTTTATTTATGTTCTTCTGCTTTTCACAGCTCTTTTTACTTTTTGAATGGTCTGAGAAATTTCACTGGGCTTCTCAAGGAAAGCTAATTTCTGTCTTACCTTCTCCTCTGAGGACTATCATCTACTGGCTGGATTTTATAGACTGCCAGAGAAATCTGGAACTTGTGTCTGTTAAAGTTAGAGCAGGCACTCTTACAGCCAGCCTGTTTTCTGCAGTGCAGATCATGTGGCTCTGTTGTCTCAAGACAGACCCATTTGTTGCCCAGCCACTTAAAACTTTTTCAGCTTTTCAGTTTGTTACTCTTTTGATTAAAATTGCTGGTCACCTGTAGTTTTGTGGGTCCCTTCCAACTCAGAATATTCCATGATTCTATCTCTTGCTTTCTGGTCAAAGCCAAAATATCTGCTGCTCTTTATTAAGATGAGTACTTCTTTAGGTCTTTCTCCTCCTTGTAATACACCTCAAAATTTCTGTGAACTTTTAATTGCTCTTCCATTTATCTGCCATTTGACTTTGAGAGGCTAATTGGTGTTCATTGTGTGGAATTTGTCATATTTTGTTTTCAACTTGCACAATTCCAAGTATCGTCTAAGAAAGATTTAAACAGACGAACTGGATCAGGAACCAGACTGTTAGGGTAATGACTCCCATTTACACTTGAATACTTTCAAGTTTTTTTTGAGGAAAGAAACTTTAATCTCTCATCTCTTGCACCAATTTCCTCATTCTTTATTACAGGTCTCATATATTTTCTTTTGAAATTTTTGAATAGTTAGGTCTCATAAAACTTCATAACCAGTCTAATTCCCCTTCATTGTCCACACATGTTGTCCACAATGTCCTCCATTGCTCATGCACAGTTCTTCAACCAGATTTTTTGAGGAAAGCTGGAAATTTGCAGAATCCTAAACTTACCTGTCTAAATTCAGACCTCATTGCTGCTTGCTTAATATTGTTTAATTTTCTTTCTAGAACATTGCATCTTTCCCTCTTTGCCAATAACTCTGCTCTGCATTGGGCTGACAGGTTTGACAAACTAAGGAAAGCTGAAGATTGCAAGGGAATGCATAGAGTAGGGATAAGTGAATTAAGAAAGACAAGCTGCTGTGAGAGATATGTGATTATTAGGATTACAGTTAACAAGCAGAGAAAAATCCAGGGAACATAATGAAATGAGAAGAGTTATGGAAACCAGCTTGCTGGAGTATAATGAGTGAAATGGTTATAACCCTCACCCATCCTCTACTACTATTTACACTAATGTAATTGGTAGATTGCATCAAGGTAGGACATTCCACATGCTATAAATTTTAAGACAATATTTACAAATATTATTATATACAATACTAGCCGATGCTTGCCAAAACATTGCAAAAAACCCCAATGTAAACTAATAAAATTCTCTAGAAATCCATAGCAATTGCCACTCACTTTTTATCCTCTTGCTAATGGTTCCATAATATGTGTGGTACTATGTGGAGCTGTTATCTTTGTTGTTACGAAAAGGTAGCTTTGCTTAATTTCAGTGGTAACAAGTGGAAAATAAAATAAGAATGTCTGTGTTTAGAGTAATAAAATAAAGAAACAGCTAACACCATTTTTTATTCTTAAATTTCATCCATCTCTATAAATAAGTTTGGCATGATCAGTGCAGAATCACATTTGAATATATGGGTATTTTTAATTTCTTAGTGTTATGATGATTGTTACATTCTAATGATCTTCTGCTTGTAAATAAAAGTGACTGGTTCAGAATCATTCAGGCTGTGATGTACAGCACTGTAAAACAGCTAATAGTGATCAAAACACAATAAATGTGCTTTCTGTAAGAGGGATCTACTATCTGCTTCTAGATCAGAAGGCTACAAGGAGTGGCACAATATTATGCTAAAGGAAAAAGAAAAACTTGATGACAGCGTCCTAGCTTCATTTCAAATACATCAAGCATTAATATTTCACAGCTGTTAAATCCATGTGTTAAACTGTAACATCTGAAAAAAAGGGTTTTTTTAACTCTGTGATCTAATCTGTTGTTCATTTACCAGGATTTCAGATCATATTCAATTGCATTCCTAAAAATATATGGATGCCTGCTGCATAGCTCTGCACTAAGCCTCTGCGTTATCTCATCTTTCACTCTTGCAGTTCATTTAAACACATTTCTCCAGTTGCTCAATTCATCGCTTGTTAAATGGAGATGTTTGAATCTCCAGATTTTGATTCTAAATTCTCTAGTTTTACTCAGCCCTTGGTAAAGAGTCAACTCCACCATCTTTTCTGACTTCAGAAAATTTCTTATTTTGAAATTGCTTAAATCAGGATTTATTTTTATTTGGAGAGTTTTCTATAACTGGATCCTCTCTATCCTTAATGTATGAGAATGTCAAACAATTCTATGTGCCTGGATGTTCATCTATTTTTTTCTGACCACAATATCTTGTAGTTAGTTGTATGGCTTCCTTCACACAAATGTTACCAGTACTGGGGAATCAGCTGTACCAGAATTTCTATTCTTCCATTTATCAAGATCTTCTCAAGACTTTGACTCTCCCCTAGAGGCTGAAGTGCTTTCTACTCAAATCATACTTTCACACAGTCTGTCAGGCTGGTCAAGGCTTTTTGGCATCAGTTGAGGAGGAGAAATAGACCCCTTTATTTCCTTCATTTGCTGCTATGCTGAATGCTATTCTTTGAAAATGACCAGTTTCTGTTGCATATTTCACTGGAAGCACCTCAGCGTTGAGTTTCAGGAACATAATTCATGTATTTCACTGTATTCAAATCAGAATCAGAGGTAAAAAACTGAATAAAACTATGACAAATTTTTGTAACTGCTTTGGATGCTAAAATAAAACCCCTGGCAATGCAAGAGAAATATGCTGGGGAAACGATGCACTATATTATTAATGATAAAAAATTGTAAAAGCTATATTGAAACCCACCATTCCTTTCCTGCAAGATATTGTAAACTTTAACTGGCAGCTACATGCTAGCAAGGCAGAACATCTGCTTCATTTGTGAGAAAGATAGTCTCATGCTTTACAGAAGGCTGTTAAAATAGAAATAGTCATTATTTCATCTCAGTGTCTCAGTTTCAGGAACTTCTACTAATTCCACAATGGAACTCAGGGGAAAAAAAGTATTTTACCATAAAAAAGAAAAGCTGACGTTGAATTTCCTGTTACCTGAGAAGTCATTCAGAGTTTTTAGTTGCAAAGAAAAACTTTTAAGTTTTCAACAAAAGAATCCCAGCAAGAAATGAGGAACTTGTCTCTGTGAGGAGCAGTCACATTGCAGACCTCTACCCTAGCACTCTGGAAAAATACTCCCAGTAGAAGCTAAATCCTAGATAGTGTAAAAGCTGAACAAGAGGTTTTCCTGGTCAGCCAGGAGGAAAAAAACTTCTTCAGTATTTCCTTCCTGTCACAATTCCACTGTTATTCACTGCAGTCAATTCTTTTTCATCCTTTCTATTCCCTTTCAGGCCTGTTATTGTACAAAGGGAAATGGTAAATTGAAGGAAGAGAATTTAAGTTGATCAAAGTTATTCAAAGCCGAGTAATGTACAAATTAAAGAGAAAGAAACTTTTAAAACAAAGAAGAATATAAGCAATAATAATATAGGGGAAAACTAGTATTGAAAAAAGTGGCCCATTTTACTAATCAGTGGAGGGCCACATCAGGTAAAACTAAGAAAAATATCTGAATATTGACTCCAATGATATTATTAAAAAAAAAAAAAACAAAAAAAATCAAAAAAACACTAAAAAAAGACCTGGAAACACCTACCTGATAGATGAACTTGATGCTTGAAGTCCTAGCCTGAGGATCATCAGAGCCTATCAAGCTTGACTTTTTATCCCTTATCTTTCATCTTAGCTAATCACATCCACTGAAGCTTGTGCTATACCAGATGTTAAAGAAGCCACACCAAAGAAAAAAGTATTTTTCATTTAGATGTAGATTTTCAAATATCCAATTATGTGTAAGCTGTCAGGAGTTTCTCCTGTGATTCAAATATTGACAACACATCTCCCTTCCCCCATGGTTTCAACACACTGTTGTCTTCTCTTGCAGTGGACATATTAATAAGGCCTCTAATCTTAACATTGGCAAGAATGTTCAGTTTCCAAGGAAAAAAAAAATTACACATAGTTGAATCTTTCAGAATTCTATGAATGTAGTTTTGTGAATTCCTGTGAGTATAGTTTAGGTAGACTTTAAGTGTCTTGTCAAAGACTTGAGAAGTCTGAGAAATGAATTAAACATGAATGGAAAAGCCAAGTATTGTTATGGATAAAAATCTACCTAGAGGACAAGAGAGAATAAATGTTTTATTGTGAGAAATGATTAATAGTTGTCTTTCATACAAGAGCTGTCCCTGGAAAGCAAGTGAGGAATGAGACAACAAATGGGAAGATTACTTAGGCTAATCAGGACCAGAAAGAGCTCCAGAAAGCTATAACCAAACAGGACAATGGACAACGTGACAAGCAGACAACTATGTGATGTTATCAAAAGGTAAAGTGCATAAGAAAGAGAAATGCAAATCTTTCTCCTCAAAAATGCCAGTCATAAACGAAGAGTTGTGAGTATCAAATTGGTAATAAATCTACAAGTCAATAGCGAATTCTCATCTGGGCTTTTGGTGACTGTGTTTTTAAAAAGATGCTTCAAAAGGAAGGAAGCTCAAGAAGGGTGAAAAAACTGAAGCTGTAGGGGGAAAAGAGGCTGAAAAGTTTAGGATTATTTGCTTTAGAAAAGAAATGAGTGAGAGAGAATATGAGGAAAATCTACAATATAATCAATGGTAGGCAGATGGAGTGAACATAATTATCTGCTTGTTTCATAACATGAGAACATGGAGACATTCCATTTAGTTCAAAGGCAGAAACCTGAAATATTATCTGTATCTTTTCACATACAGTGCAGTTAAACTGTTAGACTTCTACTTTCAAGAGTTTATTTAGGCTAAATTTAGTAAGATTCAAAGAGGAATTGAGTATTTATATGACGACCAAGTCAGAGTTATCCAAATTAGTGATAAATAAAAATTTGGATGTTAAATTCTGCCTGTTATGGTTTTTATGCTTAAATCAGTCTCTAAAAATTAGAAAGGAGAGCGTGACCTATGTGGGGGGATACATTGTGCCATACCTATGCCAATTGTAGAATTCTTGAATCAGTCTCTCAAGCTTCTTAGTTCTTCTTTTTTTAAACATAAATTACTGTATAAAATATCTACTCAGTTAACACAATAAGGCATTTATTTTTCTTCTGTGTTACTGTATAGTTTAATTGAATATGCAAATTCTAATGTACAATTACTTTCGTTTTTTACAACATTGCATTATGACTCAAATCAGCATGCAACTCAAAGTGAATTCAAAAACAAATAAGAAATGAACATAGTTACAAATGCAATCTGAAGTACATGAACAACCACTTTATTTAGCTAGCAAAAATCTAACGGATGCCTGAGCAGTCTTCCCAAAGGAATAAACAAACAATTAAAAAGTCAAAATCACAAAAATGTCAGTGGTTATTTTGGCTCTTTTCCCCAGCAGGAGCACTCATTAAATAAACATGAGTCTTCTTTTTACATTTCCGTGTTTTTGACTTTTCCTTGAGTGCTCATTTCTCCTTTGCCTTTGTGGATTTTTTTGCTTTTGTTTTGTTTGGTATTGCTTTTTTCTACATTTTATATCATAACCTGGATATAAGGAATATAAATTGCACACTAGTGTTCCCAGATGATGAAATTAAAGTTGTGTGAAAAAAGTGCCCAGAGCAGATAAGCATTTAGAAATGTGCTTATTGTGAATCAAAGATTTATTTTTTTTTACTAAGATAATATAATATTAAAAATAGGATAGCAATTTCAGCTTGTATTCTGAAAAGAGCTGAGGAGCTCTTCTATTAATTTCATCAAGTATCAAGTTCTCAGTGCTGGTTTTTGTAATTTTCCTCCCTTATTCTAACTAGCCTACTAAATTTTTTCTTCTAGAGTTGATCCATTAAATAAAAGGAACCACAATATATGTTTTTGATTACACATATTTTGGTATTAAATATTGCCTTTGATTCTACATGAAAAGAATGTTTATGTGAAAATGAACAGTCGAGGAACAAGGTTTTTCTTAGTTACATTACAGAAAATATTATTTACTTGGTTTGGGTTTCAGGAAAAAAGTAGAAAAGAATAATGGCTCACCTGCCTCATTGAATAGGCTGATTATGGATTTTGGAGAACCTCTTTCAATAATTATTCATTACTATGTTCCTTTCATCTTTCTCTTAAACACTTGGTGCCAACTATTGGCAAAAAGAGAATAATGAATTGTATGAATTGCTAGATTTTATTAACTGCAGCAGGGATTATTATGTTCCCTGTCATTAAATATTTGAAAATACTAATTTTAGTAGAAAATCACTTTATTTTTCAACGTATAACCATGTCAATTTTTTTCTGAAATCAGAAAACTTTTTAGCCATTAATTATAATGTCTAACACATTTTTAAATAATCCATAAAATCCTGTAAATCTTACAGCAGGACACCTGGTCCCATTTAGGGTTCAGGTGAATATTTGGCAGGAAATATATATCAGTGATCTTCTTTTAAAAGCCACCCTGTCACTCTCTCAGCAATGTCTCTCTTGGCAATCAGTCTGAGTGATGCCTCCTCTCTTTCCCTTTTAGTTTCATTAACTCCTGGCAGTAGCCAAACTTATTCATAAATGAAAATAAAAAGAGAAGACCTTGATGAGGTTCATTATCTCTGAAAGTAATAATTATGTTATGATCAGAGGACAAGATGTTGATGCAGCAAATTTTGATAGGTGGAGCTTCAAGCATAAAATTATATACCCAGTAGCAAATGTCCATGGTGATAGCTTGGAACCAAGCCGAGAGTGAATAGTAGTTTTCTGTAAAGAAAAAATTGTGGTGAAAGAGTCTCAGTAGAAGCATAATGAGCAAAAAAAGAGCACATAAAACAGGTTGGAAAGATTGTTGTTTTCTCTTTGTAGTGTCACTGGAAATTAAAAGAAAGCTTAAGCGCAGTCAGAACTAAATATCCATTCAAAAAATGGTAAAGGCTAAAAATGAGATTAGTTACAATGAGCTCAGAGTACTTTATGATCCCTGAAAATGATATAGACTTCAGCCGCAGAAAGAAAAGAATACAGAAAAAAAGTTTTACTTTAGCTAATTCTACTTTGGTAAAATAGTTAAAACCAGCAGTACTCCTGAGTCACAAAGCTGTCATTAACCTGCCTTATCTTCTGCATAATCCTGTAGAAATGTTGTCCTTGTTAAGCACTGGAGCTAGAGTTATTTAAATCCCACTGAAGATATTTGGGCTTACTTTCTCCTTGAAAGGCATCTTATTCCTTGCTCTACCTTGCTTCCTCAATAATTAATGCAGAAAAGAAAACACCTTTTGGGGGACAAATAACATTACCTGTATTAGGGTCCATCTTTGGAGAGAATGAATCAATCTGTGGAGGCATATTATATCTAACTACTATAAAATCAGCCTAGATGTCTGGTTTAGACAGCACATAATTTTGAATACTTGAAATTAATTTACGTCAATTTCACCCTTGAACTTGAGTACATTGCTTGAATAGAGAGGTTTTTTCCATATGATCAAAGCCAAACAAATTTTAGGGATTTGGCTGAGCCTTGAGCAGTGAATCAAGCCATGTTCATTTGCAGGATAGCACTACAAACTTCACTGAGAACATGGAGAACCAAATATTATGTGGCATAGGGAGAACTAAATAAAAATCTAAGTTGGATAAATCAGGGGGAAGTTATCAGTATCTCTTATCTCTTCTTTCATTACTGGAACTATTTTACAGTCTGTGGGTTGATTCCTTGCCAAGCAAAATACTCCCGGTGGACTTTCAGAGGGCTTAATCACTTAGACTCATTTCAGATGTAAATCTGTTGGAAAACTCGAGGGCTGAGTCTGGCTCTGGATTAGACAAAGACTGACCTTCTGAGGGCAATTCTGAGCTGCAGTTTTTAAAGGAATTTGGACAAGAAGGGCTAAGACTAAATGCACTAAAGAAATATATTAAGGAGTGACCCTGAAGCAGTTAAGTCACAGGCTTCAAAACAAGATAGAAAGTATTTTGTGAGAAGTACATTTTGATTTCAATGTCATTCCTCTTTGGAGTTTATTTCTGTCCTTATTACATGTATTCAGATGTTGAATAGAAACCTGCAAGCTGGTTAAGTTAGAATTTTCATTGAAAATTTGATGCAGAAAATATAAATGTATTCCTTAACTTTTGCTTTCTTTATTTTATTGTCTACTATAGAAAGAAGTGTTAGAAGAATAAAAACACATTGTATTTCACTTGTGAGTGCTTTGTCGAAATATCTGTCTTTTACAGGAGACCTCTTTTACTTACTTTAGTTATTTTGAAATCTAATAATTGGGAGCCTAAAATATAGACTATAATTATTCTCTCTGCAAAAATGTGAACAGTTAAGGGATTTCTTTGTCTCCTATTGCATCCACCTTCTCATGATGCTCCTTTTAAAGGGTTTCTATCTGGGATATATTTTTCAAATGTCTCTTTGTAGATTAGGTGTCGAATGCACAATTTTGAAAATCTCATAGGGTTTAGAAAGGTGATATGCACATTGTATGTATATTTGGGAATGTTTGATGACAAATGGAAGTCTAGGCATTGGAAACCAGTGTACCTAATGAATCAATATTTTTTTAAAAATTCAGTAAGCACATGGCTGAATGTTTCATGTATTTTTTAAAAAATCTTCAGGTTTCACCAAGAAATCTTTTTTTTTTCCCCTGGTATTTGCTGTTAGATGCACAGTTACACTAAAGAATACCCACTTTGCTCACTATATTTTTAACTCCAAAGTCTGCTTTAGTTAATGCAGTGTTCATTATGTAATGCTCAATTTAATGTACCAGTCATTCTTTAAACTGGTAACCAGCACTGTTTTATGAGTGAGTGCCTGACTGTCTCTACTGTGCAAAACGTACACCTGCAGTACAAATTTAAAACCAAATTTTGGTCACTATAATGAAAACAGGAAGGCTTCATGGATTTATTTTGCATCAGCTCAGAGCAGGGGCTGTTTTCATCTGTGAAATATCTGTAGATACCGAGTTAGTAAGAATACAATAGTTGTATAACTGCTATTGTTAACTACCCTGTGTTTCAATATTTTTGTGAGATGCAAAACGCGTGCCTATCAAACTCACCTCTTGAATGAAGGCACAACACATGCTGTGTACTTGCTCATGACCCATCACATTGGAGCACGAATTCTGCCTAGGAAAGCTATCTTTTAAAGAAGAAAAAGATTCAAAAAGAGAAAAGACAGAACACTAAAAAGCTATGATAATAAAAGTAGCAAGTTCACTCGCAGATGTAATGGTTGCAAATACCAGTGTATTTCGGAGCTTACTCACATATTGGTTGCTTATATCTAGCAGATGCTTCCTCACAACCCTAATCAAACAATGAATAAAGGTTTGAGTCCTAACGGTTTAACAACATAGCCAGAAAACAGGTTTACCTGGGGCAAACTGAGAGAAAAGACATGTGACATTATCTGAGTAGGCTATATTAGAGAAAAAAAATTCAGCTGAGTAGCTCAGTCTGTTCTTCCCATACATAATAGATTCTGTGTTATGGCTAAAAGGAAAAGAATACGCCATGTCTTGCATCAAAGCAAATAGCAGGAGTCTTTGATGTGTAATTCCAAATTGTCACTGACTTCCCCTAAATGGTAAATAGCTTTCTAATGTCCATCATTTGTAAGGGGCTAAATGAACATAGGATATGAATATTTTGCTTATTTTTTAAGCAAAAGACAACAGTCATTTATTTGATCTGAATGGCAATTTCCACTGTACAAATCTGTACAGCCTAAGTATCATCCCAGCAAAGTAAAAGAAGAACTAATATGGTGGTACTTGACTAATAGTAGAAAATTAAAGTCAGGTAAGGTAGTTAATGATAATTAAATGGATATTTTTTTATGATGAAAAAAATTCATGAAAATATGAAAGAATATGAAAATATCAATACTTTTAATTTTAAATTCTTTTATTTTGCCAGAAAGATTGTAAGACAATTGATAAAAAGTGATTATCAGTAAGGCGTTTGTCTTCTTTCTGCATGGAATTTTGATTAAGAAAGTAGAATGATACAAAGTCAGCATGACATGCATTGACTGAATTGAAGCTTAATACCCAACAGCCAAAACAGTAATTGTCACTGAGGGGGTTGATTCTAGTTAGGTCTCACAAAGATTCATTCTTAGTCTCATTCCGTTTAATATTATAACTATTGGGAAAAACACCCATGAAATCATACTGACAAAGTTGGCAGATGACATAAGGAATGAGATTGATAAAAAATGGGTAAGTTAGGTCACAGAATGCCAGCAAACATTGTGTGCTTTAGCACAACCAGATGAAACATCATATAGATAGAAAAAAAGTATGTAGCTCAAAATTAAAGGAGATTGTCTAGAGAAACTTACCATCTGTGGTGTCCAAAAAGTTAAATTAGGTTATAATTTAAGGCTTTTATAATTGTTGGATGTGTAAAAACAGAGGGAGATAGACTAAAAAATCCAAATAATAGAATAGATGGAATTTACCATTTATTCAATACATGGGCAGACTTAGAGCAAGCAGTTCAATTCCTTGAGGCTTTATTGGCAAACATACTTTCAGTAGCAGAAGAGGCTTCAGAAACTTTGGAACCTTGAGAGCACTGATATAATTTCTTTTCTTCTGAGTTATGGTGGTGGTGCTGGGGTGGAAGCTGGACAGGATGATCTTAAAGGTCTCTTCCAACCCTGATGATTCTATGATTGTAATTTTCCTGTCAATGTATGTAGGTAGTTACGTGAGATTATTTGGAGGAGGAATTTGCATCTTGTGTTTTCTGTCCTCCAGGCAAACCATACTAGATGCTAGGTTCATCTAAATTTCTTTTACTAGTAACATTTTTAATATATTAAACAGTATAGATTGTTTAATATATTGTTTAATATATTGTTTAATATATTGTTTCACATTGTTTACAACCTGAAAATACAGACTTTTGATGTAAATTATGGCCTATTATGCAAAGGAAATTTGTATGTTCCACTAGCAAGCTAGCAGTAAATGCATAGTAGTTATGCAGCATTTTTCTTGTGTGCTTATTTAATGTCCTTTACTCAAATGATGGTGCCCTCTGTCTTCCTCCCTGTTGACATTTTCTCCACTAATCCAGACAAAGTCACTTTACCTTTGAGACTGAAGGGTTAGCCTTCTTTTCTGTGTGGCCTTTATGTTTGCTCTAGGAGTTATCAATAGGATTTGGAATGAAGTGTGGAAATGAAGTTAAAGCGCAAGGGCATATTGCAAGATAAGGTAATGCTAAGAAGAAAGACAGAATTTATAGAATGGCTAGATTTATACTTGCCTATATTTAGATTGAGGGGTCAGAACAAGACAGTTAATCTGTGATAATATTCTAACAGAAAATATATATTTAGGTGTCTGTGACTAGGAAATCTCAAACCTTCTGGCTTAAAAAAGAAAAAAGCATAAGAAAAAAATTGCAGTTTACTGAAGTGTTGTAATAAGGTAAAGAATAGAAAACAGACAAAAGGGAGGTAAACAGAGTCTTTTTATGGAAAAGATATTTTGCAATCAACAATTTTATTTTCTTGATGTTCCACAATTTGGCATCTCTAGCTACTTCGGTATAGGATAAATTAACAGCAAAAAATATAAGAAGAAATCATAAGTAATCAAGAACAAGAATCATGTTTTTTATGTCAAATATTAGATCCTGTGTTACCCTGCATCTTGCCCAGTCTTTCTCAAATGAGCAAAATCATATACAAGGTAGATACAAAATGCCATTTTACTTTGTGAAGAAATTTGTGTGCTGTGTAGGAGCTTTGCACTCTTCTGAGCCTGAGCAAAGCACAGGGCAGAAGAAAATGGCTGGAGAGACACGGAAGGGGAGGTAAGGGTACCTGCTAAAAAGGGTTCCTCATTCAGTCTGCAGTCCACAAATACTCAGCATAATTGCTACTCTGTATAGCTTTGGTTTTGCTTATTTGGCCATATAGATAAAAATTATAAAAGGCGTCCTGTGAAAATTCTGCCTGAATTAGGTAATGTGGCGTTAAGGCCAAGGGTGACCTCACCTCCTCAAATTTTTGACAGCTGCACAGCCCTGGAGGAATGAGAAATATTAATAGTCACTGGGAGAACCTGGTTGATGGGCAGTGTATGAAACATGCCGATGTTAAATAGATTACAGCAATGATAAAAAAGGTAAAATCACTTTGCTAGATCATCTTCTACTACTTTATGTTACCATGCATTTCTGCACTAAAATTAATAGACATATTAATGAAACAGGGAAAAGAACCCAGTAACTTGGACTTAGACAAAAAGGTGAAAATTCCAAAATGTTCCAAATGACTTGAGTTTGCTTTTGCAATACCTCTGATAAGTAGTATTTTGTGTCATATGTTGTTTATAATCACAGATATGCTGATCATTCTAAAATCAATGGTGTTACTTTTTGTCAGTCTATCACTTTGTCAGTCTCAACTTTTCTACAAGTTTTATTATAATTTTTCAGATAAAAGATATGTCCTGTTACATTATCCAGTATGGTCCTCTGAAACAGACTTTTGTTATCTAATAATTTCCTCTAAGTTTTAGCATTAGTCACTCTACCCTATGATGTGGCTTCTATCAGTCTCCCCTGATCAAGTTTTAATAACTTTTCCTCTTCTACCTGTGTTTCCTTCTGGCTTGGAGTATATTAAACAACTTTCCAGTTATGGAAACTACGAGTGCAGATAGTTTTTAATAATTTGATTTGTTGCAGGAAGCAAAAAGCCTGGAATCTCAGCAGGATTAAAAACATTCAGCTTTCCATAGTTCTATGAAATTAAATGGCAGTGTGCCAGTCTATATACTGTGAGCTTCTACATATAAATATGGAAACAAACTACTTTCTTCTTGCAAAAAATATTTGAAGCTTTCCTACATATTTCTACTTTTATTTTTACTTTTTTCCTGGGGAAAGACACATCCACATGCTACTCTAAGGATTTGCAGTTATGACAATGGGGGAAAAAAGCAGTGCATTCCTCTTGGCAGAGAACAGAATGAAAACAAAGGCCACCTATAACTGTAGTCAGAACTACAGTGCATCAAACAAAATAAGATCATAATAAAATAATAATGATGTGATTCATAGACCAGAAACAGATTGTTCAAGAAATGTAGTAATAGAATTAAGAATGTAATTCATTAGTGATATGAAATAGAAGAGTTTCCCAGCAGGAGCTGAAAAAGTCTCAAATTAATTTCTTCATTAGAGTTTAATAGAAATTGAACATGAATTTGTGCATAATTAAGGTTGAATTAGCAGCAAAAGTGAGACATGGCGTCCATAGCACCCTCACAAATGATGAGAGTTCTTTGCTTAAGAACAGCAAAGTATGGACAAGTGAATCCCACCTTCAGGTTATTCATTTACACTTTACTGCAGTGTATAATGAGGTTAGTGTGGTATTCAGGGTGCTTAATAAAAAGTAAGTTCCCAATGGTCGAAGTCTTAATTAAAAATTGTCCTGAATAAGCTACTATTCCCCTTTTTATTGTTATGACTGTAATCAGTGAAGACATATAAATTGTTTGACACCTTGTAGAGTTGAAGATGACTTTAATTTAAGTGTTAATCAGAACTATTTTTTTTAATATGTAGCAAAATGGCAATATTTGCTTTTTCAAGGACGTAGGGTTATGACTGAGTATGTAACAGAAAGATCAGGAGTTGAGGACTGAGGGCAGCATCTGCTTCTCTGCTTTGGGAAGCTTGAAGTCTGCTGCTTCTTGACTGCTCAGGCAGATGTCTTGAGGGCAGGTACTTTTTTGGGGTTTTGCTTTTCATGCAGCTTTCTGCAAGTTTATCTTTGGTTTCTGTTTTTCACTTCATAAGGCAATTCACGTACTGTAATTCTGTACCACCATTTCCCACACTGTGTCTCTGTCAGGAGGACACTTTTATGAAGTGATGGCAAATATTTGTCTCAGAAGTGGCTGGAGGGTACTTGCTCACTCTCTTCCTTAGTAAACTTCATGGACTTCCCAAAGTGATATCAACCAAATTTTAATGCCATGCTGCAGCACCCAGAAGTATCTCATCTCTTTTATCTAGACAATATTCATTCTTTGCATTAAAAATGCATGGCACATTAAAAAGAAATATATGAGTCACAAAATATGCATTCCAGGCATAAGTGTTTTAATAGATGATGGATTAATTAATTAGGTTGCTGATTAGTTTCAATAAAGCAAAGAGTTTATCTGGACAGGAATTGAATTTCCAAAGCTGAAGGTGCACAAATGACTTGCTTGAGTATTCACAGTGTTTGAAATATGAAGAAATAACAAGAATGGGATATAAAATGTGAAGATTGAAGAGTTTACATACTTTGCAGATAGAAAGCAAAAATCAAGGCATATATTCCCATTTTCTTACAGAAAACAGGGGAGTTGGAGAAAGATACAAAAGCATCCTTTTTGTGAGATCAGTCCATATTAGTCCATAATTCAGACACTGCTCTGAGTAAGTCTGGTACGAGAGAAAGTTAACACTCATAGGTCTGAATACAAAGTTTAAAACTAAATATTGCTGTATCTAAAGACAATCCCTGGAATGGAGAGTACAATCCAACTGAAATAGAAATACTTTTGTTTGGTGTGAGGTTCTACTCTCCCAGAATCAATAGCCATGAGTGATACTTCACAGACTGATTTCAGAGGTGTGAGGGAGGTGTGGTGTTTTTCACTGAGAAGCATTTATGTGTAATGAGCATCTCACCCAGAGGTACCTCAGAAATTACTCCCTTTTGTAATTTGAAATATCTTATTCACTCTTTTGACCTGAGAAAAATAAAAATTTTATAGGCTATGTATTCATTAATATAAGTGAATTTAAACATAGAAGTAGAAACTAGAAATACTTTAAATGATACCTATAATTATACCTATAAATTTATTATTTATCATTGCTTCCCATGGAAACCAAAAGGTAAATGTATTACTTTTAACTATGAATTATTACCACTTCTAGCTCTTTCTACCAATGCTCTTAAGGGTCTCTGTAAAATATTTTTTTTTTTTTCAGAGACATTCTTAAAATTTCTCTGATCCCACAATTTATATGCTACCTATATATCCTAAATGCAAAATGCGGTGTATTAATTATAGTAAATAAAAGTAAACACCCCTTTATTTTTATTTTTACTCTGAGGCTCTAAAATGACTGCATTTTTGCCACAGTGCTGCATATAAGTTTTCTGTTGAATATTCATATTACTGTAATACTGGCAACCTTCCAGCTTTCTCCTCAGAGCTTTAGATGCTTCTTATAGGTGCTACTTCATATTTGAGATTTTCATTTTTTAATTAAAACTAATATATATCTAGGATTATAATTATGGTAATACAACAAATTTCTATTTTAAAATAAAGGCAAAATAACTACTTTCAAAAAGATTTTTATAGCAAGTTTTAGTACATCTCTTCATCAACATTTGAAATGTTTTTCTTCTCCAGCTACAATATAGGAATTACGCTTTTGAGAATTTTTTCATTGCTATTATGCCAAGATACCATTAAAAAAGAAATTTAAGAATTTATTTTGTCTAACCATCACCACCCATTTTTCCAGCAAAAAACAAACAAACAAAAAAAGAACACAATAACACAATAATTAAAATTATAATTTAACCTTAGTAAATATAAATATTTAGGCAAAGACAAACATATTAGGGTGGATCCTAAAACCACACAACAGCCCTTCTACATTCCCTTTTAAAAATAAGATTAATAGAATGTATCAATACATTTTTGCTGAAAAACATCATGTTTACAAAGGTAAATCCTGTATCTTAGGCTGCTTGTTTTTTCTGTATCTATTCTTAGAAATGCTAGAAAAAGATCCCTTCCCAACCTCCCCCCTCCATTTTGTTAATAAAAATCTAAAAGACAATGTCCATTTTGTTAATAAAAATCTAAAAAACAATGTTTGAGGCAAATTTGCTCTTCCTACAGAGAACAGGCAATATATATGAACACATCACAAATAGTATCCAGTAGTTTGTTCCTTGTAACACTGGCCATCTTTTGCCCTTTTTGTTTTTATTTATTCTTTGCCTTCACTGCTAGTGATTTACCACTTAATGGGATAAAAAGGTGAAAGAAGGAGGAGAGCCAGAATGAAAAGGATGATAGAATTTGTGAGTCTGTTTTGTGAACCATCTCTCCTAACACTCTGACTGTCTCTTCTGATTGAATCCCTTTCCTATCTTTTTTAAGACATTCATTAATGTAAGTCATTAATGCAAAATGCTACCTCTGAGAAACAGAATAGGTCTGGAAGTGCATCGATCAGAGCAAGAAAAAAATCAGATTACATAAAGGTTCTATCAGTCCCTGACATCACGTCCAGCCACAGCAGAAAATGAATACTCATAGGAAAACAACCACCAACAAGAGAGTGTCAAAGAGCTCTTACACTAGTGTTACTTCAGATTGCAGACATAAGAAATTTGGCCATTATCTGTTAGGCAGCCCCACGTGCACTTTATGACAGTGTGTTTTTATAGCTTTAGAGGAACAGTTAGAAGGGAGATTTTTGTGATGACACTATGAAGATTATGGAAATTGTGTTCAAATATCAACCACTTCGTAGAAATGTTGGATATGTCACTTCTCAGAAGGAACAAAGTTCAGAGAGATAAAGGTACATAAACCCCTTAAAGTTTTTATTTTAAACACAATAGACTTACACTCTGCACTGAAAAGTAGTTCTGAAAAGATGTGGAAGACAAAGGAGCCTTGATTTGTGCTTCAGCTAAGCGCTGGGCTTTGGGGTGTAAGCTAACATACTTCCAACACAAACAGCTGTGATGTCCTGGCTAGCACTGCCCATTATTTCTTTCTGGCTCATCCTGGGTTACCCATGCAGAAGCAAAATAAGTTGGTAAACCTGTTTGAAAAAAGCTGCACTCCTGTCCATTTTATACCTCACCTGGACTTAAAAAATGGCTCCAGCATTCCTCTCTTCTAGGTTGGTATTTTTCATGAGCTGTAAACTAATTTACATGAATGCTAGATATATAAGCAAACTTGTCTGAAAAGATTTTTTTTTCTTGGAATAAATCTCTATTCTGTTGACACTGCAACCTGAGGTAATATTGTATACATCAGCATTTTTAATGTATGCTAGCTTGTTCATAAAACCATTGCTGCCTGAGCTTACTTACTGTCACATTCTAATTCCCTAGTGACTGTAACAAAAGAAAATTTGATATAAGCCTTTTTCAAAATTATATTTGGGAAACAACCAATACTATTTACAATCCAATAGAAATGCAACTGTTTAATATATCACTGCATTCTGCTCTGCTCCAGTCTGTCTGCCTGAATATAATATCCCAAGCATTTATGACTCTACTTATGCTAAGCACATACACCTAAATCAGATTCCTGACTTTTTTCTCCACTTCTATGGCTTGAAATGAGATTCAGATGTTATTAAAATTTTACATTTTGTTGTCAATTCCTATAAAAATATAATGTTTTCATATTATGTTGAAGATTCAAGACTCATTCAAAATTCTGGTCTTTTCTATCAGTGCAATAAGATTACATATTTGTTTTCAGAATCATCTGCCTTCTAGGTACCACCCTTAACATTGATTTGAATACAGCCATAATTTTTGAAATACAGATGAAAGAAAAAGAAGGATCTGACCTTGTTCTCTCCAGCTCCTGACTTGCCTTGTTATTACTGGCTCAGTTCTTTGTGGACATTTTCCATGTATTCTCTGAGTTGCTAACACTGCTAAAGTGTTTAAAATGCTTCCTACTAACATTTTAAATTCTATTCATGAAAAAATAGCACTTTTTGTCCTTGGTTGAATTACTTACACAATCTCCCTCTTTGAGAAATATTTGACATTTTTTTTTCCCCCGTTAGGAACCAGCTTACTAAGTGGAAAAGGAACTTCAAAGTGTAGATCTTGATCTGACTAGAACCAAGAAAACTCTAGGAACCAGATTGTATGAGCCAATGTCAGACTGCCTAAGATGTAGATGGTAAATTTCAACCAGACACCAGGAATAGCATTCAGGATAATCACAGAATTGAGAGAAGGATGCTAAACTTTTAAATGATAGAGAGATCAAAATGCAGCTCCTTTCTTGGAGCTCTAACCAAAGGCAGCAGTGAGGAATAGTTGTGAAGCTGGGATTTAGTCAGAAATCTCTGGTGCTCTGAGTGGTGGGTAGTACACTACTGACAGAATGGCTACAACCTTTCAGGAGGGTAGGACTTGAGTCTTTTTGTGTCAGAGTCATTCCTCACCTCTGCAGCCGGGAATATAAGTGTTTACAGAATGCCTGGTGGGAAGGATAAGACCACAGTGGAACAGTCCTGGATTCTTCCTCCAGCTTCTAGGGTTTTAAGGTTTTTGTCTTATAGCACTTCAATGAAAACTGTATTATTATGATAGTAGCTGTGATCAGTCAAGTCTGTGCATGTCTTTTGCCTTTTAAAATCACATAGTATTACAGGAAAAAAAAAAAAAACAAACCCAACATTAATTGAGCAGCAAAGAGTAAATAATGAAACAACAATCATTTCACTGTAGGACAGAAATAGTAGTGTAGATAATGGTTAGATAATGAATAAACTGAAGACCTCGTTTTACACGAACAATTAATTTTATCCAAAGAGGGAAATATGATTGATTCAATACAATTTGTTCCATCTTAACAACATGCTTAAATACCTATTTAAAGTACTTACTAAATGTTGTATCTTTTAGGAATGTTTCCCTTTCAGACTGTAGTTAGCATTTTTCTTTTTTTATATCCTTTCAAAATGGACATAGCACAAAAACTACAGAGGTCAGTAAAAATCTAGAAAAAAGGGACTATGGGGTGAGGACATAGAAATAATTCAAACAATCTGCTGGGCATTCAGAATAGCCCCCTTGCTGCTGCCATAGTACTCCTTCATGAAGTGACCCATTTTAAAAGCAATTAGGTTATCTTCCTGTTACTCTGACAAAGAATTTTCCAATTTATAAGTAAGTTAGTTCATAACAACTTCATACTCACTTCTTCTTGTGTCAATACTTGTCATTTACCACACATTCACCCACACCCCATGACTGGTTTTGCTTTGATATATTTATGGACAGTTATCCTCCACAGCTTGCATTTTCTTGACTGAAATAAGTCCAGCTTTACCCTCCCCTATTAAAAATATGCTCAATTTATTAGACAACACAGAAACAAATATTTCTCAATATTGACTCTCTGTGACCCCCTCCAGAAAAATTCACAAACCACAGAGCGAGTTCATGGAAATAGCCAAGCTGTTTCTCACATTCACAGTCTCTGAGAGCTAACAGATCACTGAAATTTTCAGAATAAGTGGTATCTCAGAAACAAAGTGGTACCATGACAAGAACACATACCATTGGCTTCATTTACTAGTCAAGGACAGCTTTCATGGATCTTTATAGTTGCAATCAGAAATAACATTCTTGTTTCCAAAACTAATTGTCATCCTGCCCGCATCCCCCTTGAATACATATTTCAAAGGAATTACTTCTGGTTTCTAGCCAACAGAATGGATTTTACAATTCATTGCTGAAAAAAGAATGACATTGAATTTAACCTCCTAAATGTAATCCTTTTACGTCTTATTGGCTTGTAATACAGCCATCTTGGTTTTAATGGCAGCTGCTTTCTCAGATTTACAGCTCAATTTTCACAAATGCATGAAATACTTATCATAGGTCTCAAATGACACGTGTTCAGGAGTGTTACAATAATCAATAAAAGCATTTTTATAGTGTTACTAAACATTTAATCAAGCTTTCAAGAGTCTTGTGCTGCTATGATTTTCTCCTTCTGGCGTTAACTGTATTAGATGGTCTGTAGAATCTGATTATTCGTCCTTTGTGGAACATTCACTTTTGCTAATTGTTGAATAAAAGATATATCTTGCACAGAGTGTTTATAGAGACAGATGCAGCATTAGCAAGACATTGGGAACAGTTGTCTATCTGCTACAGATTTAGGGGAAGTATAAGTTTCAGAAGACCTTAGCATGTTTAAGGATAAAAATTAATGAGAGTCTCCATGCCTGACTTCCACAGTGTCAACTATTTTCTAGAGAATACTGGAAACTCAGCCCTCTATGCTGCTTTTTCCTATCCTTCTCACATAAACTTGTTATACTTTGTTTCAGGATGTTTTCCATTCTCACATTGAATAGTGGATATTATTTAAGAATACTTAAGAATCTCTCCCAAGTTTTGCAATATCTAAATCAAATCAAGGTTCTATCACTGCTCTTAGCTCTCTACTTAGTTTTGACTATTTCTCTTGAGCTATGATTTTCATCTGGTTTTACATGATAAAGGTTTGACTCCATACAATGAACAGTTTATGAACAATATTTCTTCTCTGCCAAAGAATTGAACTTCCAATTTTTCTTCCTTTCTGTTGTTAAAATCCAGATGCACTCCCTTCTCTTAGTTTGAATTTCACGTGCTAAATATTATATGCCTAGTAAGGTGTCATTTGATTCTATTTAGCTATTACTGTTTGTGTTTCTCTGCTTTCGTAAGTTTTATCTGTGCTGTTTCTCTAGTCTTGACTTTTTGATTTTATTAGTTGTTTTCAACTGTTTTTAAGTCATAATTAAGGGTTTATGATAAATGCTTAAAATCCTACAGTAGATAAAGTTAACTGAAAAAAGTATGTTGCATAATTGTACACCCAGACAACTATGTACACGTAGTTTTGATTTAATATATCAAACAATTTGGGAAAATTGTTTTTCCTTGGTGTACAATATGTTTTTCTATAACAAGAGGCATTGTGATTCCCACAAGAGCTAAGCCAGTAGACTTATATTTGTGTACCAAACCTAAGCTTGCTTTTAAATCTCTGGAAACGGTGTGGAAAGTTCAGTCATTCTTGAAACAAGTCTACTTTTGGTATTTTAACATTTCTCAAAAATTTACACAAAATATGTTGTAAGAGCTAAACTCCCAACATTCTGTGTGTAGAGACCTTAGTAAATAATAATCAGTGAATACTGGAAATGCTGCTCTGTGCTAGATGTTCAGATGAAAATGTTCTAGTCCCATTGCTGCATTTATTTTCCCCTGAGGCATCCATACATTGTAAGAAGGAGGACAATGATACACATTGTATATAATTTGATACATATTGGGTATGAAACACAGCATCAGGTTTTTTTCTGAAAAAAAATTATTTGCAGCAATGACAGATAATGTCCTAAATTCTTATGGTAATACATTTTATTTATGCCAATTTCATGGCAAAGTCCAATGTGTTGAATGAAAAATCATCACTGCATAATATCCCTACATAAGGACAAGGGACAGCAAAAAATAAATTGGTAATGATTTTAATTCCATTGAGAGTAAACAAAATCTAAGAATGCAAAGGAAATAGAAAACACTTTTGCTGTAATATTTTTCTCCTTCCTAACATTAAATCCTCTAATGCTACAGTTATAGTGACCAGAATTGGACATGAGTTGTTAGTGTGGAACTCTTAGCTCTTGGGAAGTTTAATGCTGCTGTTCCTTCATGAATAAGAAACTGGAGTGAAGATGAAAAAAAGATCATGCAAACAAACTCGTTTTTCTATCTCAGCTTTAATATTCTTACACTGCTGGCATATCAACAGCATGTTGCGACACCCTTGTGTTAAGCCAAATTTTCTATGTCAAGCAAGAAATTTTAAAAGAAATGTTTCAGTCATTAAATATGTTCAGTCATGAAACAGTTTCTTGTTCTGATTTTAGTACCAAACAGAAGCAAGAACTTTCACACTCCTAAATTAGACACAGAAATGTCACCAAGAGCCTTTCTGTGTTTCCTGTCTTGAAAGACTTAGAGCTCTGGGACCCCCAAAATTCTCTCTGAATGCCATGAGCAACCCTTTATCTAGGGTTGCCAGGGAAAAACTATAATGACTTTTTAGAAGAATAGTTCCATCAAATTATTAGCTGGCTGAGGCTCAAACTTCTATGGCTTGAGTACAAGCTTTTTGTGGATCTTAAAAATAAATGTCTTTTCTTCAAAAAAGGTTGCTGACATGCATGTCTATATGCTACCCAAATGACTGTAAAAATCTCATCCAATAAAAAAAAAAATTGCTAGTCATCCTTAATTCGTAATAAGGTTATAATAATATTCCTAATACCTACCATATCTAGTCATAGATAGCTGTATTTGAAATCCTCTATGTACAGGATTAGACAAAAAATAATTCTGCTGAGTTATTGAATTTTGTAATATTGACCAGAGTAAGGAGGCATTTTTACTTGTCACATTAAAGCAGAAAATCTCATATGCCTGAAGAGCACATGACAGGCTAGAAGTGCAGGATTTGTATAAGGAACATGTGCAAGAGAGAGTGTGAAAATAGAACCAGACATTTGTGTTACTGAACTTTCTCAGAAGGCCTTCAGGGAGCATTAGGGAGCATTCTGGAAAAAAAACCCTGAGGTCTTAGTGTATTCATATTCCAGAACCATGATGCAGTTTTAAAGCCTCATATATACCTGATATCCAATCAGAAGCTCTTTCCTGTTTTCACAGTTTGCAACCTTAGTAATGCTACTAGTAATGTATAAATGACAGTATGAACCATGACTGTCTGAGTCTAAAACTGAAGCAGAACTTAATCTCTGTGGAAATATGAAAGACTACAGTATCTTCTCCATATCAACTAACCCTAATGAAAATAATTTGTATACAATTATTGCACAAAAAGAATAAAGCTAATTATGTGGCATTTCTTCCTAATTTTCAGACTGACAGGACTAACAAAAGTTACGAGGAATTCTAAAAGTTCTGTACTTATGTGTCAGAAATTTTACCTCAGAACTCTACCCTCAGTGACTGGTGAAATAAATATAAGTCCTACAGAACCTTTTACATTTTTTCAAATCAGAAGAATTTGAAAGTTTTCTATTATGGAGACAAGTTAGAGATTAATGAAATTATACAGTAGTAATAGTTTTGAAAGAAAGGCTAAGAGTAATGGAAGAAAATATATAATCCATGGTCAGTTTTTAATGTAATAAAAGCAATTGGTTTCTCAGACTTGAAAGAAATAGCATGTTTTGTGCTCAGTAATGCTGATTCTGGCAGTTGCTCCTGGCTATGTAGCTCATATAATTTTGAAAGGTACAAAGACACAAAAAACTTCTTACATGAAACAGAACTCATGGATATTAAGGTGACAGAGGGTGAAGTGAAGAGTGTGGGCTTTGAAGAAAGCAAGGCAATTTTCAAAGCAACTAACTTTATATTCTTTTTCTAGAGTTACTCTGTCAAAGATACTTAGCTCTGCTGTCATTTCCTCCTTACTAAAGCCATATGTTTCACAACTTAAATTGTCAGATCCATCTGTGTTATTGGTGGTGAATAGCAGTGGTTAGCTGCATACTCTGCATACAGATCATTCTGTTGTACCCAGGCTCAATTTTCATTTAAAAAAATCAGCAACCAAATCTGCCAGCTACATGTCACAGACATTTTCAGGTTTCTGAAACAAGTATGAGATCTCTTTTTTCTTACCTACATAACTTGTTCAAAGACATAATGTGGAAAAATAAAAATAGTGTGATTTTTAGATGTAATTTCTTTAGTATTTTCAGACTGAAAACAAGTATTTTTTTAATATTTAGAGTGGTTTTAGAAAACCACTCAGCTAGCCTATAAGATATTACTCTATTCCATCATGCACAATAAGCTTTTATCTATAGTAAAAAATTAACTTTTAAATACCAGTATTAAAATTTCAGTAACATCCACTGTCCCACATCATCACCTGAGACATATTCAGTAAGCTATTTCAGCTAATAAAATATTTTATTCGATAAGATATATTATGTGGATTATATTTTGCAGAAGCTGAGTCTTCTGACTTATGAAGTAGAGGGAAAGAAAGTGAAACCATTGCAGTGACAGCATGGTTTCAAGTGATGTATAATTTTCCAGGAAAAATGTTTTCTCTTACTTTCAAACAGCTCTAACAGCACCATTAGTCTCAGAGTTGCATGCTCTTTTTAAAAATGCCACCCTTGCATAACTAGAAGCTTCATCAATATCAGAATATTGATCAGAATGTTTCTCTTTCTGGCATTATCCAGTACATTGCAAGAGGTAAGGAGTCTCATTCCAGCATACCAGTAAGCACATTGTGGATTTCTTTTGAACAAAATAAACCCCACCTGTGTCTCAGCATGTTTCTGAAATGACAGCATTTGAAGATTTGAAGAGCCAGAAGAGATGATATTTGAAAGCTGTCTTCTTCTTTCCTTTGGAAGATGACTGACTGCACCTTCAGAGATCATGTGTAACCAACCTGACCTTTCCTAACTAATATGTAGGAGAGGAAGAGGTCAGAGAAGTAAAATCTTTTTCCAGTTGCATGGTAAGTGTTACTTACATCCCCATGGCTGCCCTTCAAACTTCTGAGCTAAAACACAGTCTGTCAGTGAACAGTGGGCTGAGTAGCAGGAGCAAAAATCTTTGAATCAATGCATTTCTTGATTATTTGGATACTTTTCTTTCCCACAACCTTCTAATTCCAACTTAGGGCCAGTACAGGAAACACTGTTTGCATGTTTTCATGCAAACACAGAACTCTGTTGAGAAAGAAGAATTTTTAGAATTCTGACCCAGCCCAGGAGCATGAGCCATACTCTAGGCCACTATTTCTCAACTTCAACCTGAACTAAGAAAAATAACTACCTTACTCATACCAAAAAAATTATATAAAAGAATTGCTTTTAGTATCATAAAATTGCTTCCAGAAAAAATCCCCAAAAACTTTGATTATTAACAGATTAAGGATAAAGGTAGATTGAGACACTTAGGCCTCAAAAAGTTTATGTTTGTGAACAAATGCAAATATTTCAGCCTTAGCAGCTTGTCAGTCATGCACAAAGGTATTTTGAATGGAGAAATTTCCACAGCAGCTGACATAGGATGAATCTTAGAACTGGAAGAATTGAGAGCTTTATGGTAAACTTGAATAATAATGCTGATGAACGGCAGCATAGGTTTCAAGCCTACAGCCATCAGTCAGTAGCAAGCTGTCAGGTACGGGTTTAATGCTGGTATTGAAAGACCTTGGCAGACTTCAGGAATGGGATAGGAAGGAATAAAATGATGCACATGAAATATGATGTGAAAATCCTGAAAAAAATGAGAGCACATTAATGCAAACAAAAGTCACAGTTGCATAATGGACTTCAGAAAGACAGTCTGGAATACAGTATGATCAGTAGCTCTGAAATGCCCCATTTGAGAGGATTGCATAAACTCATTCTCACCTTCCTAGTATGGAGAACATCCGCCTGTGTCCTGGATTGCCAAGCAAATTTTACTCTATTTGCCAACTGTATGGCAGTTGTGTTCTGTTAAGTGGGCAGTTTTCCTTGTCTCTTCCACGCCCAATCCTCCCTCCAGGGAGACATCAGCTGATAAAAGACTATTGAATGTCACTGCATGACTGAGAAGAACTATAGCATCCCACTGGGAGATGCTCCGGCCAGAGGGAGGAGCCAAGCATTCCTAGCCAGATATAATCTAGAGATTCTGGGACACCAGCACGGCTCTCCACTGGATTTCCCAGAGAAACAGCTGCCTCTTCTTTCACTGGATCTTCAGAGGAAGACTACACCCTTTCTACAGGACCCCCCTGCTCCAACAGAACCACACCTGACACTTCAGGAGGACTGCAGCCACATTTCCAAATGGACTGCTACCAGCACCCTGACCAACAGGGTGTCAGGTTGAGTTCTGACTCTGTCAGTGTTGTTTTGGTTTACTGCATTGTTTATTTTATCTTTTTATTTTCTTTCCTAATGAAGAACTGTCATTCCTGCTGCCATATTTTTGCCTGAGAGCCCCTTAATTTAAAATTTATAGCAATTCAGTGGGAGCGGGTTTACATTTTCCATTTTAGGGGAGACTCCTGCCTTCCTTAGCAGACACCTGTCTTTTGAAACCAAGACAGCCTGTTTGCCAAAACAAAACAGTACATCTCACTTCAAACAACATAATGTACAGAAAAGGAAAATATTGGTTCATTTTGGTCTTTTAAATATAGGCTGGATTCCACACTGGTATATATAAATAATATATGCAAACCATTCAAATATTCACTTCCTCTGCTACTCAAGTGCATTGCAAACCATCCACCCCTCTGCTGGACAATTAAAATACTTTTTCTCCTGAAATCATAATCAGAGAGATCCTGAAGTTATCTCTGCCTTCTTCTAGCTGCATATGCATTAACTTTCTTCTAGTGATATTTTTAATTATGATTGAGGTGCTATAAAGAAGCTGATAACTTTCTAAATATATTGCTGAAGGATTGAAATAGAGCTAATTATTCTCCTCCAATGCAGGGTTTGATAAAGAGCTTGATCTTTTCTTTTTCTTTCTTAAATGTGCTTAATTTTTCTCT
>LTAT01000006.1:41822592-41840881 GCA_003286495.1 Chlorodrepanis virens
TTCTTTCTTAAATGTGCTTAATTTTTCTCTATCAAGTATTTTGAGTTCTCTCTTTCCCATGATAAATGGGAATCCTTTCAAAAAGCAGCTAGGGTCAGACAGCATACTGTCTGGAGGGTAGGAAGGTTTGAAAAGGATTCCTCCTTTCAAGTGTCCATTCCCTGTTGCTTGCATTGCCTAGGTTGTTAATGACAAGACTGTTTCTACATGAGAGCTGAGAAAATCCTGACCCTCAAAAAACCTTCTTCTGAGAGATCAAAGCCAGTTGTGCTTGTGATGGTTTTTCCTTCTGAAGTATCTGATTCACTGAGTTGCTCATACAGTATTCCCAGTTGTATCAAATTTTAGTGAGAAAAACCCACCTTAGATTAGTTTTCTTGACATTAGAATATGATGTTTTAAAACAGTATTCTGTTGTCTTTATTAGGTTCTCTGTTTATTAGAAAGATTCCTAAATCATAACGAGGTAAACCTAGTGAATTCTATGTATGGCCAATAATCATTGGGGGCAAATCCAGAAACTCTCCACCACTCTCCAATTATATTGACAAAATAAAAAGTTATTTTTTATCCCTCAATCTTACTACAGTCCTACTTGCTCTACTTTGATGTCAAGGCTCAATTTTTATTTTCCAACAAAGACAAGTTAATCATATCAAGAAAAATTAATGGACACATTTTCAGAAGTGCAAATTAATTTGGTCTCATCAGGTCCTGGCAATTAATACTTTCAGTCTTGATTTTTCAAGAGGCTAGGAACACATTTCAACTCTGGTTGATAACTGAGGCAGCAAAGCCACAGAACATCAGTAGACCAGTCAGTCTGTGTATGAAGACATTTAGTACAGGCAGGTAGTCTGGTACAGGGAAGCTTTAATCCTACTCAAAGGCTGAACCTAGAATTCCAAACTGCTTTTCTCTACGCAGTAGCCCTGGTTTGAGGCCATACTGAACTCCAGGGAATGACTTGTATATTTGGGTGTCAAAGCCAGCTAAGATTTCAGACTTTCAGTTAGAGAACATGTCTATTATTAGAAATATTGAGAAATATTGAGAGTATATTTCTATTCTTTAAGCCAGGCAGTAGGACGACTTTCTAATAGTTAGGAAAGATAGTATGCTTACTGCAGTAATGCCCCTGCTCCAGATCTGTCAGGAATGATCCACCTGAAATGTCACTCCAGAGTATCTTATGTCTTTAAAGTCATGTTCTTAAACCAAACTTTTCAGTATTTTAATGACTCCTTTTCTCATTTTATTTTATTTGCTTTTAGATCCTCATTTCCTTTCTACCTGAATTAAGAAACATATTTGTAGCTCATCAAGGAACAAAAATAGGTATGCTAGAAATAACATATTTTACAGCAAATTTTGAATTTGCTAGACATTAGTCCTAGGCAGAACAGCTTATTTCTGCTTACCACAGAAATGAGGAAAAGTTTAAAAACACTGCTGACTGTGGACAACATTAAATGTTTTTTCAAAGTAGAAAAGCAAAAACTGATGTCAGAAAGTTAAAATGAAGCTCTAGAGAAGATGTCCAAAATTAATTGAGGCCATTTTACTGACTGATATATATGGTACAATAGGGCAAACCCCAGCTCCCACATGAGAGATTTCTCACTGACCTGTCTCTAAAGTGTTTCCAGGTGTTCTGAACACACCTGAGGGCCCTTCTGCCTCTGCATTGTGTGGCGTGCAGCCAACCCCAACCAACAGTATTTTCTCTCAGAATGTGATGAGTGTGCTCAGTGGGATGAGTAAGCTGTCTGGGTGCTGATGTAGGCTAGCACATTTGGATTCTGAGGACATCATGAACCTGTTTCTAAAGGAAACAGGATTTCTGAAAAGAATAATGTTTGTAATGTGTTTGTTAGAGTTGTGCACTTTACACACAGTACCTTATATTGAAAATTAAATGTTTTAAATGTATAGTTTGGGGTTTTTCGTTGGTTCATTTTTTTTTAAGAGTGTATAGTAGGGAACTTATGGGTAATTTCATTGTAAATATATGTCTTACTGTTTGCTCTGTCAATCCAAATTTCAATAAAATATAAGTGGAAACTCTCATGAGAGAATCTCTCAGTGGTGCCCACTCTGAGAGTGTGGTGGGTTTAGGTCGTTTGCCAGGTGCCCACCAAATCTGCTCTGTCACTCCCCTTGTCAGCTGGACAGGGGAGAGAAAATATAATGAAAGGCTTGTGGGTTGAGATAAGGATAGAGGGAGATCACTCAGCAGTTACCATCATGGGCAAAGCAGACTCATCTTAAGGAAATTAATAGAATTTATTACAAATCAGAGTAGGATAATGAGAAATAAAACTAAATCTTTAAAACCCCTTGCCCCCATCTCTCTTTTCCTCCTGGGCTTTACTCCTGAATTCTCTGACTCTTCTCCCTACAGCAACTCAGGGGAACAGGGAGCTGCAGTCTGCTCATCACACGTTGTCTCTGCTGCTCGCCCCATCAGTGCACACACTGCTCACACTCTTCCCCTGCTCCAGTGTGAGGTCCCTCCCATGGAAGAAGTTCTCCATAAACTTCTTCAATGTGAGTTCTTTTTGTCATTTCTGTCTTAGTCTCTTAGTTTAGTTTAGTTCTTGTCAAACCAACATTTCAATATTTCATATTTTTATATTTTAAGTAATGTAGCTTTACAAATTTTCATGCTAAGTACATCAAGTGGACCCCATTTTATAACTTAAAAATCTCTTCTCCTGCCAATAAACATCAGAAATAATCATACAGGTAGGATGTTTAAGAATTATTGTCTTTTGGGATGAACATCTTTATTTTCTTTATGTCAAATAAACACAAAGTATATAATTATATTTCCTGGGAAAGCTAATGTGGAAATTGTGCCTAACTGGAAAAATTAATGGACATCTTTGGCAATAAAGCAAAAGATATCCCATTTGAAGCTGATAACTACCAGTGTGACTGCTAGACAATTGAATAATATTTTGATGTAGTAGTATATGTCTAGTGACAGAGTTTTCACACATTTCATATTATTTAATATTGTATATTATAATTTCTGATGTTATCAACCTCCATGTAGAACTAATGGAATTTGCATTTTGTAGTACTATAATTTTAGCATCTAATAATACTAAAGTGATAAATCTCATCCCTGCTTCACATGTCACTGCTGTGGCATAAGCTAAATATAGGGAAGTTTGGAGGGGGAAGGTTGTCCTTGAAGGAGGGGTAGCTGTTTGCATTGTTGCCTCATGAGAACACTGCTCCTGTAGGGAGAAGTTACCTCTGGATAGCACTTATAGATAAGTTGTGTGGAAAACTCTCACTCTATTTTTACATTAACCACCTTGCTTAGTTCCAATCTTTAAGCCTTCCTTGGAGAAATTAGCACCTGGAACTTTTCTTGGTTTCTTCAGCATATTCCGTGGCATGGGTATGAACAACTCTCTTTAAAATTGGACTTTACAGTCTCGCTCTTCCACCCTCTAAGCCAGTTCTGATTTCCCATTTTAAAATGCCACAGTCTGGGGGTTTGTTTAAGAGTATTAGACAATTTTTTCATACTCATGAGGAATTTCTAGTGTTCTAAATTTTTTGAATGTAAATCACAGTGTCTTAAAGAGCAACAGAAGGAAGACAGTTTATTGTAGAACCCTTCAGCCATCTCAGCCTCACAAGATACTTTTGTTTGAAAGCATGGTGACCCTCAATTGATGTAGACACATTGATGCCTTTTTTGGACAGATTCCATATCATCCCAACTTTATGTGTTCAATGTCAAAGTTCTCATGCTTTGGTGACCTAGAAGTCCAGATAGCCATTCTCAGTCAGCCACCAGACTCCAGGCACACTTTGTTCAAGGGCACAGCAAAATAGAAAGCATGAGTCTTCCCAATGAGAATGCATGTGCAGAAGGATGCTGGAGAAAACTGTGAACACAAGATACCTGAATGACTAGTAATAATCTCGATTAATCTGATTTTGGATTAAAGACAGAGTTAAGTAAAGAATAAACATATCTGGAAACATATCTTAAACTGCTTCTATTACATAGCTCAAACATTTGTCTAATTTATTGTGTAGATGAATGTGCTTATTTCATATCACCTCTGCTTGTTGTAATAGAAATCTAATTTTCAAAATAATATATTTAGAAATTGTGTCTCTGAATATCCTGAAAAGCCATTTATCCAACATTCATGAATATGAAATTTTGTCAGCATTGTGTTGTGTTTAATAAAATTGGTTTAATCTTATTTGAAGAAACAGAATGGTGTTTAATTTTTTTCCTCAAAGTCACGATACACTTAGAGTTTTCATAGTGGGTGTGTCAATAGCTTGACCTCTCCCAAAAAGGGGACTATGATGGCATTTCAGCTCTGACCTTCTCATTTCAAATTTGAAATCCAAATCACGAAATAGGTAGAGGCTCCCCATGAGGCAATTCAGATATTGGTCAAAGTTTCTTGTCACTGACTATGAACATTGCTGATCATTCACATGCCAGGTACTGCATTACTGGGCTTCAGGAAATGGAAGTAACTTGAACTGAAGGACACGAAGTACATTTTTAGTATCAATTCATTGTGTCAGCTTCTGTACTGTAAATTTAGGATAATAATATGTTACCTCGAAATAATTAATTCATTCATTAATAATAGCAATATACTAGTTGAGAACATATTTCCAATAATTACTTGAGAACATATTTCCAATAATTTTGCTATCCTTATTTCCCCCACTGACTTAGGAGTTTTTTTTATGGACAGGTAACCTAACTGGGCTTGTCTAGTAAAGTTTTACAACAGACAAAGATCCAGTTTTAGGTCTCTAGTACAATAGCTGAAAAACTGACATCCAAGTTATTGTAAAGGGGCTCGTGTTGTTAAACATTTAATTCAGATCACTTTTTAAATGTAAGCGGATGCAGAATGTGTGTTTCTTCATGTAGCAATCACTTATTTTAGAACTCCTGATCAACCACTATCTCAGGATTATTATTGTTTGCTTTCCTTGTTTAAGCAGGGGGTTTTGGAGCATATGAATTACTATGGTTACAGTCTGCATGGTGAAGAACAATAGATTGTCCTTGAAAGCAAAAATATTTATTAATTTCTGATGTTCTGCCACTTTTACAGATCAGATAAATACAAAGAAATTTTGAAAAATATCAGAACAATTATAAGGTATTGGAAGGGTTAAAATATTCTTCAAGGTATGAAACCTTTTAGCAGATGTGAAAATAAAGCCTAGACCCTTTTTCCTAACTCTATTTTAAGAAGGACTTTCTGTTTAAAAAAATAATTGCTTCCAGTATAGATTTATTTTTGCAAGAGATTTAGAAAACAAAGGCAAACTTGTGTGACCTTTCCTCAGAGTTTTGAAAATAGTAGTTTATCAATGAAATTATTCAATATTACTGAATGTGATTTTTGCCAACCAAGACAATGTATTAACAAAGCCCTGCTTGTATGGCATATCACAAAAATAAATGAAACACTTATTGATCCATTTTTATGAATTCAACAGAAGCTATATAAAAACAGGCTCACTTTATTGATGCATCTGTCTCACTAAAAACTTTTACATGTTTTGAAAAAACTCATGTACAATTGTACAAAAGACCTTACTATTTGAAATATCATTAAAGCACCAATCTTGGACTATGAATGAAGGAAGACAGGCATTAAAGTATATATTTATAATATTTACAGTGTATAGCTAGATGGTCTCTTTTTACATTTGATTTCTCTTTTCTACATTTGGTTACTCTAAGTAGACTTACTCTTATTAATGACTGCCTTTCTTTGATTTACATTTATATTGGGTGAATTTATCAAAAAAGCACAAGTTCTGTGGTATTCCTTCTGTTCTGTGATCTTCCAGATCTCCCTTGAGACTGTTCTTTCAAAGACAAATTTCAGTTCTGAAAAGTTTCCCTCACCTTAAGAGACTGAAGGTTTTAACATGTAGGCAAATGGTTTAGCCAAGGGTTCTTATCACTGAGTTTGGCTATAAATCCAGCAAACCCAAAGTGATTGATCACCTAGATGTATATATTTTTTTATTATTTCTTATCCATCTGTCCGTATATTAGTCTTATCATAACATAAAATTAACTTGCAAATAGAAGAGTTGTGAGAAATTACCTCATATCTAACACCAATAGTGTAAGCACCTGATGTGAACAGAATATGGTGGAATCAGCAGTCACTGCAGGCAGGGGGTAGCAGATAGGCAGGAGCTGCCTGTCCTGGCTGGATGCATCATTTTCTGGCTGGATGCATTATTATCTCTGCGTTCACAACTGAGAAGATGGCTCTGCTGCCCAGCCTGACACTGCAAACTAGGGAATGCAAGGTCTTAGGAATGATCTGTTCTGCTCATAATAGGCTCAGAAAAGATGGGTCAGGCTGCACGGTATGAACACAAAGCTCTCAGGTGACCTTTTCTTTCTATTTTCCTCTTAATTGTTACTTAATGTTATACCAGTCTGTCACATTCCAATATACTGACTTCAGATGAACTGTTTTTTGGGACCACATCCAGGATTAGTCTAGGCTACCCTGAGAGGAAAGGTGATGAAGTCCTTCATCAGTTCAACAGCTCAGGATTAGCCACCTGAAACATCTTTGCAAAGAGAGGACAGAGTCTGAGATGGGAGAAGGATGATTATAGAATAGCAGATTGCTTTAAAACCTTAATAAATCTGGAAGTGTGTGTTCTAGCTCAGCAATTAATTTTTATTTGTCATTATACTGGAAGTTTAACAATAATGATAAAATCTCAATTGTTTATATAAGAGTGTCTGGGGGTTTACAGGAAGTATTCTACATGCTAGATAATTAACATGAACCTAAGTATATATCAAGTAAAACCACAGTCCAAGCTTCAATCCAAATCAGTGTTCTAGAAAGTAAATTTGAGCTAAATATATAAACTACTTTCATTGTTGTTGCACAAACACAAATGCTGGCAGATATTTTTCTGTGATGGCCTGAAGTTAATTCCTTTATAATTGCTATTAAATTAAATAACACACTGAAAAAACACCCAAATAATTTCTGCTTGAGATAATATGTTATTTGACCAAATATGAAATTTTAATTCTGTTTTCTGTCCTTGTGTTCTAATTAAATCAAAATACATTGTGGAAGGGAATTCATCTTCAGAGAAGAAATTGAAACATTTTTATTTGAAATGGTAGAATCAAGCATTTTGAAGTTTTCATTACCCCCGGTAGTTTTTTTTTCCAACCAAAGGATGCTCTCAATTTTTCTAAATGGTTTGGAATATTTTTCTAAAAAGATGATTGGTTTTTTGTGAGCTTTAGTCAGTAAGCTGCATATTGCACACATATTAAATGAAGAAGAATGCCTCTATCCTCCTGCTGAATGAGAGGAAATGCAGCTTACATGCAGTCACTTTCAGGTGGGAAACTCAAGTGGCCATGTGTCCTTCCGCTCTGCCTGGCAATCTTACTGCACATAACAATCATAAGAGGTTGAAAGGTAATTCAAACACAGCACAAAATTTCAGAATCCCAAATTTATTTCACCTTCCCAGAGCATCACCTAGAAACACAGTGCTTTTGAGGGGTAACATCCCAGAACGTTCAGTGTTTGAGTTCAGCAGTATTATAGAAAGCAGTAAAGGCAAGGATGGCTGAGTGTTGCAGGAAATAATGATCAAAAGGTGAAAGCAAAAATGTGGAACCTTGCAGTACCTTATAAAAATGGGGGTGAAGGAGACCCAGCAGCCATGAGAATGATGTGCTCTGGAGCATTTGGATATCATGATGAGCTCCAGAGAGAGGTTTGCAGAAAACCAGAAGAGTTTCTTTGCCACTGTGTTAGCAGACTTTGTAGACATAAATTCTTTGAGAAGTAATGCACACCAGAAGCTGGATTTTAGGTACAAATGTTGAATCATAATTATTTGGGGATGTACATATGAAAGACACATTATGTACACAAGGTAAACCAGTGTATATCAAGCCAAGCAGCTTCCGTCTGCTTTGGCAAACATTATTTGTGGATTTTAATCTTTTTAACTGAGACATAGTAACAGCTAGATGCAAAGTGTTCTTTTCCATCTGATGGAAGGGAATGCAATGGAAGGAATACTGCAGACACTGGCTTAGAGCATCAGTTTTTTCTTACTTTAGTGAGTCATGGAAAAATTGGGTAAGCAGAATATGCAAGTGTTCTGTTGTCTTCTGGGAGAGCTGAGGCCACCAGTTACCAGCCACCAGATACTAGTACTTGATAAAACATACTGAAAGATAAACTTGCCTTTTGTAATGAAAAAGATTGACTGAAGTTTTTTAAGGACTTCTAAAATCTAAAATATAGCCTGTAATATATTTCAAAATAGAGGTTTGTATTCTCTTTTATTATTCTTCCATCTTATTTATAAAACTTCCCGTAAGTTCAATAAGAAAACTTGTCCTCGTGGAGAATTCTGTGTGAATTACACCTGGTTTTCATTATTTTTAGCTTTTATATCATATACTAACTACTAATATTTGAGATTTTTCATTACAATCCATAGATTAAATTAATATAAATAAAATTATTTCAATGAAACGGTACATTACTTTAAAATGTGTGTACAGTATTCAACTTAAGTAAAAATGAAGTGTGGCAATTTAAAGCATTACCATTTCAATTAAAGTGGCTGCTAATACATTGAAAAGTTGAGCCTTGAAAGGTTTAATGCTATTTGCAAGCTGCCAAGTTCCAAGCAGGTAAAGTAAGAATTATAAGAATAATAAATGGGGAAAAATTAAGACTAGAAATTCACTCATATTATTATATAGCAATATCATAGTTTTCTAATACAAAGGTATTCCTAGCTCCTAAATCATAATATGTTCATGGAATTTCAAAATAATTTAGGTAGTGAGTTTTTTGTTTGTTCTGGGTTTTGTTGGGTTTTTGTTTTTCTTATTCCCTTTCTGATACAACACTAGCGTGCAATGACAGCTCCTGTATAAGACCAGCTTTTATGTTTACTGGAAACCTGAGAGCATGTTTAAGTCTTACACATTTCTCATTTATTATTCTTGCTTCAGAATATCCTGAGCTGAAGCAGTCAAGGTCATGGTCATGCATTTGATCACACAGAGTACTCTGTGCTTCTTCCATCCCATGGTGGGTTTGGGATTTTTGCTTTGTTTCCTAGGCTAGCAGCTGTGAAGAAGGACCTGAGGTTGACAGCTCCCTTTACCAGCAATCCATAAGCTTTGTGGCTTCTGTATACTAAAATCTTGCCCAACATTATGAAATCATGATTACTGGATGGCTATTAGTTATGGCCCTAGCAGATGATTTACATGTAAAATAATTCCTTTCTCTTACACCCTTCAGCAGAATTATGCAAAAAACAGTTTGCAATACAATGCAAATACCTGGGAGCTTTCCCACAGCCCCTATTCTTCCTTCTGTGCAGTGTTTGCTTCTACTGCAGAGGTGACAAAATGTATGGTTTTACAATCCAGGATTGTTGCATGTACTGTACAACATAAAGATCCTGTCTTTCACAGTCTTAATGGTTTGATAGCAAACAATTTTTGAAAGCTTCCCAATTACTTAGGAAAATGATTTCTATTGACATTTGTCAATAGACACAAAATCCATAGAAATGAAAATTAATAAAACATGGACAAAAATTAATTTATAATAATACTCCATAACAATAAAATAACTAGCAGTCATGAGAAGAATGAAATCCAACTAGAGCCACACAGCTTTTTTTACACCTTCAGTGTAGAACAACTTTACATATCTTTAAGATACAGAAAAGAATGCCAGGCAGGAACTGTGTACCTACGTCAGCTTGTTCTCTCTGGTGGGGATCTCCTTTAAAAAACTCATAGGTCTTATAACTGACTTATTGTAGTTATTGCAATTCATTATTATTGTAGATTTATCTCACCATAGTTAGATTTCAGTTTTCTTGTATGGGTTGGCATGTTTATAAACAAAAATTTTTGTTTTCAAAAAAAACAAGATGTCTTTTGCCTTTAGGATATAAAAACTGCAAGAGGTGAAAAGACAATCCTGTGAGAAAGAGTTACTTTTGATCTAATGAATATAAAGGAGACATTTCTACCTCGGGAAGTGAATGTGTGGTCATTATCAGTCACATAAAATATTTTAGTTGCCCTCTGCAGTTGTGACTTCTGGGCTCTCATAAATCATATGAGATGCTGATGGTCAAACAGACTTATTATATTCCCTGAGTCAAAAGTACTGTTTTTCCACAGTCATTTTGACCCTGCACTTATCATCTAGTCTTGTTTTAAAATAAATCTTAAGGGTTATTTTTACTGCTGGCTGATACCCAAAAAGAATAAAAAATCAACATTTTCTTTACTGCTGGCGAAGGAAAACTAGAACTTGATTTTCATGCAGTGAAAAATGAGAGATTCCTGGTTTAAAACTAACCAGATCTCCCATGAAATTCCACCAGTTACCAGTCAGCAGGCCTTAGAAACTTAAATGTCTTTGTGTGGGGATGAGCTCTTGTATATGTACAAAAGTGCCAACACCCAGAGCCTTGAGGAGAGCCAGACATTTAAGTCTGCCCTGCTAGGAATAACCTCTCCTCACACTCTTCAAAGGGCTCTTACGTCTGAAAGGCACCTGAGCTCTACTAGGGTTTTTACTGTAATAACTTTTTGCTGAATTTTTTATTGTTGCTTTCTTCATATTCCAGTGAGATGTTGGGCTCTTGGGGAACTTGGAGATCACATGAGTTTTATGCACATGGGCCTATGGCAAATAAAGAAGCAAATTACAAATGGCACAGAAATCAAAGTAAAATAAAAATTGATCCCAGTGCCACAAAATCTCCAGTCCAAATTAAAAGAAAAAAAAATATTTCACAAGGAAATTCTTTACCATATCAGGAAAACTGAGTGTGGTAAAATAATCTACATGTGACTTGGATAGGACTGTCTTCAGCTCTGATCTCTCTCAGGCTTCTAAAACTAAAGGTTGGAATAGTTTGTTCTCAGATAACAAGAAATCTCTAAAATATTTTTTTATTATTATTTTTTTTGTTTACCTTTGAGGAGTAGCAGTATTGGCCAGAATTAAGTCTTTCTCTCTAGGGTATGATTTGCGGTTGTATTATTGTGAAAAATGCAAAATACCTAATCAAAGCTGAGATAGTTTGGGAAAGCAGGATTTGATTTTGCTTAAATTCTGTTAAAAAAAACCCTGTATAGTTAGCTTCATTTTCATTATAGATATTCATCAAATTATACAGTTGGTTAGGAAATCCAACAAACATGGTATTGCAAATAAAATTCTGGCATTCAGTTCAAGGAAGAACTTCATTTACTGTGAAAGAAGACAACTATTTAAAATGCACTGTGAATAAAGCCAGCTTCCAGGAGATATAACCAAAGTTCTGACTGCAGAACAGAATAAAGCATATGAAAAAAGCAAGTTGGCTTTGCTTTTAAATAATTCCAGACTTATATTATTCTAAGGCTGTACCAAGACACCCGCCCAGAATCTGCCTTTTCCTCCAGGGCCACTGCCAGTACTGCTGCCCAACATGACCTCTGTGAGTGCAGTTTGGTTTCTCCTGATTCACCACACACAGGCAACCTAAAAAGCACAAACAGGATTGTAAGGATCATAAGGACTGATGACATGTACTCCCTGCATGAAACTGATGCCGTGTTGTTGGGTGTGCAGGTTTCTGAAGGACAAGCATGGGTGTGTTACCTTGTAGTGCCATGGACATGCCATGGCCTCAAAAAAACCCAAGAACTGCTGCATATCAGGCATCAACTGTGTCAGCTATGGGCTGCTTGCTTGCCTGGTCCCTCAATTACCATTTAATCTGGAGCTTCTCTGAGAGCATTAGACGTATCTTCATCTCAGTTAATAAAAATTAATTTATAATGATCTTTCCTACTGTATAGTTTTAACTTAACTGTGCCAATCTCATTAGTATTACAGCTTGTCTAGAATTTTGATGGACTCATTCTAAATTCACTGCAGCTCAAAAACCTCACTGCAGTTCAAAACCTCAAAAGACTCTTTCTAGCTTCCCTGGGAGTAAGGGCTATACTTTAAACTCACCTCCCTTCTACGACCTCTCCAAAAAGTTTAGATCTGTAATGCTTTTTGGGCTCATGTACAGCCTTAGAATAATGTAAGTCTGGAATTATTCAAAAACATTTGCTTATTTCACATGCTACATATCCTAAATAATCTCATAAATGGCCTGCATATCACAGGATAAAAGAAATAGGATATATTTAAGTGCATGGAGGGAGGGGTCAGTTGCATGAGGGCCTTCCAAGACATAACCAGAGATCATTACGTATCTGCTAAAATTAAGACAAAAGAACATAAGTTATTTCCCTCTGCTGTGCACTACTCATATTACATTCAGAAAAAAATATCACATTCAGAAAAAAAAAATTCATTCAGAAAAAAAAATTTACATTCAGAAAAAAAATTTTCTCTGTATTAACAGAGCTTTCATTAAAGGTTAGGTTCTCTGAGGAACAGATTTGAGTTGTGCTAACCGACAGCTACCTCAGAAAACAGCAGTGGTTTACACTTAAGTATCACTAGAAATACAGTTTTCTGAGGAATGTTAGAATTGCTGGCAGGTTGTGGAGGTGGTAAGAATGCCAGATGTAATGGCTGGAAATAAAAGCAACATTCCTAATTTCACTAAATAATAACCCCTTTGTAACCTCTAGCAAGTTATTTAGGATACACATTGGAAAAGCTCGTAAAGAATTCATATGCCAAAATACCTCTCATTTTCAGTGGGAATTAGTGTGTTAGGTGTACCTGAGTCACTCACAGATGTGGGACATGTTCTCTGAAATTGCTTAGGGAAATGAATCCCCAGAGAATTAAAATGGCAAAAATTTTAAAGAACTTATTTGTAGAATAGTGTTGAATGATACTAACCTGCTTCACCAAGGTACAGGAAGACCTTGAATTTTACAGTGGTTAACAGCTTAGAAAAATAAATGGATATAGAAGCACAAATGCATGTTTTCTCTGTGACCTAGATGCATACTCTGCCTGGGTTCTCTTGATCAGGATTGGAAAGCTCACCCTGCACAGCTGGAAACACAGGAAGGTAATAGATCCCACCAATTCTGAAAACTGTGGCCAGGCCATTTAGGTTACTTGAGAGAGTGCTGACTTCTTGGAAAATAAGGACTATAAATGCAATTCAGGTGGCCCAGAGGAATCACTGAGGAAAGTGAACAAACAGCCTTTGCCTTGTTTTGTTTACCTCAGAGAGCTCACTGTCTGGAAAAAAAGCTGATTCAATAATTCAGTTGATTATCCCACTGATAATGAGGACAGAAAATTGCTGAAGATTTCTCATGTAGGACTATTCCTTGTGATTACCTTTTAATACTCCTAACTCAAAAGCAGCTTTCTCAAGCCTAAGAGAAATCAGTATTTAATCACCTGGGACTACTAAGAAGAATGCAGCCCTTGCTGGTTGACAGGAAAGGGTAACACAGAAACATTCCAAGGCTGGTGATAAAGTGAAAGTTATTTCATCTTGTTTTTTGCCCTCTGAAGGAGCACAGATAAGTTCACTGCTACAAAAAATAGGAAATGCCCTCAGGCACTGGAGATCTCTAGAGTGCATGTGTGTCTCTCTGCCTCTCTCTCACATTACCAAAGAGAGTAGCTCTTTAAAAATCCTGTTTCAGACAAATTACTGAACTCATCCTGTAGAGCCAGGAGAGAAATTAATCTGCACTAAATTCCAGGATTAACTGTTGAGGAGGGCTTTCACACAAACTGGTATCAGTGAGGTATCAGGTGTGTTCCTGAAGGTCACACCTAGTTTTTTTATTGACAATTAGGACAAAAAAACCCAGACAGGATATGCCATTTTCTTTTCCATCCTCTTCCTCTTCAAATCTCCACCATGTATGTGCTCAAATATTTCTGTGAGAGGCAAGTATTTTTTGGTCTAAGCCAATAGTTCAGAAGAGTAGGTGGAATGTTGTTAGCAGATGAATCTTTATTCTTTTGATGGTGATTCAGCAAATAGCAGTAAACAGAGGCTGACTAGAAAATTGGAGGCAAGCTGAGGCCATGCTCTCAGTGTTTGCATTTTTATTTTGACAATCTGTTCCCTTGAACATTTGGCCTCCTTTTGGGCTGCCTTCATCTTCCCCAGCCTGGATGGTGCTCGTGGCCCTGGACTGTGAACTAAGGGCACTCCCTTCATGTGCACCTGAGTGAGCTTGCCAAGGCATGACCTCTGAGGAAAGAGAAATACCTTTGCTGAGGGCATCTGTCAGAGTTTGGGTGTGAGCAACACAGCCAGCTGTTCAGCACTATCTGTCAGGGCTTTAGGGCTTATCATAAAGCTGATTTTGGGAGACTTAGTGAAAATTAGTATCGGCACCTGATGTGTCTGGAATTTTCACGCATCTCCAGCATTAAACAGAGGAGTTTGAGGAGTATTGAGGTATTGAGGAGTTTGACTATGTATAAATCCTTTGGATCTAACTTGGTGTATGTAATTTATGTTTTGAAGGGAACACAGGTGCTATTTGTGACTTTGAATTCACAAATTAAAGTGCACCACAAGAGACATATATCCATGTAAATTGGTACTAATGAAGAGACTCCTACAAAGCTTAGCAAAGCCAAGCTATGTACCTTAATAGATCTCTGCAATAAAAGAATGCTGTAAAATTAAATTAAAGTATTAATGCAGTGTGCTACTGTATTAACGTACTGTAGCATGAAATGAACTTTATCCTTTTAGAAAAACAATTATTATTTAATGTAATTTCCAATGTGTTAATACTGTAGAAACAAGGAACCATAATCAATTTACAATTATCATCCCAGCAAGATAGATTTTCAGATACATGTTATATATTTTGTCCTACTTTCTTTTCAGCCTTGGACTGAAACTCTCCAAGCCAGATTTTCATGTTTCTGCACAAATACTCAGTTTTCTTCCACTTCTCCTCTCAAATAGATAAAGTAGTTGCAACCTGAAGTCATTGAGTATCATGCTTATCGCATCAAGCCATGTGAAAGCATAGCAGCTATGTGGTCTAATGCTGGGTCAGAACCTACCAACATGAAGGAATGGCTTGAACTTGCATCAGGGGAGGGTTAAGTTTGATATTATGAAAGAAACTTCTTCACCCAGAGGGTGGTTGGGCACTGGAACAGGGTCCCAGGGAAGTGGTCACAGCCCTAAGCCTGGCAGGGTTCAGGAAGTGCTCGGACAACGCTCTCAGGCACGTGGTGTGACTCTGGGGCATGTCCTGTGCAGGGCCAGGGTTGGACCTGGTGATCCTTGTGGGTCCCTTCCAACTCAGGATACTCTGTGATTCTGTGAGTCTGTGATATCTGGGGTGAAGATGTTGCAGGGAGAAGAGGAAAGCTCCACATTGCTGACAGTGTGGTCAGTGCTCTACCGAGCTGTGAAGGGAGAAGGCTTCTGGCAGCTCTGCGTGTCGAGGTGCTCTGAGCAGGGCAGGTGCAGCTGTGGACACCCGCTGGCAGTGCTGACAGAAAGTGCCACAGGCTTCCTCCTCTGAAAGAGGAGCACAGGAAGAGGTCAAACAGCGCACTGTGACCGTCAGAGACTCGCACTGGGCGGATTGAATCTGCTTCACAAAAAGAGAGAGGATTCTCTGTGGTCGTTGCAGTGTCTTTTCAACACAGAAGGCTCAGAGGAACAATTGAATGTTCTCTGCAAAACCCTGTGCAAAACCTTCATTCAGAAGAGTCTGAGCAACTTCAGTGCCTGTAGATTCTCCCAGAAAAATACTTGTAGTATGTCTGCCATACTGTAAGAATACCTTTTGGTTTAAAATAGTTTTTTGTTTTAAAACAACCAAATATTTGTTTCAAAAGGTGAAATAAAATCTTTAAAAGAAGATTTAGGTAACGAAAATCAATAGGCACATGTAAGGAAGTGTTTTGGAGTATCTGAATGGCTGATTAATGCAGCTCTTGACCCATTTAGCTCATTTAACAAATAGTAACTCCATGTCACCTCAATTTTATAGCAAGCAAGAAAAGGGGAATTAAAAATACTAGAACCAAACCATTGTAAATTACGTCAAAACAGATAAGGGTTAAACAACATCACTAAAAATCCCAAAATTTTATTGTCTTGTAATCCAGATGGTTCTAAACCTGTTGGGTTATTAGTCTAAGCAAAGTATAGCCATCCATCCCTTCATAGTACTAAACAGAAACTTGAAGGACGTAGGTTTAAATGAAATTTCCAATTTTTTTTTTATTTTAAACAGTCTTCAGGTTATAAAAATTAGTGCATTTTATCTTATACTTGCAATGGAAAAATATTAGGCATTTACTGCACCTCTGCAGTAAATCTGAATAAAATGCTTACAAGGGGTATTGCAAGAAGTGGTGGTATCTCAGTCATTTACAGTCCTGTAAATATCCTCTTAGGCATGTCAGTAATAGCTGGCTTTCATATGTTCTACAGATGCCTGCTATACATTCATTTCAGAAAGGTGTTTGAATGAAATAGTTTCCACCATAATGCTTGTAGGAAAGGGAACAGTCTTCTTTGGTTGTCATTGTGCTCAGATTCAATTAATGATGACTGAAAACAGAAAAAAAAATGGGGTGATGACGATCAACAGCAGTTTCTAAAGTTTCTCATTTTGCACTAATGCATATTTTTTGAGATAAAAGAAGTTTTTGACTAATAGCATTTTTGCCTTTCCCTCAAATTTGTTCAAATCCATAAGAAATAAATTTTGTAATGACTTTTTAAACTAAGTAAAAATATTTGCTTCTCCTGCTGAGGGTTAATATTCTGTTTTATTAACCTTTCTACTCATCTTTTTGTAGTTTTAATATACAGAGAAAAAGAAATCAGATAGATAAGGCATAGCAGTGGATAAGAGATTATCAGTGGTCAGGAGAATGGATGGTAAGCAGAAGGTACTCCTACAGATGAGAGCTGCAGCCAGTTAGCTGAAACTGATAGTGAGAGATTAATGCAGCTGAGGAAATTAGTTTCTGGTCAGTAGAAAGCAATTGAAATGCTACATATTATTGCCAGCAGTCTCAGTGGCAAAACTGAGAAACAAGAACCCTTAGTGCAGGACCTGAGAAATAACATTCTCCAGGTAGCAGAAGCATGTTAGAAGAGCAGCCATGGCAAGAACACAGGTATGAAGAGATTTCCTTTGCTCAGAACTCAGAGAAATAAAGACATAAGGTGAATAATTTTAAGGATATGAAAAACTTCAGGAAATAAGAAATATATGAAAGAGATAAAGCACAATCTTTTGGAGTCAAAGTCATGTTGAGACACATGATAACAGATGAATTACAAACATGACACTTGGAAGTTTTGAGTCAGATATGTAAGCAGAAAGAGCTTCATGGTGCTTCTAGAGGGAAAAGATAACTCCAGTAGTAATATATCTGTGAGAATCTCCAGTTGCTAGATATAGATTGAGAAATAAATGAAGCAAATATTCACAGAATCGTTTAATCCTGGACATGGCAATTGAGAGATTAACTCAAAAAAATTAATATGCAGAAGAAGAAATAATTTAAACTACATTTCAGTAAGTACTTAAACTACACATGGTGTTAAAAATAACCAGGGCTGCAAGACTGCAAATTAAACAGTAAATATGTACAAATAATAAAGTATCTAATTTTAAAATGACAGACTTGGGAGGAAAAAAAAGCACAACAAAGAAAAATTAAAAACAGAAACCAGAAACAAGTTGGGAAAGATGAAGCAAACTGCTGAGGGACAGAAGTGTGTCAGAAGCCAAGAATTAATTTCAGTTGAAGGTACTATAAATACTCAGATTTTAAATCTCAGAAAAAGACAGAGCAATCCTTGGAGGAAAAAATGCTACACTTACAGCATGAACACCCCGAGATATATATATATAGATATATATAATCTGAAAGGAGAGGGGAAATGGAGGGATGATCAGCAAAGTATGTCAGACAAGAAGTGAAGAAGCACAGAGAAGTACTAAAACAAGCTTGGTCTTTGGGATAGAACATGCAGTCAACTAAATAATGTTGATGTGTGAGAGAAGAGTTAGTGCATGGTTCCTAAGCTGAGTTATATACCTTCAGTGTTTGTTACAGAGAGTGTTGGCCACTCAGACACACATGAACATGAAGATGTAGTTTGCTGCTGCAAAGCATTTGCCTGTTGAGAAGGCTGGATAATCCAAGCCTGGAAAAGTTAGTACAAGATTATGGGGATGTCTTTCTGCTTCTCCTCTCCTCTCCTCTCCTCTCCTCTC
>LTAT01000006.1:41840891-41853049 GCA_003286495.1 Chlorodrepanis virens
CCTCTCCTCTCCTCTCCTCTCCTCTCCTTTGGAAGACAGTCACAGTCATAGAGAAAAGCAAAGGCAAAGAGAAGCTATATTAACAGAGGGAAAAATGTCCTGGGGATTTCCCATCATGTATCCCCTCACAAAGAATTATGAAAAACTTTTAAAAGACTTAAGAAGTATGTAATGCAACCTGGGTACAAATTAAAAACTGAAGACAATGCAGAATAGTTCTAATGAATTCATAGCATGCCACTCTAACATAAGAGCTGTCTTTGATTTCTCCATAAGTAAATTAATTTACTGATGACGAGGAGAGAACAGAGAAATTGTAAGATGGATGAAACACTCACAAAACACGAGAGTTTATTGTCTAAGAGATTTTAGTGGAGTTATATATATAAGAGAAATTTGGGACTCAGTGCTCTGAAACTTTTTATTAAGGTTCTTAGTAATAAAATGAAAATGTGAAGATGAAATCAAGCAGTATTACAAAATAACTAAATGCATTCAGCATGAAAGCATGAAAAAGAAAAGATCAACAACAAAAAAAAAACAAAAAAAAACAAACAACAACAACAAAAAAAAAACCAAAAAAAAAACCCCAAAAGGAAGAGAGTCAGTTGTCTCTGAAGTGCATACAAGGCTGGTGAACAGTTGTCTAACAAAGAATGCCAGAAATTCTCAGGCTGTCTCTTGATACCAAGCCATAGTGCCTATCTCAATTCAGCAAGATGCTTGAGTCCCTTCCATATAATTAATGGCTACTTTGCCAACTTTTTGCTGGCTTGATTGCAAACCAATTCACTCCATGCTTAGTCCAAAGGAAATGGTCCAGCTATGCACTTGGCATTGGTATCTGGAGATTAAAAGCTTGTTACATACTTCTGAGAAAATACCTTGCTTTGTAGGTGAAGACTCATTCACAAGTTCTGTCCCTGACCTTATTAACAACTTCTTGTCATTTTCTACCACCACAACATTAGATTAAAACTTATGCATATACCAAGTTTAAAATATGAAAGAGTAATGTTCATTCTTATCAAGGCAGTTCCTCTCACTGATAGCCAGGAGATGAGGAAATGTATTCATATTCCAAGCAGCTCGTGTCAGTCCTCACATAACCCCGAGGAACCTTTTCTTCAAGGAGCACAAAGTGTATGTGGCTGTTGCATTCTCACTGCCAAACTCCCTGCTGCTTCCACTTAAGTAGAAAAGTTTTAGCAGTTACTCTGTGCTATGAAATTTACATTGCTTTTGCTACATAACCTTTCCTGGCTGACAACTGTCTGATTGCTGCACTTGAGATAGTGGGACAGGCTGACCCAATCAAGTCGTGTGTAGAGCCAGAGTTCAAGGAGGTTTGGGGTTGGTTATCAGAAGAAAGGTTCAGCCAAACTTAGTTCTGCTCCTGTCAGTCAGATCTGCTCCTTTCCCAAATTAAAATGAAGTTCCTGGCAGAGACTGCAAATGTGAGAGAATTATACTGGTAGAAAAGGCACTCTTTGTGGCAAGATTTAATTCATTAATTATAATAATCAGGATTATGCTGGTTTAATTTTCTCTCAATTTTATTTTTCTTTTTGTGTTTATGTAAAAACAATCAATCAATCTGGATAGTTTATGCATTAATAGGTTAGTATAATGGGAGAATTAGAAAAACAGCCATAAATTTTATGTTAAGACATTGATTTATCCCAGTGTAATTGGAACTGCTCAAGAAAGTGAAGTGGTGAAAGGGCCATTCTGATTCTTAGATGTCCTGAATGTGGGAGTACAGCTCTCATCTAATTAAACAAAATTCACTCAGTGAATGAAAAAATATGGAATTAGATCTTCATGCAAACTACCATGTCTTTTAAGTCTCCTGAAAGGCCAGGCATTATTCCCAAAGGTGAGGCAGGTTAATGAAGGTGGAAACCTCCTGCTCTTCAGGACACCTCTGAAACTACATGCTCTAAAATGTGTGTTATCTATTTGTAAAGTAATAGTGAGAAGCATAGGATTATTGGTAAATTCAAGTGAATCAGGGATGGTGCATCATGCTTTGTGTTTCCACTGGAGCTTGGGAAATAGTGGTTCTTCCTGGTTTCTCACTTGCATTTCCAATGCAGGCCCTACTTATATCAGAGTTCAGGGAAAATCTGTTCATGAAACAGTTAACGATAGTATTTTGCTTTTCATCACCACCTTCCAATGGTAATTGAAGAGTTGCAGAGAATAAATTCCAAACTCAAAACGCAAGACTGTTCCCAAGATCTTGAGCTGGTACAGTGAAAAAGCCCAGCAGCTGAATATTCTCACTATTTGACCAAGATTACTATAAACAGCCATTCAGTATTTTTAAATGAGAAGCAAATAAAGCAAGATTAAAAGCATGACTATATTTTCCATACCTCATCATATGTTTGCTTTTTTATGTTCTGCATGAAATAAGTAATAATTGCACCCTTGTGAAAAGTATTCCACAGAAATGAAAGAATTTCCTGATCTCCTACATGCAGAGAGGGTAACATAGAAACTCTTGCAGAATTATCAAGGCAAGGTGGTAATATCCAGAATTTCCAACTTATCAACCCTGCCTGAAGGGCAGAAGTAGTTGGGATGAAGCTGAAAATTTTCTGGCTCTTTCTGGCTGGATTTTTTTGTTTGAAATATTTTGTTTTATAAATCAATAACAGTAAGCCCTGAGGACAGGGACCGAAGCTCTGGCACTGGTGAGAACATTATTCATCTTCCTCGGCTGGTTGTTCAGCCCACTGGCATACAATCTTACACTGAAAGTGATAGCCATGCCTAACAGGAATGGATGATAACTTATCTAAAGGCTGTATCTATTGGGTCTGTATTATTATATTGCAGGTAAAAGGAGTTTTTCAATTGACTGAAATAAAATGGAGATTTGGCACTGCGTGAGATTACCTATGAGTAGGATAAAGTGACTTTAGGTTTTAAAGCTACATCAGAGATATAGTAAATACATCTGTTATTATTAGGTGCTGAAATTCATCCATGTGTATCAAGTCAGCACAAAGCTTTTATCCTACTCTCTGTAGTCCAGAGTTTCCACTGCTGGAAAATGTTTTAATAATTTTAAAAGGTAGATAGGTGATTATAACCTTAATATCTTTCCTTCAAAGGAGAAATCAGCTCTTCCCCCAAAAGAAGTCTTATCAACTCTAAAAAACACAGCTAGTGAGGATTTCTTACACCTATCAGTCATTATGTGAAAGAAAATGTGAATTATTCCTCTGAAAATGCACTTCTGTGTATATATAGTTTAGTCAATATTCATTTAGTTGTGTTTCTCTTCATTGCTCTTAATCTATTGCAGTGAAAAAGGGTTAGGAGAGAGAAAAGACTTTCAGAAAGACAGATACTCCCCACAACATACAGTAGGTGGGTGCCGTTTATTCTCTTGCCCCCACTCCTGAAAATGTCTATCTTACCTTTCAAGCTCTTCAAAACATAAAATTTTCTTTCCTAGTGTGTTCAGAAAACATTTGACATCATTATATATACCATCATAAAAAACACCCATCATATACAGTTATTATATGAATGTTGATTATTTCCTCTGACCAACCTGAAAAACTCTAACTCCTTACACTTGTATCTGTCATCTTACATCTATTCATTTGTGTCTGACAAAGCTAAATGTGCTCTGCTCTTTTCATTTTTCCTTTAGCAACTTCTTGTAGTCTTTTATGTTCCTCCCTGTGCTCTCTTAGATGTGTCAACATTAGTGCTCACAGAAAAAGGGAAGACTTCAGGATGATCTAATAGATAGCTCTAAATCAGGAATTGGTTTGACAAAGTAACACAAGCTAGCCTGCACAGCCTGGCATACTGTGCCCAGTGAGGCAAATGGCAGAAATCATCTGAGGAGACAGCCAAGCAATTCTATGTTGAGAGAAAATTGAAGGAGACAGTGACATATCAGAGAGTAAAGGGAAAGATAAGCTTAAGAGGGACAGACTCTTTGGGGTAAGTTGGTTTTCCTTGTGTAAATAATTTTTAAGCTTCTGCAAGACATCTAACTTCAGCAGCTGATGTTTTATGCTACACTGAGGCAAAAAGATTGCTAATGAAATCAAATATTATTTCATTTAAAAGGAGCACAGAGTTGTTTCAGGAGTTCAGGGCAGGTTAAATGTGACACATCTGAGATTTAATATTTGAAAAACTAGCTTTTCTAGCTAGAGATTCTGCAGATTTAATGTGCTTGATAAATCAATGTCATTGCTACAATGGGACTGACATAACAGGTATAGCAATAGAAGCCCAAAGGAAACACAACATGGTGAAGATGAATGATATGAAACAATACCTTTAATGGAAAGCAACTTGGACAGAAATGCCTTGAGCTGATATGTTTTTGATCACACTTTTTAAAATGCTCTATTGATTCTGCAGTAATTTTGAAACTGGTATGTAGGTGTACGTATATACTGTAAGAATTTAGAAATATAAGTGTATCTGATATATATATATACCATATGTTATTGAAGGTGACTTTGTTTTGTTTGCCTGAAACAATGTAAAATATGTGAAAATAAAGAGCTAAAGGCTGGTTGAGTTTTAAACCCTGTATAGATTTGGATATTTCTACAACACCCATCAAATTTTGAGCACAACAATGTAGAGCACAAGCGAAAGCTAGGAAGAATATTATGGTATGGATGAGTTTTTTCAAGCATTTTTGCATTTTAGCAAGTGACTGTATTTGTACTTGGACAAAGTTTGGTTACCAGAAAACCATCAGAGGCAGAATTTAGGAAAGGTATTTGCACCACTTTGCAAATTAAACTCTAAAACTAAAATCCTATAACCTTTGCCTAGACATTATCATTGTTTCTAGCAAAAAATAAGAAGCCACCTCGAATTTGCAAGTAATGAGTAATAATTTTCTCAGCACTGTCGGCATTGTACAGCACTTAGAATTTCATACACAGAAAAACAATGATGCAGTCACTGACAAAGAAGCAAAGGTATGTGATCAAAAGTCCATCTTAGGAAACACAGGGCGGGTGAGGGAAAGAACTGGCAGAGCAAAACAAAAAAACTCACTTGATAAGTGGGTTGAGATTAAAACAGTTCAATAAATGAAGGGAAGGCCAGAAAGAACCATACTGATACAAAGGCAATCACTCAGCTCCTCTCAGAAGCAGACAAGTGCCCAGTCAGTCCCTGGACAGTATCCAGACTTGGAAAGTCTGCCCCACCACTTTTAACTGTGCATATGATGTTATATGGCATGGAACAACCCTTTGGTCAGCTCAGGACAGCTGCTCTGACTGTGTCCACACCCAGCCTCCTCGTTGTGGGGGGCAGAGTGAAAGACAGAGAAAGCCTTGACACCGTGCAAGTCCTGCTCAGCAGCAGTTCCAACATCACTGTGTGAACACCAGCATTTTAGTCACAAATCAAAACCACAGGAGCACAGAGACTGCTACAAAGAAAGCTATCCCCACCAGACCAAGCCCAATGAGTAAAAGCGTTATGAAGTGAAACTTAATTTTAGTCTTTGTCCCTGCCTGTCAGGGAGTTATTTGTTATGGGGTATGATCCTGCTGCCTTTTGAGTAAGAGCAAGTAGAGCCTGGATCACAGTCAAAGTAGAACTAGATATCTATTGCATTTTGGAAAATCTAGGTACAATAGATATTTATTGTATTTTGGAAAATCTAGGTACAATACTCAATCCATAGCTGATTAAATGCCCTTGAAGCTGAATAAAGTATGAAAGTTAATTAAACTGAAAGGATGGGATTTATGGAACATGGCTGGTGTGTTCTTCACGCTTCTCTAAAGTCTGGATTCAAGTCCAAGGATCTGAAACTTCTTTGTCAAGATAATGCTTCATTTTGGCAATTCTATTCAAAGCTGGAATGATTTTTTTATCTTCCATCACACTTAAACTTCTGCAATATTGATCAATATTGAAACAATAATAGATGAGACTGTCACATAGCCATTCACTAGAGTATTTGTATAAATGAAAATATAAACCGTACCACTTCTAAAGTGGCAGTTCAAACCAGCACTTACTGTACTCCCTTGGACTGAAAACAATTCAGGTGAAAACAAATAAACAAATCAAATCCCTACCACTATTTAGTTTTACATGCATTTTCCTTTCACCAAAGTTTCATCTATCATATATAACAAGACTCTTTAAAGTGGATGCTGTTTGCTTATACTTGAAATATGCTAATCTTTTTTCCTGTGCATGTAGACTTCATTCATGGTCAGCATTTATTGTCAGTTTCACTTGTCCAAGCAGAAGTGCCTGATTGATCCCCATACAGTTTCTTATCTCCTTTCCTTCCAGCAATTTCTTTTTCTGAAGACTCTGAAGATCCTTGTCCTTATTCTCTTGTCAAGAGAGAATAATCAGATGTTGTTTTAATTTTAATAAATAAAAAATCTGTGGTTTTTGCCTTCTAACCTGTGTCAGCTGCACCACTTGAATTAAATTTACACCCTCAAATGGATAAAAGATTTATAAAACCTCACTGCAGTTTGAAAAACTTTGTAAAGTTTGCACCACAGCAAGAAAATGAAAGTTGTAGTGTTTTCTTTTCTTTAAATGAATCAGAGAGGAGTGAAAATGGCAGGTAAACATTCTTATTGGTGTAATGTCACCTGAGTAATTTCTTTTGCAAGATGATGTCCTTCTGTGGCATTCTACCCAACCACCTCCACCACCACTTTTTCAAGGGGTAATTAGATGCAATATATTCTTTCACAGCCCATACACCCCTTCCAAACTCGACACAAACCAGACTTAACAGTTAATATATATTCCATTCAAATCATCAAATATCATAAATGCTGGTGGCAGAAAGAGTGCAAGTTTGGACCTAATACTTAGTGAGAAGTAGCAGCTTAAAAAATGATAATATAATTTTGGTTTGTGGAGAAAAATCTCTCTGAATATGTTAGATTTGCTGAAAACATGTGCAGCCTAAATCCTGCAGAGGCTCTGTAACTGTGGTAAGCAGTGCCAAACTGGGAAAAAAATTTAGCTAATGGAAATATAAACAAAAAATAACTAATTGATCCAAGGGGATTCTCGTGTCATTAAATATCAGGTCAAGTTTGTATGTAACAAACATCTTCCCCAAACTCAAAATAGAACTAGATCTGCAGCAGAATTGCTTTCCTCAATGCTAGGTACATATGTAGTCAACCTGGGTTTTTTGTCACAACAAATACATTGTATTAGTCATTTTCAATATTTATCACCAAAATAAATCAGAATTATCTGAAGAATATAGTTGGTTGCATTTACACTTAGGTATTGACATGATCACTGTCTCTCAAAATTCACAAGGCTGATGTACACAGGCAAATAGAAGTAACTATTTTTGCACAGTCATCTACCATATTTTTATATGATTAAAATTCATAACAGAATTCGAACATCACACCCTATGCAGGATGCTTTTATATTTTATGTATGCAGCTATAATCATTGGCAATGTCAGTTGGCACTTGTCAGAAAAGCCATGCTCTTAGTAATAGCATTTCTGTCTTTTGGGAAGCTTTTTGATTTTTGTTTTCTTAGTTGAAGGGATATTTTTAGAACAGAAGATTAAAAGGAGCATAAAAATCCTGAACCATCAGTGTAGTACAGCTTATACAATTCACAGGTACTATCATATTTTCCTTTTCCAGGAATTGCCAATTAGCAGAAACAGTTATCTCCTGTGAAACTTACTGATCATCTTCATTATGTTCTTCAAACAGGTAATGATCTTTTTTATAAGATTAGGACCTGTATTTACTCATCTAGGCTGTTACCCTAGGCAGAAACAGCCATGCTAAAGAAATGCTGATGGCATTCCTTATAGCAAGATAATGAAAGAAGTCAGACATTACTTGAAAAATATTAGGGCACAGTAGCTCTTTTAGTTTAAATGAGAACTGCAGAATGGCTGTCACTGTAAATACTGCTGTGATCTGGATAAACATTAAATAAATCACACAGTGCTATGCATGGCTCCAGATTTGCTCCAGCCTTTATCACAAAAAGTACTCTCATTTGTGCCTGCACGCTCTACTCATGACCAAGATCAGCTTTGCAAAATAGAATGTAAATAAAGGTAGGGCTAGAAATATGGGACTTACTAGAAAATTAAGTGGAAAAACCTGCTGATATATATGGGAGAATTATATTTCTGATGATATGCTCTTCCTTTTCCTGTCCCTATGTTCATTCTGGAGACGGGGATTTTTTCTGGTGTGCTACCAGGAGCAGTACCAACCCAGCTCCAGGTGGAGCAGACTGGCTCCAGAGCAGCACCACACCCATTTGAAAAGTCCTGATGATCTGTGGTGCCTCATTCCCATCTTTGGCTCACCCCAAATCTGCATCCCTGTACTCACAAAGATGTGAATCCAAGGGAAGCAGAAAGACAGGAGCAGTTATCTCAAGGTGTAGGATGCTACTTCTGTGGGGAAAGTATTCCTTATGATTACTCCATGACAGAGTGGAAGTCACACAACACAGTGGAAGTCACAAACCTTTGCAAAGACACAGCCTTTATGAAAGGTGGGTTCTCCTTGTCTCCTGTCAGCCCTTCAGCTCAGAAAGAACAAGGATGCCTCAGCTGTCAAGGTGGCAGGTTCTTTCTGCTATAAAGGAAGGTGTTTTATGCCTTGGTCCTTCTGAACTGGGACTTAAAACATTTTGAAAGCTTGAATTACATCTCAGAAGATATTTCTTCATTCAAGCAGATCACAAAAGGAAGAAGGAAAAAGGTACTTGGAAGAAATTTTTTTGGATGTCTGAACAGATGAAAGAGCTGCATCCCAAGCAGACAACAGTACACATTAGATGCTTTCCCCTTCTTGGGTCACATGCTGGCACAACAATCAGCACACATTATCTTGAGAAGGGATGAAATTTCAATAAAACATCTCTCTCTGTACTTCTTGTTCTCTCCATATTTTCAGAAGGTAAATTACCTTTTAATTTTTTTCAGTCTGGCTCACTGTTTGATTTCCTACCTCTCAGAGATTCCTACCTCAGCTAGAGATTATCCAGGAACATTTCTAGCGTGCCCACCACCTCCTGTTGACTCAATTGCTTTGTACCTTCCTAATGACATTTGTCTGTACAGAAACTGCTACAGTATTGACTTTAAAGGCATTTCCCCTGTTCTTTCTTCCTTGGATGAAAAGCTCAACTTTTAAGGAAGCTTATTGACTAGACTATCCTTGAAGGTAGAAGCTCCTTCTTCCTGCACATTTCTACCATTTTTACTTGCCTCTAGCTGTCTCTCTCCACCTTGACCCTGATATGAAATCAAAATGACTAAATGTGTGATGCAATTCATCAGATCACTGATGTGATTTGTGTTTGCCGTACAAGCATGACATTCAGTCATGACAGTGGTCTTGGACTGGGATGATTTTAGAAAAGATGTTCGGAAATTTTGACCTATAGACTATAAAACTGCAGAACATTGGCACTGGTTTGGTTTGCTTTCCATTGTAAAACTCTTGTGGTATCTTAGATGCTGTTAAAATAATAGCACATCACCTCCTGGCTCTCCTCTACTCTTAGGCCGGAGCATTTACTTTTCATATAAATAATAGAAATAAAAATAAAATATAAATATAGATATAGATATATTTCATCATTACTTTAACTTTGGAATTTTGTATATTGTGCAGCTTATAGAAAAGCATAAAATATTTCCATTATATTTGAAATCTTCTGTGTCTGCGCATACCCAGACACCAGCTATTTCTATTTACTCTAAAAAACCCAAAAATCTAAAGAATTTTAAAAATATAAAAAATTCTTACCTCTCTTTCCCTTAGAAATGAATGTGAGCTGTATTTCAATCTGTGTGAGGGAACAAAGATTGACTGTCCCCTCAAGGCATTTGGTAAGATAAGAAATAACCTTAAGGCAATATTGTGACTTTTGCAACTATTGCTGTCTTGGAGATGTAGGGTAAGGAAGTCCATTCCTTCAGTTTTAGCTGCCAGAGGCAATCTGCCCACAGAGGACAGAGCTTATGTTTCACATTTCTTGTCTTTCATGGATAATGCTAGAAGTCAGAATTGTTTGACACATTAAAGGAAATCTCATACAAATCTCAATAGCTTCATAATCTGAAACTTTTTTTAATACACAAGAATATTGAGATTTAAATATTGAGACATAAGGCTGTTTCCAAATAGAGGAGGAGGATGTTGCATAAAGGAGGATGCAGTGTTCTCAAATTCCCCCACACCAACTGGGTTATGGGGAAAATGATGTGGACTCAGTAGTACCATGAGCTCTGCAGATGTAAAACTGCCATTAAAAAAAAGAGAAAGCCTTATCAAGTAGCTAACCTTTGGGAAATGTATCAAAAATTACTGTCTTACTAGGGAAGTATTTCAAGGTTAGATCCCACAGAACTCTCAAAGAAGGTCCTGCTGTAAGGCAATTATGAGCCTGGAACATGACCAAATCCTACACTGCATAGAGTCTACATGGAAATTAAAATAGCTGGGATAAAAATTTGGGTTAATCTTATTATATTTATCTCAAAGATGAAGTGTCAAATACTTTGAAATATGAAAATACATTGGGACTGAAATAAAAATCTGTAACTATAAAGTTTAAAAGTTCTTTCTTATTCTGCTAGCAAATGCATTCCAATAGATTAGCATTTTCAGCTGAACCCAAAATCATGAGGGAATTCACTGAAAAGAATTATTCTCAGGGTTGAAAACATGGAGCAAGATTGCACCTAGAACACAACATTAACCATTACAGGTTCCCTGGGCATACTATGTATTTCTGAGACTGTGAGACACATTGAAAGTGAGGTGGCATTGAATTCATTTTCTGCATCACTGTGACCCCTCTGACGTGGGAAGCTGGCCCAATGGTTTCAGAGAATGTGTAAGAAAGGAGCATAACTCTCTCTACAGGGCCTATTAGACACTTGCCACTAGTTTCCTGCTTGACAAACACAAGGCTGTGTAGTTTGGGTGTAGCCTGCTAATTACTTTTCTCCTTTACTCATTCTTCCACGTCTTAAAATAAACCCAAATGAGATTAAGTGGGTCAATAAATTCCCAAATATTCACTGAAGCAGGAAATGTAATCTCATGGAATCCTGGTTGCTCTAGAGACTTCTAAAAAAGAGTGGATGCTGTGCATACCTGTTGAGACTCTAAGACACAAAGACAAGAGGGATTTGCTCGCATCTCACTCATCAGGATTTGTTCCTTGTTTTTTATTGCTGGTGTATAAATGTGACAATAGCATGAATTATTTCTGCATACACAGATAACCACTAGAATTTATATTCCAATAGATTAATATAATATTGCAGACAAGGCACAGAGTTCTAGTATTAGTTATGTCACAGCTTAATGAATTTGACATACAGCAAACATCCTTTCAGGAGCACCAAAAAATTGTAAGTCTTAAAAATACTGGCTACCTGTTTTGTCATGATGAGTGGACCAATTATGCTGCAATCTAAACTACTGGAAGCACTTCATTAGGCAATGATGATTTCAAATACTGAGTTTAAGGATTTTGTGGACAAGAAAAGTGGTCCAAATTTGACTTAAGCTGTTGTCTGCTGGCTAAGTTTAGGTATGAAAGAGAAAACTTAATAAGCTTATCTTACACTAAAATAGAATTTCAGCATAAAGACTTAGAAGGGATATTGTTCAGTTAGTGTCTCATGAGAAGCATAATCAAGAAGTATGAGTCTCTGTATTCTTTCCAAAGGCACCTAAATTTGCATCATAGTTGTGTGCATATTTGTCCATATCTATACATTATCCAGGCATTTGTCTGACAGGTTGTCAGTCTGGAATAAATTGACTCGCATAATCCCAATAGAGTATTTTGCAACCCAGGACCACTAGGGATTAAAGAATAGAAGTCTGTGCATGTGGAACTTCTGAATACCTGCAGCAATGAGGGACTGGCTACAGCAGTCTCCATTTCTGCAAGGAGTCTGTCTCCCTGTCTAATGCATTCCCAGGATTTACACTGCACTTCCTGCTCCAGCAGCCCTCATCAAGTTACAAGAGCAAGTACATCCACTTCTGATTTTATTTTACTCTTTTTATATCATCCATCTTTTAGTCATCTTATTCAACTGGAATTATTTCTACAGCTATCTCAAGAGTCCCTTCCCT
>LTAT01000006.1:41853059-41887112 GCA_003286495.1 Chlorodrepanis virens
TCCCTTCCCTTCCCTTCCCTTCCCATGATTTTCTCAATTTCACATAAATATAATGCAATGCATTTTGTTGACCCTAGGATAGAACATAATAATATCTTAGTTTGTGCTAACAAAAAAGAAAGTCAAAACCATAATTGGATAAAAATTATCACACTGTCAGAATTTTGACATTTGGGGCATTATTTTCTGTCTGTTTGGTAATGCAAAGTGCTGCTTTCCTTTCACAGTGATAAATTTAAAATTATCTCATTTGCTACTGCCTGTTTGAACTTTTCATTTCTCACCTTTCATGTCAATCAGGGAATGTAGAAAGGGAAATAACTTCTTGGTGATTGGACACACATAGCTTTAATCATCTGTCAGCTCCAGTAAATCAGCAGAAAGAAGAGTCAAAGACTTAGTTCAAAAACTAAAACCAAGGTGTTTAAAGCTAGCCAGATTTCTCTTATTGCTTGATTTAATAAAAAAAAAAAAAAAAAGAGAAAATAAAAAAGATTAAAAGTGAAAGTAAAGTACACTGGGTATCCGAGAATGAAATACATAAGGGATCATTATAATGATCCTAGATGTAAAAGATTATCTCTAACCTAACGGTTAATTAGACTTTGGAGAGCATCATGTGTGCAGAAATCTGATTAAATGGAGAATATAAGAAATTATTTCCTGTACCTAGGGTTTTTGAATGTAGATACCATCAGTCCCATAAGCTGGATTCTCATACTGGATACCCTCCCTGAGGCCACCTGAGACCACCCATTTCCATCTTCCTACCACCAGTCTAGCACAAGAATTAAGAAAAACAGCTTGACAGAGATTAAACAGAAATAGTGTTTGAGATAGGCGAGGCTTTCTAGGTACTCACTGCTGATAACTCCATTAATACATCTCTTCAAAACACAGTCAGGAAACCAGATGAAGGAGTGGTCACCTGCCATGCCTTGCTGCTGACATTTCCTGGCTGCTCTTGGATTTTGTCATCTTGCTTGCTCCATCCTGCCTGCCGAGCTCAGCCAGTGCTGGTGACAACAGGGTGAGTCAGGGGAGCAGTTTTTCTCTGTTGCCAACCTACTGACAGCAGTAGCTTATTTTATTTTGGCAGTTCCTTCCCTTCTCAAGACCTTTTTTCTTGTCTTGTTTATGCAACATTTACTTCCTTTTCAGATTCTATAAATATTTGCTCATATTATTGTTTACATCGATTTTTCTGCCAAGTGTTTGTAAAGTTAGATTTGTTGCCTCTTTTTAGTGTGTAAAATATCAGTGTCATTGCTAAAGCAATTCAAATAATTTTCCTAAGGGACCTATGATTTTTTTAAAAGTTTTTCATTCATGCTAGGAAATGAATTTCAAGTCAAAAGACAATTAAATGAATCCTGACAATGTAATTAAACATTTTTCTTTGATGGGTAAATCCCAAGGAGTTTGATGAGAAGCACATGAAGGTAGTTCTGAATTGCAGCACCATTCTCTTTACAGAATAAAAAGAATGCAAATTAAGAGCCAGATGCAGTCAGGAGCAGAACATCTCACAACATCATCAGAAGAGAAATTTATCTTCATTCTTCAAGTACATTCACAGCTTTTCCCCCATTGCTTTACTGTTCCTCCACGGATTAGTGGAAACATTAGAACTGATTTCTCCTCTTGAGGCATTGACAGAAAGGAGATGCAATTCTGATAACATCAGAGATGGAAAAAACACAAACATCATGGAATTACTGTAAAGATAGGGCCAAGTGCTCTTTTGTGTGCAAGTTCCCAAGGACCCTTGCAAGTGATGCATGTAGACATTGTCTGTCAAGCAAGCACAGAGACCTTCAGAAGCTAGCAGAGTTTAATAAGACAAAGTAATGACTTCATGGGATGCAGACAAAGCAAAGCAGATGCAGTTTGATCAGTCAGAATATTTACATGCTTAGAAAATAAACATCTGCAACGTTTTTATTTACTTTAAAAGGTTCAAAGGGTGAAATGACTGGCAGAATTTAGTTGAGGCTCATTGTATTTTTATTATTTCAGAGCAATCAGGAGGTCAAATTCCAGATCCCTGGAAGTTTATTGTAAACACCTAGTCATCAATATTTTCAAATACATCAAAATGTGCTCACACACCTCATGCACTGATTTTTGTGGCACTCTGAGGAAAAAGGTAGAACACTGCAGCTGTTTCAGCTGTTTCCCCATCAGCTGAATGCACTTACACACTGCATATCACCAATCCTGACTGAGTGCAACCACAATAGTAACAGGTAAAAAGAAATGTGAAACAAAACATTTTGTGTGGGGTGGGGTGGGGTGGGGAGGGGAGGAATTGTAGTCAATGATGTTTCATTGCATTATTTGGGAAACAACACTTACCAAGGCAAAGTGGAGAAGTTGGTGCTGTGCAAACAGTGATCAGAGGGGAGAAAGGTCTAAAGGCAAAGACTCCTGGCAAAAGAGTTCTACCACATCAATCTCTACCAAAAAAGTAAGCAGATTATTACTTTACAAACATATTGATAAGACAACAAACACATACACTATTCCACGTGCTGCCAGCATTTGAAGAGATTTTCAGAATCAGATTTTATGAACCTTTAAACTCTTCAAGATTCTTTATGAAATGATCAGCAACTTTTCTCAAAGTTAACACAAAGAATGGAAGAAGATTATTCCCAACAATAATATACATTTTATAAATGTGTAGCTTAACTAAGAAAAAAAAAGTTATCAACAAGCATTTAAAGAAACATTAAAAATACGTAAATAATCAAAATCTATTTACAATTTACACCTAATTTCCTTGAAACATGTACATAAATTGTAATTCTGTCTAGCAGTCAAATTTTGCAACTGTGATTTTTTTCCATAAAATATTTTTGTGAAATTGCAAATGGTAGATAATTTTATCAATCTTTACAGCTTATTAGACATAGTTCAGTAACACTTCCACTGAAATCTGTAGACTTGATATAATTCTAAGATATTGATTAAACTCCAGCAGTTAATGACATTTAATATGGAGGGGGTTCCATTTTATTTGTTTATTTTATCTTGCTTATTTTATTTCACTTAATTTCACTTTATTATCTTTTCAATTCTATTATTCTATTATATTATTCTATTCTATTCTGTTTTATTCTATTATATTTTCTGCTCTATTTAATTGATTTAGCTGATCAATAGTTCCAAGTAGGCTCACATTTTGGCATCTAAAACCTCCCATTTTCCTTGGCCATATTACATTTTACCAGTTAAATGGGCAAACCAAAACTGTGACTTGCACATTTCTCTAGGATAGGTGCTGCTACTTTTCATTCATATTCTTGATGTTCACAGAAAGAGCTAAAATCTTTCACTCCTTTAGACAACTTTAGGGCCTGCCTTTCCTCAAGAATCAATGAAGTTTGTGGGATTCAATACAGGAAATGCAGCAAGGCTTTTTGTATTATTTAATTGTTTATTTCATTAAGTTGAAATGTTTGGAGTTTGGTAAACTGCTCCATTGAGAATTTACTATGCTTTCTGAGAGCAAGCTCCCCCATTCTGAGTAGACACACTTGGAGCTGTCTCCAGAGGCAGGAAACACTGCAGGTAAGAAGGGCAGAGGTGGGGGAAGACATGGTCACTCCTACAGAAGCCCTCCAGACAGAGGAGCTGTGACAGCGGTGTGCAAAAAGGGGTGTGCTCCAGGTACCCTCAGTGGTGATGTGCTCCCTCTTTCCCTTATCCCTCCTTGTGTCAGCTGGGCCTGCTGGGGGGCTGCTCTTTGACCCCTGAGATGGGTCCAGATAATGGTGTCTATGCCTGGTGCAGGCCAGGAAGCACTGATGGGGAAAGGGAGTGGGTGCCCAGTGGAGTGGCTATCCAGATTTGTGCTAAATCCCTGCAGGGACTCATCAAGGGCTTTGACAACAGTTAGGGGATACCCACCTGTGTGATTCTGCCAAGAGAAATACAATTACAGGATGTCACTGACAGCTTCACACCTCTCAGAAAAATGAACTTGCATTATTTTTATTTATTTATAATTTTATTTTTATTCTCACAAGTTTTTCATTTTATTGCGATTAGAAAAAGGATGCAGAGGTTTAACATTTGGAGCTGCAAGGACAGTAATGTTCTTTAAAGTTGCTAGCATTTTCTCTTAATCACTTTCCCTGTTAGCATAAAGGGAAAAGAAGGAAATGGATTCAGCCACAGTACTGCTCAATAGTGTAACTACATCTCTCATCCTGGCAGCTTGCACCAGTACAACATACTTCATGAACAGTTACTTTGATGGACTGTACCCCTGTGACATTGGACAAGAGTAGTAATGGCAGGCAGTAAGTCCATCAAAAGGATTCACACTGAAAATGCTGCAGACCTTGTCAGAAGGTAACCTATGTGTGACAGCGTGACCATTAATTTTCCCTTTTGTAATTTTTTTCCTCTTCGTTAGCAGATTAGTCTTAATTAAACACTAGCTGTTAGATCAAAGACAGCTAGATCAAAGAAGGAAAAATCCCAATACATTTATGCTAAAGTACTTGGCATGATACTTTCTGAAGAAGCATGTGAAAAATGTCATCTGACCATACAATTGTAGCCAGAGCCTGAGAAATAGGAGCCTCATCTTTATAGCTAGAGTCCTGCAGATTATCTGTTTGGGTTTTTTTCAAGTCAAACACCCCTTCCAGGTTTTTTTTATAATACAAACATCCCTTCCAGGACTGTCTCAGATAAAGGTATCCACTTATTGACAATCAACCTGGAAGTAGTGCCCAGCTTCAACAATAAATACAAAATAATCTTGGCCACACTACAAATAAGCATTACTAGTTTAGGAAGCAGGTGAATTCAAAGATGATTAAGTGGAAATCTGCTCAAAGTTTTAAGAAGGATTTGACAAGAGAAGCAATTTTCCTTTGAGCTTGTATTCAGCTTTGAATCTCACTAGAACAGAGTTTTCATTTCACAGGCAGTCACTCACTGCACACCCGAGCTTTAAAATTTAATGAATGCATCCTTTGCAGGAGATTCTGGCAATAGCTCAGATATATTAGTAAGTGCAATGATGTCAATCAAACAAGGAAAAAAGAAGTGCAAGCAGTATCTTTCATTATTGTGTTCATATTGATAGTTTCAAAGCTTCTGTGTTCTGAATTCTGGAACTGTTCTCTACTTTGAACAAAATATAACCATAAAAAAAGGAAGCATATTAATTAATATAATATAATTAGTATAATTAGGAAGATAATAGATCTATCTAATTCTACAATAGTATATTAATGAATATACATATTTTAGGGAAAGTACTTTCAAATTAAAATAGCCAATGCTAATTTCAATTTAGCTACTCTAAAAGGTAGCCACAGTCACACATGTAACAAGTTCAGCTTCTGTTAGGACTCCAATGAGCACCTATACTTGCACCACCAGGGTTTATGAGCATGCTGGGGGCAAGGCCAGGGGGTAACCCATGAATAAAGTACAGCTGAAGGAAATGGGCTCAGCTGCCGGGAATAAAAGAGCAGGAGGAGGCGCCCAAAGCTTTGCAGAGAGCAAGGAAGTCTAAGAGAGGTGGGTGGTGTGGGTTCTATGAGCAAGTGTTGTGTGACAGAAGCTGTCCTCGCTGTTGGAGAGGCTCTTCTGGAGGGCAGAGGTTGTCCCAGGCACAGCTGAGGGACTTCAGCCCAGTGGTGGGATGGTACTGGTACCTTGCTTTCTGAAAATTGTTGTTGTATGAACATGCATGTAAATGTTATAACTTTATCAAAGCCCTCCTTGCATATCCTGTTGACTCAGACCTTTTTGTGTTATGTTGGGAACCAACAAGCCAAAGGACAAGTCTTCTTGTCAGAATTGCTGTATAGGACATGCAAAGCCATTTCAAGTGCTGTGTCTATCTGAGATTCCTGATTTTCTTGACTAGAGATAGCTGAAATTGAGTAGTTTCTATTCTCTCCTTGAATAGGATGACAAAGGCCACGCAGCTTTAAAGGCAGTGTTTTATGAAGATACTCTATGTGGAGCTGTGATGGAAATGGACCAACACATGAGTCATTTAACAAAGAGTTATCTTTCCCCCTGTATTCTTGCTCCAGGTGATGATCCACTGATGATTTTCTTAGACCCCAAAAAACTATCTGTGCTCTCCTTGTACAGGATGAGCTCCAACATATCTGGGTTTTAGGTATGAATCTTCTCTCTTCTGCTTCTTAAGAGTTCCTTGTATGTCAGTCTGTGCTGTAGATACCTGGCTCCCTTTGCCTCTCCTCAGCCTGCTGCCTGACACTGTGCCAGCAGAGGAGGTGCAGCACCCTTGGAGAGTGAGCCACGTCCTTCACTCCTGGCCTCGTGTCTGGCTGGGAGCAAGGCAGCCTGCACCTTCCGTCACAACACCTGTGAGATGCAACTATATGCAGCTGGAGGGGAAAATACAGGTGCATTGGGGTTTTTCTGTTTTTGTTTTCATCAGCTGCATTTCTTTACATTCCAGTTACCTTTACCATCTTCTGGAGCTCACATCTGCTTGCAAATACTGGAAATTCACAACTTGTGATTACAATTGGAAATTCTCCATTTTTTTTATATTTTATGTTACCTGATCTCTTTTCCTCTTATAGTCCTGTGTTGAAACTAATAACTGCTATGGAAAGTATAGGAGATATAACTTGTAAATACAAAGTTGCTTTATATTATGAGACTTGCAAACTTGCTTTAATTTCTTTATCAGAAGCACTAAGTGCTCTTGTTCTTGCCATGACACTTTTTATCAGGACTTTGAAGATGATACTGATAATTAGCACAAATGTGTGCCTGCTGGTAGCCTGCATGAAGAACTCAGCCCAGCAGTCTCCTAAACTAAGCAAATTGGATACCAATCAATTATTCCTAAGTAGGAAGACAACTACTTTACATAAGAAAAGATTAATGTAAAATGTAATTGTTGCTTTTATAAGCCAGGATTATTCATTATTTTGTATCTCATAAAGCTGTAATCCTAATTACATAGAAGGCTGCATGTCAGATCCACAAGCCAAATCGCTCCTTCTGATTGTAGGTTGTTCTGATAAACTCAAATCACACACAGCACCCTCTCTGTAGAGAATTTGTGTTAATGAGCTCCTCCCAAACATTTCCTATCATCAGTACTATGTAAAAACTTAATTTTATGTTCTGCCTTGTAAAAATAGTGCAGTTGGGTTCTTTGTGCATGTTTTAGCACTGAGAACTGAATGCCAGCAGTTCCTTACATCATGCATACATACAGAACAGCTTCCTTGTTTTATTTTGTAATTTAGGAGTAGACTTATCAGTTACTTGCCTGAATACCTGATACTGTTGACTGAAACTAACCTGTAGAAGTTTAAATAAAGGATTTATTTAGACTGAATTCAGAATATCTGAATGCAAATAATATGTATGGGGAGAATGAAACCTAATTCCATTATTTCTTTATAATGCAAACATTGGTTTGGGAAGTAGGGCAAGTAGACTCCAGGAAAGCTTGCATAGATATACTTTTTATTTAATTGCAGCTAACATGTGATAATTGAGAGCTGCTGTGTATTAAGAGTATAATTTGTGCCTATAATTTAAATAAATAATTTAAATAAACAATAAATATTTTAAATAAATATTTAAAAGAAACAATAAATCCACTGACATAACAATATTATAAATCTAAATATTGAGAAGTACTCTTGCTTTTAAACTTCTGACATTCCTGGGAGTACTGCTGCTTGCCTTGCCCCACCCGAAAGCTGTGCTGAAAGCTAGTCTGTTTCAAGCCATTTTGTTATACATCTTCATTTATCTCTATTGTCTTGCCTAGTTTTTTGTCTTTATTAATACATGACACACTAGAGCACCTTTCAGTGCTGATTTATATTAGTGTCACAAAAATTGCAGCCTGCAAAAAGGAAATTCCTTTCCTCAGGAGGATGATAAATATCCGCTTAAGCCTGTAATGACATTAAATGTTAATGTTTTCCTGAAATGAATCAGACAGAAGAGGTGTTTAAAGGAAGTGTGACCCAGAAAGCACAACCAAGTGAAAACAAAGTCTCTTAATGCACTTCTTAAGGTATCTCAGTGTGAATGACACTTGAAAGTACCAAGCCACTTCAGAAAGAAAAGTGATGATACTTGTGCACTACTAGCAGTAGAGTCTCTTGAAGGAACAGTAAATTTGGAGGGCTTTTTAATGTAACTAAGATTTAGCAAGAAAGGATAGCTGAAAGAAAGATCATTAGATTAGGGGATTTTAAGGACAGACAGGTTTAATATGGGATAGTGGACTCCTTGGCTTATTGTGCTATGCCTTGTAATACTATGAACTTCTTTTGAAGACCTCTTAATGATCAAAATTTTTTTTTCATTTTTTTATGAAACTAAATTTTGTAATACATACTGTAGAGGCATTCAAAATGTCCCTGAATACATAGGAAAAAAGGTGTAGGTTACTTGTAGGTACATTATATTCACATTTCTCCTAGCAGGAGTCTCTGTGGGGACAGAGGTCTTAGGACCTTATGATATTTGGTATTTTAACTATGTAGCAATTTAAGGCCAATTTTCTTGAACCTCTTAAGAATTGCTTCTCCTGGCAACATTTCAAAGCATGAAAAAACCCTGTTCCCAGATCTGTGGTGGCTAGAGTTTTCAGTGTTACCTGTCTGCCTTAATTATACATTATAGTGGCTATGTTCACTGTCATAATGCACTGGCATGAATGCTTTCAATATTTTTGATTCTGTGAACTAAAATGCAGTCTTCAGATTTGCTGTAATGTGTGTGCCTGTGGTTTAGACACTGTTTTACCTTTTTTCTTTTTCTTCTTTTTTTTTATTTTATTTTTTTTTTGTGAAACCAGTCTGGGGAAGGAGCTACAGGCCCAGCAGCAAAACTTCCTTTGAGGAAATTCCAGTAAGATAGCTCTTGTAGGAGGGCTGGGGTAATGTTTTGACAGATGTGATTACAGAAGGGATATAAGATGAAGTTGTACCATTACTATCAGTAATGTCTTAACTTGAGGCATTTAAAATGCTCATTAAAATTCCCAGAACTTATAAAAATTTCTAAATAACTGAGCTGTGAGGGTAAGGTTGAAATGAACCCCCAATGGCTTCAGGACAGAGGCAGCATTATAAAGCAATGAACTGTGACTATATCCTGCTCTCCCTGAATGAGAAGTGCTGGAGAAATGCTTACTCTGCTCTTTCTACATATTCTCTGTATTCAAGTTTCTGTTGCACTGTATGTTAATTGAACACCTTAGGTGCAAGTAATTGCATGTTTGCATGAAAAATACTGTTTGAAAACTTTTATTTTTTGCCAAGTTGAATCTGTTATTTTGTTGTGCTTTAAGCTTGTCCTCTAGAAACAAATGGACTGCTAACTGCAGGAAGGTCTCTGGACTGACATTACTCTGTACAGCAGAGGCTGATTTTTAGCTTTGTTTTCTCTTGGAATTTTACAATATGCAAGCTGTGGTAAGGAAAGACCATTCTGCTTCAAAGTGCAGGGGGATTGAGCCAGCCCAGACCTCTTCTGAGAGCATCCCCTTAGAAGGAGAACTGCAGAGAAGCTGGTAAGGAAAAAAGGTTGCTTGGGTCAGGCAGTCATGGGATATGTGTGTAGGAGGAGAGGGAGCTTTGGCCTGGGGCTGGCTACCTCCGAGTTAATGGAATTCTCTGAGAAGTCCCAGAACAATCCAGTTGAGCTCTGTGGCTCTCAGAAGTGGCGAGATAGAGATTCAAACACCTGAGAAAACAGGGTATCTGAACAGTAATTATCTGATGAGGATTTTGAGTGCCATAATAGTTGGGTCATCCACCTGCCATGGCGCTATCCAGGATAGAGGTGGATGGAAGAATTGGTTAAAAACAGCTGAGGGGAGTGAGAAATTATAGAAAAGGAAGTGATAAAGGTTGTTCAGCACTAGGTATGATTATTCCTAGCTTCAGATGCCTTGACTAGTGAAAGACTTTTTACAGGCACAGATAGATGGCCACATCCAAAGTCAGAATTGAGATTTATTAGATGTGCTGGTGGTAGATAGCCCTCTTGAGGGCAAAACCTGGCTACAACCTTCTTCTAATACTAACAATAATTTCCACTAGCTTTGACCAATGAAAATATTTTCAGATAAATAAATTTATTTATTTAGCTAAATAATTAGATAAATAATTAAAAACTAAATATTTTCATTAGTAATGGAATCATTTAGCAGAATGTTTATCTTCATGCTGCTAAATGACTCAATTTCTAATGAAAATACATACTATTACAAAACAAACTGAAACTGAACAGGACTCCATCAGCTTTTTAAACACATTGTAAAGCTTCCTGTTCTTTATTCTTAAAACCAAAGAATGAAACTCCTGCACCAAGTGCTACTGGAGGGGAAACAAATACTTATGGTAGTGCGTGCTCTACAGCCTAGATAAACTCTTATTTTGCTCTGTTTTTGCCTGAAGCACTGCTTGGTAATGATTTACCTTGAGGCTTTTTTTCTCTCTAGAGTAAGACTCCTGGAGCAGAAATGTAACTATTAGAAGATAAAACAAAGCTTTCCAACTTTGGAACTTCTAAGGCTTCTTCATTACTCTGTATACTTGTGATGCATGTTTAAAATGCAAGGCAGAAAGGCTAAATATAAACCAAGAAAATATTCCCTATTTCATTCAAGTACTTCTAGAGGGACCAGCACTGACTAATGTCATGAAAGCTACTAATCTGAAAATATACAGACCAGTGTTAATGCAGAGTAAAAACATCCCTGGAAAATACAGATTGATGCTTCTTTGGACATCATACATTTACTGTGTTGCAAAAAGAAAGAAATTTGGGGTTGCTTATTCATGTCATCTATCTGGTGTGCAGTGGTACAGCTAACTGGGGTAAATGGAGGACATAGAATTTAAATTTTTAGCACAGGTAACATAAAATTAAAAACAACTCCATGAAGCTCTGTTCCTCTGTCTCCATATGACAATGTCCAAGAAACTTTGACTTGAATTGCTTGACCTATCTTTATGGATGATGGGGATTCAGTTTGCCACATGACAGACAACAAGCTCTGAACTTACATGCTACATACAGTAAGAGCTATGCATCCACAATTCAGAGAAAAACATAGTATTCCTATGGACTGAGCATAGGGGAATGCTTGCTCTTGGATTTGAGATGTTCTAACAGGAAGTCTTTTCATTAAGAACTCCTAATGAGGCATTATTTTGTACAAATGTGTGTGTGCATCTGGAAATGAAAGATATGGGAGTCAAAATCCTCTAGGACAGAAATATAGGGGAGTAAAAAACCTCAACAAGAGTATAAAATCTACAGCTAACACTAGGGAATATATCTATATTACATTTTTCTCTTGTATATGGTTATTCAGTACTGCCAAACATAGACAGCAAAATCATACTCTATTGTTCATGTGTTACAATAAATTGGAAAAATAACTCCCAGAGTTTCTAACTTGCTCAAAAGATATCTTAAAGAATTTAACAATGAGGTCCTTAATTCGTGTGTGACTCTGCCTGAGGAGACACCTGCAATCATGTAGAGGTCATTTCTAGGTCCTTAACAGAACACTGAACCTTGTTAATGTCACTTAACATCACTGTGAAGAGTAATTTATTTGGCTTTTTTGAAGAGTATCTGGAGTAAAATTTAATTCAAAAAAGAGTAGTGATTTTTTTTTTTAATTTTCTTTGCAACTTCAATTGCAGGGTTTTGCTTTTGTGAATCTCCTATCCTCAAGTAGGGATTTCTTTTATTAAAAGTTTTTAGGTGTCCACTGCTGCAAACATGAACTAGTGAAAATTGCCTTTAGGTTTTTTAGTCCCATATTCCTGCTTATATAGAATCTGAGTTCTTTTAAGAGACAATGCTTGGTTATTTCCACCCATAACTTGAACTGCTCAGTCTTTGGGATGTATGGATCAGAACTACATACAGAACTCAACAGGAATCCACAGAGATTTTGTGTAGTTGTAATGTTGTCCCCTCTTGTTACCCAAACCCCTCTAATGATGATACAAAACATTTTCTCTTTGGCTGCCAGTGCACAGTTAACAACTCTGCTAAAATTTGTTCAGTTATGACTATGTCTTTTTCCTAAGGGTTAGCTGAACAAGGTATTTTTTTTTTCTCTAGATGTATTCCCAAGTTTTTACCAATCGAAACATCCCAGTCTTTCCCATCAAAGTTTTAGTGGACTTTTCTCCCTATCAGCACAGTACTGTGAGCTTATATGTAACATAGGTTACACACTGCACATGCATTTTCTACACATCACTGATCAAGATATACTCAAGGGGTCCCAGCACTAGTTTTCAGGAAGGTTGTATTTCTGACTTTACTGCCATAAAAACTGACCATAAAATGACCATTATCGTTCTCTTGCTGTCTTAACTGGTTTTCACATCATGAGACAGACATCTCTTCCAATTCCATATTAGGTTCATTAATAAATCCTTACAAGGATTTTTATCCTTGTGCTTTTCAGACACTATTTTAGCCATCTACAAGCTTTGTGGACTTAAATTCTCCTTTATGCAAGTCCTGCACCTTTTTCAGATGACTTTGTTTATCTTTGCTCTCAGTAACCTTACTCTTTACTGCCAACTTGACCATCCCATCAGGACTGGAAATTGTTCACTGGTCTGTAGCTTACCTTTCCCTCTAGACTCTCCTTTTATAGGTGATAGCTGTGTTGGCCATCTGTCAGGCCTCTGACATAGAGGCAATCTGTAATGATAGGTGAAGACCCCTTGCTCAGCAGTTCTTCAGTCTCACATGTGATTTCTTTCAGAGCTCTTTGATAAATACGATTTGGTCCCAAGATCTTACCAGCACCTAGCTTATCTATTTAAAACAATTATACAGAATCTGCCAGACCATGTTGACATAAATCTTCTGGCCTAGCTGCTGCAGAGAATTTGGCTTCTCTGTCACAGTCTTTATCAATGGGTGCCCCTTCTTACACCTTTGTCATCAACTCTCTAACTAGTTCCCTGCTTTAGGTGTGTTTTAAGAAGCCTGTGCTACCACGATGAAGATTATTTGAGATTTATTTTTTTTTTTAACCTGTTGTTTTACACTTGACCTGTGTGCTGCTGTGTTTTTTATTTCTTTTTGAATTGTGGCACATATTTTATCTGTGCTTCTAATGAAGTCCTAAACAGCCACCAGGCTGTTTGGAGGGGTCTTACTTTTTGCTTATTGTTTGTTGTTGTTTGAGAGGGGTAGGTTTGTTTGCATTATTAGCTGCCTTTATTCCTAATATACTCCAACTTATTTCAGATTTCACTTTGTCCTGCCTTGCAACAACATGTACCCTACTGTACTGTGGTTCTTTTTACAGAGTAGCTATCTCATGAATACCTCTTACATAGTATGTTAAACACCCATGCACTACTGAAGCTGCTGCTTTTGATTTGAGTACTATTTGAGATCTATTAGTTGTTCCAGCAGGCAGTCATGTGTCACTGGAATGCTTTACCTCATCATAAGCTGAAGTATTTAGTCTCATTAGCACAAGGTCTTAAGATCTCTCACTATTACTTCCTGTCTGAAACTTGCAGTTTTTCTTCTTTCACTTTCAAGTCACTTGTCATCTTGATCAAGTAGCACAATTCTAATTCTTTTTTTAGAATACATCTTCCAACCATGGAGACTTACTGCTCTGCTTCTTGTTTTTCCTGTAAGATGTCCGCGCTGTCGCACTCTATGTAATCTTTCCCATACAGCCCCACTTGTCACCTCCAGATCCAGCTGTGCCATCCTTAAGTCATTAGCCTGATAACTGTCCTGGTGATTTATTTATTTTCCTACCAGGGCTTTGAATGCTTGTTATACCAGGGCTGTTGTTCAATACCATACATCTTAATTTTCCCATCCCTTTCTCAAGCCCCTACCACTGACATTAAGATCTTGCAAATTCTGTCCTGGCTGCCTTGCACTGGCACGTGGCATCAACTGGAATCATGGGCAAGCTTATCTGCCTTCATGAATAACAGCTGAAGCATCTCTGAAAAGCCTGCAACCTCTTCACAGTCCACATCAGTCAGGGAACCAGGTGTTTTGAGTTTCAGATTTTACTCAGCTTCTAATTTAAATATTGCTCTACAACCTCTAGTGTTTTCACTAGGGTAAGGAGTAGGTCTTGCTCTGGTTTTGTGTAAGATATAATTGTCTTCCCTCTTTCTTTTTCTTTTTTTTTTTTCTTGTCCAAAAATGCCTCCCAGTTCTTAACATACCAGTATTTCTAGAGAAGAAATAGGTAAAAACATAAGATGAAGTAAGTTTTGTAAAGTCTAGTCAATCTTATCCTCATATTTAGAGGCATTTTTATATTATGAATGGAGAAATTCCTAATGCTATTGAAAGTGAACTGGTACTTGTAAAAGTTCCAGTAGCAAAACAGCCAGTAGGGAGGAAAAGAAGTAGGAATGAGGTAGAGTATCATGTGACAATGTTTCCTGAGGCACTGAGAATATGCTATGTAGGTGTATGCAAGGATTTATGAGTAATTCACATAATACGAGATGCGAACTGCTAAAAAATGGCATTTTTAAATGGCATTATTAATTCCTATACAGGCTTTTCACAGAGCTTAGACCCATAAAACTGGCAACTGCTGTAACCCCAGTTCCAATAGACTTACCAGTACTGTGTTACAAGCATCATTCAGGATAATACCTTCCTCCTATTTCAGAAAATAAGCATGTTTTAGGTTATAAAACATTGTTGCTCCCCACCCTCTCATTTTGTCACCACAGACTCAGTTTAAAAGGATCAGAGTTCTGACTGCTGTAAGCCTCCTTTCCTTCAAAATTCCACAATGAATTCCATTATGAATTGCATCCTTTGGCATAAGAGAAGAGTTGAACTTTTAATGCATGTATTCTACACACTGCTGAGTCAGGAAGAGAACTCCAGGATGAAAATGTGTAGAATAGAATTTTATGTTAATGTCTTAGCATGTCAGAGGTGATCAGAGACTCTATACAAATACTCTGTTACAAAGCTAAGTGAGGGTAAGATGTAGTCATTAAATAATAGTTTCCAACAGGGTGTATCTCTTAATCGTAGCTAAAGAACTGATGTCATTTTGTTCAGTTCAAAAACACATCTCAAAAAAAAACTTCAGGTGAAAAATCTCAGAAATACCCTTTGGATCCATGTAGTACAGTTAATAAGGAAGACTTAAACAGAAGTTCAATATACTGGAATTTATTTAAATTCTTGAGCACACTATATTTGTAACATTTTAGCACTTCCCAATGAGATATTTACTATACGTTTCTATAAATTATGCATTCATTGCATAAAACTGCATTCATTTCTCTATCACCATACTATATAAATTATCACAAAAACAGATGAACCAACAAAAGATTCTTGAATACATGTAACATTGGTAAGCTGAAAATAGCAGTTGTAGCTTATCTTCATGGTAAGCAGCTCTAAGTGAATCCCACTTGAATTCATTTAATTAAGAAGCTGAAAAAAAAGAAAACATGATTAAATGTTGAAAAATGCATATAAAACATAGCACCAAAATTATTTGAAAAGAATAATAAACAAGGACTTCAAAACATTAATTTGAAAAGTCATTTGACATTTGTGCAATAATCTCTTAAGTTTTTATATTCCATTTAGTAATTACTAAGCAAGCATGAAAGTTATCAAATAAAATATAAGTGATTGAAACTTAAATTTGCCTATTAAAAAAAAATTAAAAAGAAAAATGCTCTTCAAACATCTGTTCTCTTTAATCAGGTTCTGCATCTGCTCTTACTACTTGAAGTGAGAAATCTCTCCCAGGGGATGTTTCAGGTTTATTTAAAACCATCTTCTTTAACTGCTGAAGTGGTCCCAGAGATGGGAGAGTATAGAGCAATTCGCAAGGCTCTGTAGGGTTGCAGACTCTTTAAGCTTAGTATTTTAATAAATTAAGAAGTTTCCAATGATATTACTGTTTCTTTACACCTGGAAGGAAACTTTTTATTTCTAAAATGTAAATATATACATCGTGTGTCACACCTAAGTACTTTACCAAATCCCATGGAGCGGGAAGTGGGAACCCAGAGAGACAGAGACTTGTGCAAGACTATGGACTAACTGTACGAACACTCCAGCTAGAAAATGGAAGTACTGCCTCTAGCTTTGCCTGGTAGGTCTTTCAACTCCTAGATATGCAGTGTACACTAGCATACATGTTGTAGTAATTTCACCAGTTTTTCCACTCATGGCATTAATCAATTAATCATTACAAAACATGAATACAAGTGCCACAAGCTTAAAAGACTGTATCAGTATGAAGATGTTCACTGCTGCAAAAAGCTGACAAGCTCATTAGGCAAAACATACAAAGCAAGGCAAAACAGACGGCAACTGTCTGGTGCTGGAGGGTGAAGGGATTAACGACAGGGAAAAGCTGGCAAGAACATCTTAATGGAGAGAAGAATTGCAGAAGGCAGAAGGGGGAAGTAAGGGAATGCTGAGCAGATGTGACTAAAAACACAACCCAGGTCTAGAACAGGTATGTAAGATATAGGAAAGGATCTGAGAGGAGAAGAGAGAGGACTAATAGTACTGAAAAAGTTTGGAGAGAAGAGTGGGAAGGGCTGAAGGCTTAAGAGGCATAAAAGACTCGACAATGTAACAGCAAAGAAATACAAATACAGCAGTTGGGTCAACATGCACACTACCACAGCTATGGATCCTTACTTTCTGTCTATAAGGGAACTGCTCCTTTAGGAGCTAAGAGACATGATACAGAATATAGATAAAAGAAACACTGAAATTTCTAAAACAAGTTCAAGAAAGAAAAACCCTAGGGCTGAAACACATCCAGTTCCATCTGAGTATGATGACAAACTTTCTTATTTCAAGGGTGAGAGAGCAGTGGAGCAGGCTATCCAAAGAGTTTGTGGAGGCTCCTTCTGTCAAAAAACCTGCCTGGAAGTGATCTTGTTCGAACAGCTACAAGTGAACCTACTTTAGAAGAGTCTCATCTCCAGGAGTCACTTCAACCCCAGCCATTCTTTGACTCTATGGAAAACTAAAAAAAGCCAAAACCCCATGAAAAAAAACATAGAGTAGCCACAAAGAAGGAGATGGGGGGTGGGCAGTTTCTAAAACATCAGGAGTAACAAACTGGACAACATCTGTTGGGATAGATCTGCAGACAGACAGAAGAAAACATGTTGCAAAACAGGGTGAAGCAGAACAGGAAAGCCTGGATAAACTGTGCCCCCCAGACATAAACTAGATGAGAATGGATAGAAATAGGTAAAAGTAAATGGCAAACTGTAAGACTTATAAGAAAGGCATATAAGCAGAAAGAGGTGTTTTTAATGGTGATAATCAAAGAAGGAAGGTCCTACTCGGAAGAGCATCCAAACTGTTTGCCACATTAAGAAGCACATCCTTCCTAAGAGACCTGCTACAGGTCCAGACATCTAGATTTCAGATCTCCCATTTTTGAAAGGATTAGAAACAAGCACTGATGTCAACACTTCCCACAGAGAAGAATATGGAGGTTTGTGGCTTTTCATGAATCCAGCATGCTGTTAGATGGTTTAGATGAATAGAGGGACACTATACTGTGTTGCCTTCCATTTCCATGGGCAGCTTCTTTCTTGAACAAAATACTGTTTAGCCACATTAATAGTAGTAGTATAGAAAATATTAATTGAAAAGGCTTTGTTTCGAAAACTGTGCATTATTGTTTTCCTGTCTTTAAAAATAACCTTAATTTCTGCTGTTTTAAAGAAAGTAGCCAATTTTGCTGGGAACTATAGGTCAAATTGTGAATCCTGGTATTTATCAGAAGTAGGTTAGGCAATTAATAAACTTAAGGTAAATAAATTTAATTGTGCATTAAATATTTAAAAAGCTGTTAGTTGTATGCTCGTGTTTATTAATAATTTAATTTCATATGTCTTTAAATGCTATTTGTTCTATGTACTAATATTTTTTCCACCACATTTCCAAGAAATAACTATTCGACTTTAGTCATTTGCATTTAATTTCAATTTCAGTATTATACAGGATTTCTTTACTGAAACTAATTTAATTACAACACGGAGTAGATGTGTATATGGTGAATGTGAGGATTTTTCAAGCTCTGGGGAATCTTACCATTTGTGCGTCCTGCTGCATTGACTGTCCTTCCCCAAGCAATAAATGAATACTTTATGTCTGACTTAACATTTATGGGTTTTTGATGAAAATAAGGCATCTCTTATTTATCATGATTTGCACAGCTTAGTTCACTTTCTCTGCTAGCCAATAAAGAATATGTATTTTCCATTCCATCAATACATAGTTCAGAAGGCTGATTATTTTTTACGGTTTAACTAAAAAAAAATTCACATTACTCTTGTAAATAATACTGAAATATAATGGCTATGAAGGATAATTGGATAATGAAACATTAAACTGCAAGGCAGGTTCTTAAAAAAATTCAAACTCTACTTAAGGAAAAATTATGAAAACATAGAATTTTCAGGTGTTTATTTCATTTAAATTGAGATTAAAACAACTAATGATAAAATGTAGGCTTGAAAGAACAATTTAAAGTGTTAAGAGTAATGAAACTGTGCTAGAAGTTTCATTTAGAAAACGAAGCAGAAAAAACAATCTAGAACACTTAAGTTGCAGCCAAAGCTAAAAAAACAAAAAAAAACAAGAAATTTTTTTAATTTCAGTAAAATGCGGATAAAACTTTTCTCTTTCCACTTGAAGCAGTGTAACAAATATTTACATGCCTAAAATTCCCAAAAATACAATACTGTGCTTATGTACTGATATCTTCTTTCTTAGCATCCTCTCTCATTCTTTTTCATATTCTGTATGCTTTTTGGGCTGACACTGCCTAAGGTGTGGTTTCCAGAGAGCCAAGTTCTTTCCTGACTTGCAAAGTCAATTAAGAGTTCATGGTTTTGGCACATAGTGAAGAACAGTCTCTGTGTCACTCCCATGTGTATGAGCTGACAGATGAAATTCTGTACCATTAAAACTACATTTTATTGCTCAGTCACTGAGTATCTGATATTAAACATATCATTTATTCACTTTAAATAATAGGGTGAGAAGGCCTCCTAAAAACATTGTCTAAGATATATCAGCACATGTGTTTCATTCAGAAAGAATTATAAAGAGAAAATGCTCAAGAGTGTAACATAAAATTATTACATAATCTTTCAATAGTTAATGATGTCAATTAAAGCGAAAGTTTTAGCAAAATGAAAAATTTCATCTCATTCCCATAAAAAGGTATATTAATAAGGCCATGAAAAATTCCTGCCATGGCAAAAATGGGTCTAGCAGAAAGATTTGCTGCATGTGAGCTCATCTATCATGATTGTGTTTGCTTAGTGAGTAACCTTTGTAATGACCCCCACTTTGAATCCCCTTTCCCATTTCAATGCTATACTGTGTAAGAGTATTTTACCAGCATATTAATTAAACAATTTTTGCTCAACACTAGCCTTCAAGAAGAAAACCCTGTGGAAAAAAAGTATCAAATCAGAATTGGAAATGTCTGAAGTGGATTGAAAAGTCTGTCTAAACTACTGTCCCTTCCTATATACATGCCCTCTAAAGAGCACCTTACAGATCCCATTAGAAAAAGTAATAATGGTCTTTCTCCAGTTTTTGACTCTGGCTTTATGTTTATCCACCTCTGTTTTGATTTCTCTTTGCTACATGGAGGTCACTGCAGAAAAGAGGATGCATGGCAGGTTGTGCTACTAATTCACTTCTTACGAATACATGTTTCACAAGGGACTGACTTGGTTGTTCAATGCCAGGGAATGGAAACAATTTAGGACATTTGAATTTTTTTCTTTTTTAAGTAGGATAGGGAAATTGATGCTTGAGGTCATGCATACACCATTAAAGCATTTTCAGTTTTCTTTAACTGTTGCTTTAGGCAGGCCAACATAATGTCATTTTTTTTCTGACAGATCATTAGTATGCATTGTTGTTAGTATTGTTAAAGGCAAAGCTTTACTAGCCTGAGGACAATTCATCACATAAAGACAGATAGTTTCAAGGTGAAATCTACAACCAGTGAAAGGAAAAAGATAGACGTATTTCACATCTTAAGATATATCTGCACCGGGATCAATTGATGAGGCGTGGAAGTGGAACGTCTTGGAAGATCTTAAGGAATTCAGACAAAAAGATTAATGTGTTTTAGCACATGTGACTGAAGTTGAAATGCAAGATACTAAATTAAAAGGGGAAAGAGAAAATAACAGAGTTTATATACTTGGTCCTCCTCAGTGTTTTGCATGTTCATTAAAATTTTTAAGAACTAGCCACAAGAAACAAAGAGGCTTCTCTAAAAAAATGCTACGGGATTGTGAGGAAGATGACACATTGCGACCACTGAAGTGTCAAAGAATCAACAGTGTTTATTTAAAATAACAGAAAATTGGGCCACAGCTACCCAAGAGACCAACAGAAACATGAAAGATTTAACACTGGAAAGACCTGATAAGTAAATTGCACATTAAAAAATGAAATTTGATAATGGCAGAGCAAAAGGATCAGCTCTAGTGATGGTTTCCAATACAGTGAGTATTTAAGATTGAATGATTAATTTATTACCGTGAAAACTTGGAACCATCCAGGACAAATCAACTAAGCCTGAAAGATCTTGCTTATCATGAAGAAGCAGTAACAGTATTTTAAAAACCACAAGAAAACTGCATAACACTTAGCCAGCTATTAATGTTTCCTATGAGTTTGAGCATACACACTGTTAATTTCTTTATGAATTTACTTGATTTATAAGTTGTGGTATTGAGTTTAATTAGCTCCTTAAGACAGAATTTGGTTTTTGGATCTGGTAATTTCTTCACAGTAACAACATGATGTGGCACTACTTTATTTTATCAGGATTGTGATGAATTATCCTTTTTTGTTGTCCTGGATTTATTTCTATTTTACCCAGCTTTAACATAATAACAGGTACTAACCTCCTTTTGATAAGTATCATGTATCAAATGAACCAGCTTTTAATAAAATTCTGCCCCCTAGACCCAAATCCTGCTCTCCTTTATTCTTAGCTTGGATAATAAAAGAGAAGTATGAAATCTACATAGGCCTCCAGCTTCTGCTAGACACTCCCATTAAAAGACATCTGGTATTTCAATAAATTCTAGATTATTTGTGGGGAGAATAAAACTTAAAACTCCACTACACCTAGCACTTACAGCAAACAGATTAGCAAGAAAAGAGGGAAAAGCCCTACATTATATAAATTAAGATTCCCAAAGTTTATAGTACCTGCTACTACCAGATTACTCAGTGATTAAGTTTGCACTAACACCAATGGTATCGTGTTGGCATGCAAACTCACAGAGCACGCTAATGCTCACAATGCTGCTCAGCACCAGACATCCTAGGTAGCAGACAGCAGCCAAAAACCCCTACTGCAAACTTTCACAAAAGCAATGCAAGGTCTGGCACAGATACATAAACATGTTGTTAGTAGGTGATATGAACATTCCTAACATGAACTAAAAATGAAACTAGTACAACTGTCAGGTTCTCTTTAGTAACTGATAAACTGCAGTGGCAAGGAACACCACTGATAATGGCAACTGATAATGGCAAGGAACACACCACCACCACCGCCTCCTCCACTTAATAAACTTGTTATAAGAAGCTGGAAGGGAGCTCAGACTATTGGTTGCCATTCTTTGGCAATGCTTCTCAAGTGAGCTTTCAGCTGCAGATTAAGCTCATAAATCCTGCTTCTTTAAAGTTTAAGACCTAAACAGTTAATGGAAGGTAAGAAAACCTCACACTTAGGAAAACTGGATTCTGCCGTTCACCCCAAGTCAGTCAAGCTAAAAGTAATCTCCAGAGAGGATGGTGAGAAGCAGGACAGTCTATCCAAATGGCTATTAATTTCACATTGATGAAATTTTGCAGTATGATGCTACTGAGTCCTTTACAGACATCTTTCCTTAGCAGAAATTACTAAAAAGCAGGAGCATCCCTTGGACATATACTGCAGTGGGAAGAATTTCCTTGTCTTCAGTATGGTGTTATTAAATAAATAAACTAATTTGAAGCAACCTAAACAGCGTAAAGAGACCAAGCTCTGTAAAAATGAAAATAGTTCTGAAGTCTTAGAGCAAAAACTAATAGAAAAATTGTAAGGTTATAGCTGAAATGTTACATCTAAGATGGCTTTGCAAGGCTGAATCCTTTTTAGTGGAATATAACAAAAAATACAAAACTGGCTGTTGTACTAATCATGTGGCCTAATAAGAGAAATCTACTTTTTCACTTGTCAGAAAAATTGCAACTGTTTAACTGACAGGTGTATGTATAATTTAGAAAAAACTATAATCCTTTCTCTCCTGCATGGTGTGGCTGACAAAAGAAAACGGTACTTTTAATGAAGTTAAATCTTAGCACCATATTGTGCTTTGTTTTTTGTGCCCTGTCTTTTGTGCATCTTAGTTACACAAAAACAAATATCTAATAATGCCTTACAAACTAAAGAATGCTTTATATTTGCATTTTTCGGGGGGCACTGCATATGTCATGCATCTGCGCTCAAACCCTTTTAACTGGTCTGCTTTAACAGTTGCATTCCAGCAATTGCATTTGGTTTGTTTAAATTAATTACCATTCTTCCTGCTTCCACCACCTGCCACTGACTTCAGTGGTTAAGATTAAAGATTGTTTAGCTGAAAGCAATTCTTAAACTTCTACAGAGCTATTACAGTAGGATGAGAATTTAAAGACAGATTACCTGTATGGGTAGCCATGGTATTTGGAGCGAAATATCGACAGCAGGAAGCTGAAGAAAAAGACCACAAGACCAAGTCCTACCAGACATATTACTGGAAAGAAAATAACTTTGTTTATTAGCACATAAAAGATTTAAAACTGCAATCTCTACAAACAATATTATTTATGTCAATCATTTATAGAGAATTTTGACACAGTTAAATACAAAATGTTACTGCCTTGACTACTGAAGCCCACTATCTTCTGACAGGATTTCAAACAGATATGGAAATAACATTTATGATTATTAGGAAAAAATAACCTGTCAGGGTAAATGTATTTTCAAGAAAAAAGCAGAAATTTGAAAGTCAAATGTATGTGGATGCAAACACCTTACTGCTGATAATGGATTTAATAGCCCATTAAATTATACATATCAAATAATGTTATTTCAGGTATTTGCTTGTTCTTTTAGGAAAAAAAAAATCCATTTAGAAAAATGTCCCTTGACTAATGGAATCATGTTGTCTCTAGCCAACCATCTATGGCTGAAATAGTAAAGCCATCTTAGTAACTACTTTATCTAGTTACTAATGGCTAAAAATGTCACTGTTCTAAGTTCCACTGGTGGCAGCCAAATCACTTTTTACTCTTAGCTCACTAGCAATAGAAATCTTCAGGTTCTGAAGGTAAATAACAATGATGCAGATCTTCTGATACCATTCAGGCGAAAGTGCTTTGCATCTTTTCAGACAAAGAATGAACTAACAAAGTAAATGCTTAAATTAACAAACAAAATTTGGATCATCTGTTGGCATCCTGTGGACTTAATAGCATAAAAGCTTCTTGATTGTCTTAGCCTAGTCTATTGCAAGTAAGTAATTTTTTTAAAAAGGGGGACATGTTCCAAACTGAGATGCAGCTCATCTACATTAGATAACATTTTGATTCTAGTGAGCTCCTTTGATTTTAAAAACTTCTCTTCTTATACTTTTCCTACTTTAGCCAACCCTTTGCTATTTAATTGCAATATTCATGCTTCAAAAGTGTGCTGCCTTTGAGCGAAGGATGAGAAAACATGAAGCCAAGGAAACTGACAATGATGCATTTTTTCATTAAAGCTGACCATGTGGAAAGTGACACATGTCAACTGGAATATAAAATTTCTACAGTTATTTTGAGAAAACTAGCCAGGTACAAACCTAATAAACATACTTCATTATAAAGAAATCACCACTCACAAATATGATTTACAAGCTTGGATGAATAAACTGGAAGCATGAACAGTGCAAGGCAGATACACAGAAAGCATTCATATACTGGCCACAAAGAGCAAAGAGCCTGAATTTTTACTGCAGTCCACTCATATTTCACTGCGCCTGTGTTCACAGGCACAGATCTATGAACATATTCCAATTAAACTTATGTCACTGTATCCTTTTGCTACCTTGTGAAGGCTGTCCTAGAACAGAGACTAGACAGAGCTAAAGATAAAACAGATATTTATTAAAAAGGCCTCAATGGATCCACCTTGGGCAGCACAAGAGCCCAGCCACGGCTACACCCAAGATGAACCAAAATGGTCACAAAATGGGCAACCGGTCACAAGGTCTCACACGTTTATAAGTCGTGATCCATTGGCATACTGGAGTTAATTGTCTAATTATAGCTTTAGGTTATGAAGTCACATCCTTCTTGTTTTTCTCTCTTCATTCCACCATTGTTTATGCTCTTGGATCTGAAATCTGGATCGGTTGTTCTTGGTCCCAAGCTAGAAAAGGAATTGTTTTGTCTCCCTACTCTGTGAAGAGAGCTTACCATCCCTTTATATGAAGCTCAGAACTACACACTAAAGCATTACAGAATCTGAAAAATATAAAAGCTAAAACTAAGGCACCACTTTGACACCACTGTTAAAGCCAGTTACTAAAGAAGATATTCAGAATTAATGACACATCTACAGCTTGCTGAAGGAGACCTTCAAATCACTATGGATTAGAGATATCTCTAGCCATTCACCCAGTTATCATGAAGAGTTCTAGAATGCTTTTAAAGAAAATAGCTGGCCAGCTCTATCTGCAATACTGTGTATTACAGGGAAGCTAAAGAACTGACCTCAAAAGAAAGAGGAGGCAGTGTAGGAAAGCTGGTATCTTCCAAAGACCTTCAATGGCTTATATGAGAAAAAATAAGGGGATATAAAAGGTGCAAAGGCAGATGGACATCTTTGTTTCAACCTATGTCATACTCAGTGAAACCTTGTTTGACATAACAGTGAGGAAGTTAGATTCTGGATAAAACACTTTCATATTGTGTGTTTATGTGATCCATTGAGAAAAAAATCTCACAAATATTCTGAGTAACAACAAAATTCAGAAAAACATTAAAAATTGCACTTCAAGCTAAATATCTTTAGACATTTCAGATTGGGTATGTTCTGTATTACACCTACTGTTGAGCTTCCACCTTCCTCTGGAGACATTATACGGGCAAGAGTACAAATAGAAGAATTTTTCCACCCTTTTGGATGTTATAATCTTAAAACAAACAGTTTTGAAACTCTTCTTTAATATCACCGACTTCTGATGTAATTCAAGAGCCAAAAAGCATTTATGCAATGTAGTAGAGATACTGTGTCAAGCTATACCTTGGCTGAAAATGCTTAAAGTATTTTTTTACTGTTACTATTTGATGTGAATGCAGTTTTATCAACAGAATTTTTATGCTCTCCTCTTTTCCAAACAACTAAAGGTAAACATTGGTTTAAGGTAGAGACCATCCAAAAACTTAATCAGGTATTCACTTGTAATTTCACAGTGTCTTCTAATTGTTCAAGCATTACTTTAGCTATAAAGTACAACTTACTTCTCCTTTTTCCAACATCCCCTTTGGAGGTAGCAGCTTCATTCAGGAGTACCATTCCCATGGTGATAGCAGCGTCTGAATCGCCATTGTCAAGGAAATCATGTGGATACCTCAGAAAGCCACAAAGGTACATCTATGAACTACTCTCAGGTTTATAAAATGAAAGAAGGTGTTTATATATAACAACTGCATATCACAATCTGTACTGTGCCGATACACTCACCTGTGGCAAAAATGTGCAAGAATTTCTTTGTGCATTCTGGATTTAAAAAAAAATCAAATAAGGTTCAAGAAGCTTTAAAGGACAAGTCATCGAGTAGGACACAAATTTTGGACAGTTATGGAAATAGCCATTCCCCAATATTTTAAAATATTCTGTATATTGGTAGCAAAAGATTTTTAAAAGACAAAACCTGTAAGATCCAGAAATCATTCACTGCAATTGCACACAATTCACAAGTTATTTGATGCAAACTGAAGCAGTTGGACTGGTTTATCTTCCTCTGCATTTAGATAAGACATTAACTCTCTCTTTAGTGTCATATTGCTTAACAGTTTAGCAAAGAATCATCTCAGAGGCAAGGTCCTCAGTCACTTTCAGTGTTTTGTTGTCTCATTATAACTGTTACAAATGTGAACAAGTACATAAGGATAAAACAATTTCACTAATCCAGCAAGCTCTTAAGCCATTCTCCTAATTGTTTATTTGAAACAGTTTATTTATATCAACAAAAAGGAACAGTTACTACTGTGCATAACATCTGTTCTGAAGCAGAGGCAAGCCTGAATGCAGGTGTGAATCATGAGAACCATAGGTCACAATAGCAGCAAACACAAACTTCAACACACTTTTACAGATGGTCAAATAAGGTTGGAGTTTTCGACATTACTTAACCCAGGGCATGATGACTACAGACTTCAAGAATAAGATGTTATTATTTATGCATACCATGCAAGAAGATACTTCAAATGTGCTAGATACATAAGTAATATCAGCATCTCGTAACATTACACTTGCACTAATCATAATATATTAATATTTTTCATTTTAGGAATGTTCAAAATTAGACCAAAATGTTCAAAGACATCTGAAATTTTCATTGTAAAATTTCAATTAAGCTGAGCTTGAGCAAAAAGATTTAGAACTGTCAATACTAACACAATCACACTTCCTAAGAGATGAGCAGCTGGATTCAGGTTTGACTTCCACACTTTTACACACACAAACTGAGAAAAATCAAATGAAGAACAACAAGATTTTTAAAAGTAAACATCAATCGTGAAAGATGGCAGAAGCAAATAGGCAACATAAAAAGAAAATATAATTTTTAACATCACCTCTTTCATGCAGACGTCTTCCTACAGTCCTAAATTAAGCCCCAATTAAAATCATGCTAGTAGCTCATATTAAATTCCTCACACATGTACAAGCTGCAAGACATAGGGCCAGTCTGTGAATAATTGGTTACGTTCAAGTCTTCCAAAAGCTTACGACTGCACTTGAAAAAATACTTAAAAAAAAAAAAGGCAAAATTTTATGAAAAAAAATTAATCTTGGAATCCATTATACAAAAATTGCTTTCTAAAAGTTTAACTTGTTAAGATTCAGATTCACAAGCATATGAGATTGGGAATCTCCTGTTCTAAAGCTATGCTCTCAGTAGGGAAAAAGAACTGGGGAAAATGCAATGAGAATAATTCAATTCTTCATTTTTCAATGTTACAAAAACATAAAGATGAATTAATTGAGGCAGTTGTCATAAAAAGGACTGAGGAAAAAAAATCTTGCAAAGGTTTTGAAATGCCTTGTAAATGTTGGGTTTTTTGTGTTTTTTTTTTGTTGTTTGTTTGTTTGTTTTTTGTTTGTGTTTGTTTGCTGATTAGCTCATTCAGTATCAATACATAATGTGGTCCTTTACTATTTCTCTTACCTGGCTGCTTCTGAGAAACAAATCAACCAACCACAGACTAAAAAGCCATTTGGGAGACATCCCTTCTGTAACACAGTTCTTAGTTTCTTAGCAGACCATGAGTTTAATTTACTTTTCTTACCATCAGGAACAACAATCTCCCAAAAGTAAGTTGTTTCCTCTGCAACTGAGAATTCTAGGTCTGTAACCACATGAATTGTGCTGGGGTTTTCTTCTCCACTCTTTTGGAGCTTCACATCATTACACCTAAAGCTTCCTTTGCTTCAGTTGTTGCTAACTTTAAACAACATTGCTGAGCTTTCAGCCTCATTGGCTGCCTTTTACCTTCAATGATATCAGCTTCACAGCCACTGTAACACTGTGCATAGTACTTGCCTCAGCTCGCTGTCACTAAAATAAAAATTCAACCTGAGTTGTCATTTTGATACAATAATTAGCTTTTCACCACAGAATATATAGCTTGTTATTATTTTTCACTCATTTCTAACATTCTGTGTTATGTCTTCACAATGTCTTGATATTATACAACATAAAGCAACAGTCCCAGCTCTGAAAATAATCTTTTACAGTATCGCAATTCTCTAATAGTGCAGAATGTAAAATTTTAGCAAGTGGTTACTTGAACAGTTTTTCATCTGCAAAAAATGATGCATCAAAAGATGTACTTATTTTCCAATTCCTCTTTATCTAACTCACCATGCATTATGAAACCATTTTGAAAAGATGAGGGGAATGTGGCACTCAGATAAGCCATGGAAAGCAAATGTCTTCTGATTAATTTATTCCTCTATTGAATTTTTTGGTGTAAATCCTGTTATATACCTTCTCAAATTATTACACTTTTACATATGAAACTTCTGCTTTTCCTTTTCCCAACCGATACAAGTTTTCATAAAAAATTGAAAACATATTACTTACATAGGGCTTTTGAAAAGGTTTTGAATTTTGATATGGGAAGAACAACAGTTTTAAAGCAGGATGAAGAAGATGGTAATAATCACGATTTATAAGCTTATACAGAAAGTGATCAGTAGTAACAGAATAAACTACTGAGCCCTGAAAAAATCAAGATGCATTATCAGAAACAGGGAAAAAAACAGACCACCAAATCCAAAACAAAACAGAACAAAAAAATTCAGATCAATAAAATCCAAAATTATAGATATTCTACCAAATGAAATTAATTGCTAGTAAATTTTGGATACTTATTATTAGAATACTTTAATAGAAAATTTAATAACAGAATAAGGAAGAAAAGGAAGAAAAGGGAAGAAAAGGAAGAAAACCTGATCATTCCAAAGTTTATTAATGTAATACATAATTTGTATCTTTATGTCACAAATCTGTTTGTAATAAGTAGTAAGTGAGGAATGAAAGAAAGAGAGAAAATAGCATGACTAGCATTTGGTTACTTTTGTGAAAAAAGTTTGGTGATCTCATTTATATTCAGTTGTTTCTCTGCCAAGGGTGCAAAATCTGGCATTATCATTACAAACACATAAAGAAGCAACTACCTTTTAAAATGCAGATCATGCAGTTGCTTAATAACACATGAGCAAGAAAAACTGGAGAACAAAATATTCATCCACTTGAGCCTGTGCTCAGTTTATTGTTACCTAAAATGGTGATAGATTATCATGTAAACTTTAAAAATTGCTGGTTAAATTTATCAGACATGGAACAAATAAAAGCACATACTTTTTGTCAAGGAGAAATATGATCCATGGAAAGGCCTATGGAGGTTTTGTCTTCTTTTTTTCTTTTTTTAATTTTCTTTTTTTTTCCCCTTCTTTGATTTTATTTTTTTGTTTGGTTTGGTTTTTTGCTGGGGGATGATGATTAAAACATGAGAAATTCTTTGCTGGCCCCACACAATAGGGCATATTATGCTGATAGAGATATTTATTTTAACCTATTCCTACTGAGACTTAAACTTCTATGTTTAAGATGCCAACTCCTGTATGTTTCTCACTGAAGAAGGATGATTTCTAAATCAGAAGTTCAAAAAGTAGAGAACAGTCTGAAAGTTGTTTATCTGAATATGGATTTATTGATGAATACAAAATCAAGCTGTATTTAAGTACTTTTTACTGGCCTGAAATCCAGTTGTAATGATACTAACAACAACCCTGAATATACTTTCTGTTTAAAACCTTCTGGCTTCAGCTTAACTGAATGGTTTTTCAATAATTTTATGAAGTATCACACAAGTCTTGGCACTCATGCAATTCTACTCAACTCCTTGAAATATGCATGTCACAACAGTGAAGTAGCTCAAAGTTTGCATTTCTACCATTGAAATGCCAACTATGCTATACCACTTTCCTTTTTGATGCTTTTTCAACATTTTAACAGAGCAGAGAATAGATTTCACACGAATACAGAATTTCCTATAGTGAAAAAGTTTATTATTAATTTGATTAATTTCAGCTTCAATTTCTGAACTTGTCTCTAAGCCACAGACAATATGAAGGAACCATTGCTCTTGTCGTGCTCTTAGAGCTCTGAAAATGGAAAGACCATAGAAAAACATCAGAAGAAGAAAAAGACTCTGCAATCTGTTTTAATTCAGCTGCAAAATGGAGGCTAGAGATACCTGATTAAGTTTGTGTTAAATCACTAATCAAACATTCAGAGTTTTTCAGCCTGATTTACATCCTAATTATTCACATTTAGGATCAGCTAAAACTAACACTGGGGGAATGATTTTTACATTTATTATTTATGATCCTTTTGGTTGTATAGATTACATCTAATGAAATTTCAGCTTTAGTCCTGTACATCTTGCAAATTTCTATAGTGTGGTTTGCCCCATAATATCTTTTTCTAGCTTTACATATATTTTGTAATCAATTTCTCTAAATTTTCAAATACGTATTTCAAATAAATATTCAAATCACAAAAGTATAAACACCTCTAGAACACGTACATGTATAATAGTACTTTACTTTCATTAATGTTAAGCATACCAGAGAAACAAATAAATGAGGGAATTTCTTAACAGTTTAATTTAACTTTTAAACACAGGCACATTTCCTAAAACAAACTTCATTTGAGATATTTTTAACTATTTATGAGGCTATATAATTTTCTCTCAGTATTCTAACACTATTACAAACATCTATCTTATTTTCAAGCACTTTATTTCAAACACTAGACCTACTATGTATCATCTGTTTTTAGCACACACCTGATGCTTGCATGCAGGCACAATCTCAGTTGCTTTCTCTAAAAACCTATAAATATTTTTGAGAATATCACACATTCTTTTTCTATGCCATAAGTCATCATCAACGTGAGTCTAAGCTGTTGTTTTACTCTCCAATATTGCTAGGATCTAGGCAATATAATTTATTTCTTAGCTGAATGCACTTGAGGACTACTCCATTTAGTAAAACGTATCTGTGGATCCAAAAGGTAAAACATTTAACTTCGGACTAGATTTCTGCATCTTTTATCCATTCAAGTTAATATGTTTCTTAACCATTAAAATTATTAACTGAAGCCTAAACAAACCCTTAAAAATATCTTCAGCCCGTGGTCAGTGAATGCCTCTTGTTGTGTGGACTAGTAGTCAGCTATTTGTGAAAGAGAAATAAAAATGGGCCAATTGCCAGAGCAGCTGAAAGCTAAATTAGCTTTGCAGGGGTCTGCACCTTCATTGGAAAATTTTAACCAGAAACTGAAAATGGTTGAAAATCACTGAAATTTAGAGTTGGTAAATCCATGCAGAGGACACACACCACATGTGAAGGTAGTTCACCAATTCCAGAGTACTGCAATTAGCTGATGAAAGGTTATGAATTATGTTTCATGTTGTGTTAACAAATGCCCAACTGTAAATTTAAGATCTCTGCATATCTTGCTCACATTTAAGGAACCTTAATGTCTTTTCTAAAGGGTCATGTTATGAATTGCTTTAAGGTCAAGCAGTAGAAGACTTAGCTGGAAAAATCAAGACAGTTTTATGTTACCGATGATCTCCTTATGCTTCATTACATTTAGGAGGAATCAGACAGCTTCCAGTAGAATCAAAATAAGTTACAAGATTAAGAGGCAGTACTGGCAGCTAATGCAAGTAAATAACAGGAAATGTACAGGATGTTCTGCTGCTTTGGATGTTGATTTCCAAAGTTAATTAGGAAGCATGCTTAAATATGCTATAATGTTGTATTTTTAGTCCTAACTTTATCCACCATGGTCTTCTTTCTTTCTTTCTTATCCTTAAGATCAAGAGTACAATAATCCTGTCTCACTGCTTTAGTTACCATCCTCATTCACTTTACCATATAATCTCTGGGGAACACACAACTAGTTATGCATAGTGATGCACAAGTGACAGAATCTTACTACTGAGAGCTAAGTGAGTATTATTCTACTGACTTATGACTCAAAATTTCAGATTCTTATGCTCAGTGACTCTACATACAGAAAGTCATCTCTTTACATTCATCTAATGTAAAAGTTTCCTCATATCACAGAGGCACTTAATACACTTAATTTAAATTTCCTTTGTAGGACAGGAAATCTCCTTCATAAAAGGTGTCATTTTAATGCTACCAAAAAGCTTTGTCCTTTTCCTTTTCAATCAATATCTTCCATCTACCTATTCAGGTGTCCCATTAAACTTTGCCTTGGGAATCCAAATTAGGAAACTGAAAAGACATTTCCATTTTTACTTAGGTGCATGTGTTTCATCAGCATCAATGCTAAGTTTAATAGTAATAATGAGAAAACATATCAGGTTAATCATAACTGCTAATTCCTATAATAATGGTTTTTGGTTAATATATTTCCTGTATAGGAGGTATATTATATAAATATATTATATAAGTATATAAGTAAATAGTTGTTTAATAACTGAAACTCATTTGAAATAAAAATATTTACTTTTAAATTTACTCGTTAAAGTAAGGATCCACTGTTACCACAAAAGGGAAAGAACGATGACATATTACATTCAAAACAGTTTTATTTCTCTGGGGAATGACATAAAAACTTGAAGAAAATTCATTAGAAATACTGAGTAGTGTCTACAACAAGGAGGAATAAAAGAATTTAGGAAATCTTTTAACTTCAACACTTATCCAACATTATTATTCCCTATCTTCCTTGCTGTATCTTGACACCCAGAGCAATATTTACAGCTGCACACTTCAGTGCCTTTTTGGATATAACAGCCATATACACTATCTGTATTCAACTGTAGTTAATTACAACAGTAATACTGATTGGGCAGTTTACTGCATGTCATTTCTCTTAGACAATGACAGCTCTTCATTCCAAAGTTATCTCTGCCTTTATGTCTTCTTAATAACTCTAGCAACAGTACTTCAATGTCCTTGTCTTTAGTTTCTCTTTCTTGTCTCTCCAAGAATGTCAACCTACTCAGCATTTAAAAAAATTTTATTAATACCCGATCATTTCTGCTAACTCACTCCTCTTATCAATGACCCAATTTCTATCAGAAGAGCTCTGCAAGAACAGACACCACAAGCCTGGAACATCTTCTGCATGGGGAAAGAGAATTTTTCAACTTGGAAAGAAGAAAAGAGAAGTATCGTTGGTGAACTCTATAGAGCTCCAAAGAGAATGGAAAAAAGAGAGAGAATGGACTACTTCCAATGGCTTATATACTAAAGTTATACAGTGCATTTACTGTGCAAATAATAGGCTAAAAAAATCCTAAAGGAATAAATTCTGCATACTACATGAAGTTAACACTGAAAATTTATTGCTATAGAATATTATCCCATAATTAATTCAAAAAACTATTAAAAAGAACTACGAATTTATTAACTGATTACTAAAATCTCTAACATTCTTATAGTTGATCTGGCTCAAAAATCCCTGAATCATTTATTCCGTTTGGTTATTTTCTTTGGCACGATTTTTCTCTATGTTCTTAAAAGTAATTGCTGCACTAATACATGTGCATGCAAACTGATGATAACTTGAGAAGATGCTAAACTTTATTGCTAAATCAAAATGTGTTTAGATCTGTGCTCTTTTTGCACGGTAGAATTGGATCTCTAGAACATAATTAGACTGCCTTACCAGGATTGTGACTGTGAACTAAGTTACTGCTCTGTGTAAACTATGTAGTCCTAGGGTCCTTACAGATACTTGAACTCTTCAAGAGCAAAACCTTGAATTACAGACTGCACAAAGCCTAGCATGTTCACAGCTCCACATACATAAAAAAACTTTTAAAAAAAATCTATTCCATGCTCTTATTTAAATGTGTTTTCTTTGTGTCATCTGCGACATTTACTCTACAGCAGTTATACTTCTATTTATGTAATGACTTTTTGATAAATTTTCTACTTCATCAGAAAGTCTCTATACTGAAATAATTCTACAATCTCTTCCAAAGTATTATGTGTGTAAATTGAACCCAGTTGCTTGAAGCACTGATTATCAAGATGATGTGGGAATATATATTACATAAAAGTTCCTTCTCAGCTACATATGATAACAGGGACTTGTTGTTTCTGGGGAG
>LTAT01000006.1:41894123-41924066 GCA_003286495.1 Chlorodrepanis virens
ACCTTTAGAGGTCATCTGGTTCAATCCCTCTACAGTGAGAAGAACCATAAACTAGCTTAGGTTGCTCTTGTCCAACCTGACTTTGAATGTTTTCAGGCATGGGGCATCTATCACCTCTCTGGGAAACCTATGCCAGTGTCTCACCACCCTCATGATAAAAATTTCTTTCTTGTATTTTGTCTAAATCTACCCTTTTTTAGTTTTAAACTATTACCCTTTGGCCTATTGCAACAGGTCTAAAACATCCGTCCCCATCATTCTTACAAGATCCCTTTAAGTATTGAAAGTCTGCAATAAGGTCTCCCCAGAGCCTTCTCTTCTGATTCATTGTTAATCACTGTGAAATCCTAATAACAACAAAAAATTTAGAGCAGAATTTCTTTCCCTGCCTGTTGGTTAAATTAACAGAGCAATTAGTTTTATTACCTGATGCAAAATATGCATATTTATATCAGAATTTGAACAGGCTTGCAAAAGATAAAAGATGTCAGGAAACAAAATAATGAAAATAAAAGATATATTCATTATCAATATTAATTAAGTGAAAGATAAGAGTCATAGCTGCCATCTGGTACTCAGTATAAAGAAAAAAACCCCATGAACTTGATACTGCGTATTTCCAAATGTGATACTTGAACAAACCAAACAAAAATCTGAAACAAAAAACCTGACAAAAAACCCTAGAATATTAATGTCTGGCTAAATGTCTCAAAGAGACCCATGCTATAACTCTATTTCTTTAAATGTGAAATGCTAAAGGCACAGCCTTGCTTACAAGGAAGTGGATGTTCTGGAAATCTTATGTGTATATCAAAAAGCTAGTAGGAGACAATTGTTAAATTTCCAGAGAGGGGACAGAAATGAATAAAAGCAAAGGCAGTGGCCGCCTTGAACACAAAAGCCAAGTTTCATCTTTGAGAGGTCAGGAGACCTCAGGTCAACAGAGTTGAAGTAATTGAAGGAACTAATTGAAGTAATTGAAAGAACTAATTGAAAGCCACTCTGTACAAGTATTAAATAAGGCAAATGTTTAAAAAAGAGAAACCATCATTTTAACTACCAACTATTGTTCTATTACAAATGCTTTTAGGTATATTATTCTTAAAAGTTACCTTGCAATGGATCTGTGTGAGATCAACAGAGTCCTCAAATTGCTTCCCTAAGACATTTTTTTCCCTGAACTCAAAACAGTAGCATGGCCCATCTCCTCTGTAGCTATGGGTCAACTGGAGCAATGCTTGGGAAGTACAGAAAATAATAGGGATGAAGATTAACCAAAATAATTTGCATTTGACAACGTATTGTGAATCACATGAGTTTATGACAGTGCCTCATCCCATTTCTTATGAGGAATGGATATTAACCATTTCTCAAAAGAATTGCAGGGTGTGTTTTTTCCTCAGTGAACCTTCAGACCTACTTTTTAAGACAAAAAAAAAGAGTAGAAATTATCAAAAGACAGAAGAATAATATTTAATGTAAAAAATTACGGCAAACAGCTTTTCTTGAAATGCGAATGGCAAGAACTTTATGGCATTTGTCTTTGTGTCCATCGCTACAAGCATATAATGATACTTTGGGGCCACTTGAAGAATGGATTATATGTGTATTGATACATATTTATGCAAATGTACCCCCACACACCAATTCTGTACACTGCAATGGCCACTGACTCATCAAGTTTTGAAATTCAAGTCCCTCTGTGACTCACATTTGCCTAAAATAGAAATGTATTTGCAGAAAGATTTTTAAAGGACTATTGAAAGATTACCTATTTATCAATTCTTAAACTAAAACACGGAACTGAACACATGTGAGGCTTCTTTATTTTCATACTACTTCTTTCCTTCTATAAGAAAACTGCTGAATGACATTCTCATGAAATTTTATTTGAAGCTACAAACCATCAAAACACTGAGAGGTACAATTTCTGTTTTTTCTAAGTTTTCTGCTTTTTGACACTGAATCCACTTAATATTAGAAACTCTGTGAAGTCTATCTGGCTGCAAATGCTTTAGGCAAGTGATTTAAATAAATTCATTATAAACTCAGATTTTCATTTTAAGGCAGCTTAGGGAGGACCAGGTAAGATGCAAAGATAAAATCTATCAAAAGAGAGGCAACCACAGCTTGAGCAGAAAACTGGACAGCTACACAATCAGCACTGCCACACAACAGACAACAGCAAATTTCATGGTGGTAGGACTAATAGAGGAACTGAGTAACTCACACTTTAAACAACCACTCCTTTTCAAACTCCAACAGTCTCCCATATCAGGTCTTATTTCAAAAAAGCTATTTGAATTTGGAACTGGAATAATCATATCCCTAAATCAGGTTATTTTCTTTGGCAGTGACAAACAATTGTTCAATGCATGCATATTTTTACAAAACTGTGTTAAATGTTTATCTACTACTCATAAACTCATTAAATATTTAGTGTTATTGAACTGCAGATGGTACACACACTCATATATACATAAATATACATAAAATCCCACACCAGAATACTCAAGGATAACAGCAATGTAATATCCTTTTTAAATTTCCCTAAATGCAGCATATGTTTGTGATTTCCCTTCAAGAGTGATAGTTGCCATGGTTCAGTAATATACTTAAGTAAAATCTGGGCTTTTTTTCCTTTCTGTCAAAGCAGTGTAAATAAACCAGAAAAAAAGTAAGGGGAAATAAGGCCTCTACAAGTCATGTGCTAATTCCTAAGGCAAGAAGAATTTTGGACTACCCAAAATTAAAACATGATTTCAGGTGCTTTCTTAAAACAAACATCATGATGTTTATTTTCCATTAGTATGCAGAGGAAGGACACTAGGGTGAAGGGAGCTGATTAAACTGAGCTGGGTTTAGTAATAGCCTAAAATACAAGGCTACTTCACAAAGTATAATTTGGGATAACTGAGAAATAACTCAACCTGAGTTTATGAGATATGACACACATCTAATTAAAAAGTGTACTGAAAACTGATCAAAAGCAGACAATTTTGCTAATAACTGTTCTTGAAAAGGATGATCTGAATTTGGATTGTATGTTGAAGAAATCCCTAGATGGAGACTGTGCCCTGAAGGAGACAACAGGCCAAATTCAAGCTAACATATGCAGAAAGCAATGAAGCAACAGAGTAGTTAACTGCCCCAAAGAGAGAGTTATGAATTCCACACCATTAGGATAGGCACTCTTAATCTGTCTTCTTTCACTACCTTAACATTCAGGGTGAAATTCATCAGAGAAAGGAACATTACAGAAAGCCATGGATTACTTAATTATGATTGAGCCTTTGGAATGGCATATTTTAATTAAAGACCACCAATTTTGCCAAGAACATGCATTAGATATAAGCAGATGTTATTTTCTCTTAATTTAGAGAGAAAAAGAACCATACAACATTCTCTATCTATTCAGGTTTTACATAATTTCCAAGTCCAGGAACAGCAGGACTTTCAGCAGTATTTAAATGTTTAAAAAGCAAAAGTTCTAAAACATTGTTCCACAATATCATTTCAAGACCTTTTCATTTTGATTGCCGAAAAAGCCTTAAACATTTTATGAAAGACAAATGATTCATTCAGTAAAGCAAACACTTTGAAACCAAACATCAAGGTACATAAATAAATGTTTTACAGTGTGATTTCATTATCATACCTGCATTTCTCCAGACAAGTTTTCTTCTAAGCAAACTATGTAACACTTCAAAAGAAGCTTAAACTACCTAGCAAGATTAAGAAAAAATCTTATACAGCTCAAAAGCTGAAGCTGACTCTGTTACTGCAGCTACCTATTTAAATATTATGGTTTCTAAAGCCAGCACAGTTTCAAATAGCTTCACTTGAAGCATGCACTCCAAATATGCTTCTTTAATTCCAACGTAGTAGTATTTCTTCAGTTCATACAGGCAAATCGGTGTTAGCTTACTTGCGAACCCAACAGGGGACTTCCTCCGAAGTTATTATTTTCACAGGCCTAGTCAGGTCTGTGAAAATCTCAGAACAGAAGCCTAATCTAATTCCCTGTTTTCTTTCCATCACAGAAGATACTATTATCTGCTGGGGATAGCACATGTTTGGTGACCTATTTCTCCTGTAGCAGCCAACCCTAAAAAGCTCTTCTTGGGACAAATGACGTGAAAAACCATGAGATGATACTGGTTTGGGCTTAAGTTATTCACATGTGTGAGAATGGCTACCAGCTGGGAACATCTGTTAGCACATGGATGCTATTTGCCAAATTAATAAACCTGGTTTTGGGACAGATGGATGTAATATGTGTATGAGTTTATTTTAAAGAACTTAACACTGAATCTCAGTAAATAAATATATGAATCCCATCTCAAAAAACTAAAGAAAGACAAGAAATCTTGAAGCTAGTTAATTTACTAAAAGAAACCTTGGATTAGTCTAATTACATATTATTATTCAATAGTTAGGAAAATGTCCAAGTATTTAATAGGGCAATTGGTATTATCGTAGACAATCAGATATAAAAGGGGCATCTTCAAATGATGCGTAATGGCTTCAAAAATAAATGTGGTATTAAACACAAAATAAATCTAAACTCACTTACTGCTAACAGAAATCCTAAATAAATTAATTTGCCTTTCCAGCAAAATAAAGACCACATATGACAGTAAGAAATTTGCAGTCAGCTATTTGAGATACCACCTTTTCTAGGAATCTTCATTTTATTTAACAATAAACAGAAACAATAAAGTTTAATTTAACACTTACCCTCCTGAAATGAACAATTTCTTTTGACCAGTTACTAGCTTTAGAAACACTTTTAACTCAAATATAAGCCAACAGTTTACCAGCCTGGTGAAAATTTGGATGTATTATACTCCTAGCAAGCAATCTCTCTAAGCAATGTCTCTACATGAAATGCCATCTCGATCAGTTAGAGACCAGCAAGATCAGGACTAACAAAACAGCTGAAGTGCATACACCACCACATACAAAATAGTGAGGAATAGACAGAATTATTAGATGTTGTATTTATGTACTTTCAGTAATTTTATTCCATTTACTCAAGCACCTTACTCTAAAAATTAGTAGGCTATCTAGGAAATCAACTGGACCTCAAATAAAACTCCATGTGTTTATTATTTTTTCAGCATCCTTGGTGCAACAGTCAGTGCAAGTATTCAGACTCCCTTACTAAACAAGACCATAAATCATATCAGCCACTTTTGAAGGGTGGGTTTAATAACTATGGATGAAACCAACCCTTTTAAAGAAATATTTAGTGACAGTGTTTTTTTAAGAATCTTTGTAATACAGATACACACAACAATCTCATACAGACTCTTTGATTCCCTCATTTTTAAATTCAATGAATATGAGTTATATTTTCCAGACCTGAGCTCATTCCTGTGTTCACCATTGCTCAAACCAAAAACTGAGACAAGAGACAGCAACCAGTTTTCATAGGACTGGCTGGCTGAAACAGCCTGTGCTGGCTGCCTTCCATGAAGTCCATCTGGCACCAAGCACAGAATATGATCTGGGTTTCCAGCCCTAGAACAAAATGGAAAAATGCTGCCTTACTTTTGAAGACTAGCAGGCTGGAAAGAGTAGCTGGTATAATTTAAAATAGCATACAAATCCTGGTTTATGCTGCTGCTTTGGTTGTTCCTAGACAGCTTTTATACCTATACTGCATTATTTAGGCTTTCTAGGAGTACTATCAAAGGAGTCCACTAGTAGAGATTATCTCACAAACCTAGAAACTGCTAACACTCTGCTCAGAGATAGAGGCTTTGATATAACCTGCTGAATAAGAATTAATTCTGAGGGACTTCTTCCATATTTATTAATCACAAAATAAGAAAACAAAAAGATGCAGCAAGTCTTCAAAGAATAATAGTTTGTGGATTTCAGAAAAAACCCAGAACTTAAACCTCTCATTAGGAACAAAACATTGCTACCCTTAAAGCCTTAATTCCCATGTTACAAAATGGATGGAACAAATGCAACAGACATCTTCCCTCTAAATGTGCAGTGTGACACAGAGTACCAGGTCAGACACTTCAACAGAGATGAAGATTTCTAGGATCTCTGAAACAGCATGTTGGTAGGCCGGGGAATTTTGAGTGACACAGCTTAGCCTAAGGAAATAAATTTATTTGCAATTGTGCTGCCTTGCTTAAAAACTTGACTACTTTTTAATCAAATTTTAAAAAATGGTAAAAAAATTTTCAGAGAAATGTGATGCTCCTGCACATTTAATTACAGCTGGACAACCAAAACAGTGATTCTACTGAAAGAAAAGCTGTGATTAAAGTCCAACTCTTCATAGTTGTTCTGGAGTATGGACTGCTTGCATAACACATGGAAGCCAAAACATAATACTTCTAATTAGGAAACAAAAGAAATTGAGATGTTTTTAATTAACAGCATTTCACAGAATCATAAGGTTGGAAGAGACCTTGAAGATCATCGAGTCCAACCCATGCCCCAACACCTCAACTAGACCACAGCACCGAGTGCCACATCCAGTCTTTTCCAAACACATCCAGGGATAGTGACTCCACCTTCTCCCCAGGCAAACCATTCCAGCACTTTTTCCATAAAAAACCTTTTTCTTAATATCCACCCTATAATTCCCTTGGTGCAGCTTGAGACTGTGTTCCCTGCTCTGTCAGTGCTGCCTGGAGAAAGAGACCAACCCTCCCCTGGCTACAACCATCTTTCAGGAAATGATAAGGAGGGCTATCTCACTTTTCAGGAGAGTGGTAAGGTCACCTCTGAGTCCCCTTTTCTCCAGGCTGAACAAGCCCAGCTTCCTCAGTTGTGCCTCACAGGGTTTGTGTTCCAAGCCCCTCACCAGCTTCGTTGCCCTCCTCTGGACACGCTCCAGCATCTCAATGTCCTTCCCAAACTGAGGGGCCAGAACTGGACACAGCGCTCAAGGTGTGGCCTCACCAGCACCAACTACAGGGGAAGAATGACCTTCCTGGTCTTTTCTCTAAAAACACAAACATATTTGCAATAACAACTATTTTCTGACTTCACAAATATCTCTTTATTTTTGCCCTCTGATGCTGAGCACAATATGGGATAAATCTCACTAGTCTCAAAAGAAAAAAAAAAATTAAAGGCAAAGTATGTACCTGGATTCTGCCATATATTTATCTCTTCCACAGTGTGGAAGTGTGATGACCTTCACAAAATTGGTGTTCTGACAAAGAATGGTCATGGCAAAACAGGAAAGAGAGCTACAGTACAGTACAGTAGAACAGAAAGTTTCCTTAAAAACTATATAGATGGAGGAGCTGAAAGAGCCATTCAGCTAAGCTCACGTCATTGGTGTTATCTAAATTATGGTTTAGAACCTAAGACTAGTGAAAAAAAAAAAATTGTATCTTAAAGTTTCTGTTCTCCTGGGTCTGTAGTAATATTTTCTTTTGACAAAGAAATTACAGCCATTTTGGATAAAACTTTCAGCATAACCCCATACACCTTCTCATAGTATTTATGACTCAAAAGATGTTTTAAATTTCCTAGTCAGGAACTGCAATATTTTCTCTTTTGAAATTTCGATTGGATTTCAAGCTGTGAGGCATAGAAGGTATTTTCACTTAAATACTGAAGTGCTGCAAGCAGAAATGAAGACAGACAGACTACTATGACACAAGTTGCAAAATATGCTGAAATCAAAGGGTTGTGAAAAACAGAAAGAAAAAGAAGTTTACTTTGTAGCAGAAGCGAGAGAAGGTGTCAATGCCAAATTACTTCAAAGCTACAATCCAATTAACAACAATGGAGAAGTTGGGAGACAGTGAATGAATCTATTCTGATAAAGACCAAAACATTTACATTGACATCTGATGACAAGGAAGTAACATTATGACCATTAACTACAACTGAAACCACAGATAATTGTCAGGGTCAGCAAAATGTTTCTAAAATAGTGATGTATACAGCTACAGAGATATCAAAGTTTGGCAATAAGTTACGTGGGACTGAAATCCAGCAAGTGGAATCCTATCAATTCCCAAAACCATCAAGCCATACATTCAGATTCCAGCTGTGTCTTGTCACCAATCAATAAAATTTCTAATAGATATGGGTGCACAACATTAATGCAGTGGGATGCTGAGAAGCTGGGTGTACAATACAGACAGCAAAGAGTTAAAATCACTGGAGTAAATGGAGCAAGAGGTGTTATCTGTCAAATTGCTGAGGTGAGTTTGTGGCTCCTGGGCAAGCAGTACAAGTCTTCTCATCTTAACCCCAAAAGCAATGCAGTGACTGAAGTGCACTCATTCTGTGGTGCCTGCATTCCCTAATTCAAGAACTGCTGATGTATGACAGTGCCGTATTTTTGCTGCAGCACAAACCACTGTATGAAGTTATAGCTGCTTTAGTGCCACTAGCAGCTTCAGTACCAAAAGAGGAAACCTAACAGCCACAATACAGGCACCTGGGGCGGCTTCATATTCTCCTAATTCTAGTGCCAATGCTGCGGAACATGACAAGGTTTAATTGGCGCTTATCTGGAAGGGAGGACAATACACCTTTAATAGGCTCCCGCATAAGTATAAACATTCACCCATGACTGCACAAGCTGTGCTTGCTGAACTTTTACAAGCTATCTCACTCCTTCCAGACATCAAATTAAACAAGGAAGATCCTCCTGAAAAGATAGGAGATGCACCACCAGCAGTGCAGCAAGCATTTAATGAAATAAAAATTATAACTCCACCTTGAGAGATATCAAGTTCAGGCGGTTAAACAACTTGAAACACTGAAGGATAATCTATCGGGACAAACCCCTCTGAGACTTGTGTTGTTTTCCTATTCCAGGAATAAAGCCAGAACACCCTCACTAAAGATCAAAGGAACCAGTTTGGAGGAACTGCCATTCTCTCAATTTACATGAGAAAGCTCACAGAAAAAAGCCAAGATGATGGGGAAACCACTTTTATTTAGGCCCTTTTAACTTTTTGGTTACTTTTATGGTAGGCACAGGAACCTTATTATAATTGATGGATTGTTCCTTTTTTTAATAAAAGGTCTATAGTAGACAAATTGTCATTTTTCTTTATATAGGAACCTGCTAAGAGATTAAATTGAGCTGTGATGAATGGATGAAACTTTCAGTTGCCACCGTAACTGCCTGTATTTTCAGTTTATTAATGTGATTGTGATCAGTGTTTTCATCACAAGCGTCTTGTTTGGAAAAAAATTAGCAGGACTGCACATTTTATCTGCACAAAAAAATATTAGCAGGACTGCAAATTTGATCTATTATTAGTTTGATTTTTGCTAACTTTGTCTTTATACTGAAAAAAAATGGTGCAAGGAAAAGCTTTTACGTTTATCTTATGGATGTATAATTTTGTCTCAACCAAATTTAGCCTTGGAGTTGGTACAAGAATTCATATTTGGAATCAAGGAAAATGTATTAGGCTTCCCAGGTGTTTCTCAGAAATTTTAGATTTATTATGAGACATTAACAAGTGAACTAAATAATCTTGACAAAACAAAAGAAAATATTACATACAAAATGGTTGAGTACCCTTTCCTAGACCAGAAGGGGGAAATTCAAAGGAAAGAAAAAGCAAGCTGGGATAATGCAGCTAAATTTAAAAAGGATAATAATTTCCTTTATGACCCCATCAATAATAAAGCCACAGTTTCTGTTTTGTGTCAGGATCAAATTACGTGGAACTGTACTCTATGTCCTGAAGAACAGAGTAAATGTAAAGATGTGTTTCCATGAAAACCTTTTATATGGGAACTTTCTGTATTTTGTATGACACTTTGTAAGCACAAGCAGTCTTGTTGAAAGTACACTATTACCAGTAATGTATTGAATTACAGAATTCCTAACTAGGTAGGGCTCCTTGTCAATTTTCCCCTTCCGGATTGCCTTAAAGGAGTTAACCCCAATTCCTGGCCTCTCTCTTGATCTGTTCTCTTTTCTATTTCTTTCTAATCTCTCTACCTCCCATTTTACTGGTAAATAAAATCCCTACTATTGACTTTGGCATATGATGTCTTTTGCACCCTAATTCTTGTAAATCATCTCTCAATAATTGGATGTTAACATCTTGTTATCTTCATCCCAGTACAATCTCTCTCATTTGCTCTTTGTTTTTGCTAATTAATACTTAAGATCACAAAGCAGCAGTCATTTGAAGAAAAGAACTAAGGAAAAATACAGGCCTAGCAAGATTGTAAAAAAAATCAAAATAGAACTGAATACCTAAAAAAAGGGTCAAATTCAAATTCCTAATAAGTTTTGCTGCACTTGATTTTAACATTTCTATTAGTATCCTAGAATAAGCCTATACTAATCTGAATTGTACAGCTGAGTTATTATAAAAAAAGTGTTCAGTGTTGCCCAGAGCAATTTTTTGTATGGTCTAAGTCTAGTCAGTAAATTGGAAGAAGTACTGCTGACATGACATAGCAAGTGAGCAAAATGAAGCCTTTAGTAGGACAAATTGAGAATACAAGAATCACTCCATGTTTAGAATATAAACTTTGAGAGCAGGAACACCTGACAAATAGGAATTTATTTCACAGTAACAAACTCTTTGAATCCCTGCTCTATGCAGGCAGGTATAAGAGTCACTTATTTAAAGGCATTGCTTAATGCACTAGAAGATGCTTCCTAATTATCAGAATAAAGGGTGAGAACATGTTTTTCAACGGAAGTGCGTGCCATTAAGAATCTTGTACTTCAGGGACTATCACGTTTGTGATGATGTCTTTTATTAAGTTTTGTTTATGATGTCAGGCAATCACTGAATATAACAGAAACACCAGTAACTAAAAATGTTATGAGACTAAACCTCGGACCTATTTGCTGTGTTATCAAGTACTCCAGCTAAAATGAATACAAATTAAATACTGCTGTCAGCAAGACAAGCTGTATCTCAAGTTTCTTCCATCTGCTGTCGCCAAGAAAAACACCCAAATAGTCAAGCACTGAAAAGTTCCAAGAATGAAAAAAGCAACACAAGTTTTATACACATTCAGAATTATCATTACATTCAAAGTTATACTGAAGTTTTTTAAATGCTAGCTTTACTAAAGAAGCAACATTAATACAATAATACCTAGAATAGGAGAAAAAAAAAAAATTGAACAGTGAATGTCCATGCATTTGGGACAAGGAAAATGAGGAATGATTTGACATAAAATAAAGAATCTCTTTCGATATTTTAAGGGCTTGTTCATGTGAGACTTTGATACTTGGACTACAGTTTGCAAGGAAGTTAAGAGTATTACAAGTACTTCATTGTGAAATTGCAGTTTGCTTCCAGCTCAGAAAGGAGAGAACACGCTTAGTCATATTCTACAAACATCAGAGTCAGTTATTTAATGTTCAATTATTGTGCCTCGAATAGTAAAATAAAAAGTTGTACTTTTCAACAAAATAACTGTTTTGAAATAAATAAACAGGTAATTCCGAACAAATAAGTTTATAGGCCAGAGGCAAAGATTATATAATGAATTTCATTAACAAAGTCTGAAATGCAAACCAGAATTTTGAGAGCAAAAACAGTACCTCATGATAAACTATTTCTCTGCAGTAAGAGAATAAGTTTCTTGGCTTTAGTAGATCATGGCTTGCAAGCAAGTACTATTAATTTGGGCAAAGTTGTTGAAAAACAAAACAGTTAAGATGGTTCAGTTATAAGAACAGCATATTAATTAACTAGAAAAAGGCAAAATACTGATGTCAAAAATAAAACAAGGTTTCAACACACACCTCTTTACTTTATACAAGGTATGAAGCTCTAGGTAAAACAGCTCAAGGAGACTTTCACCTAAGCAGATCCCCAGTCCCACATATTTGTAGAAGAGCAAAGAAGTTTCTTTGTACCTGAAATAACTTGGATGAAATAAAGATTCAAAAGAAGTCAATAAGCACTTTGCTATTGATTTCAATGAGCCAATATTTCATTCTGATGGTTTATTGCTGATAGAATTTCAGAACATTAATATTTAGAAAGATATATAATATTGAGTAAGCCACTTAATTGCACAGAACAAACTATAAAGTAAAACCATTTACTCTATATTAAAGAATTTCAATATAACATTTACTTCTACATAACATTTAGCTGCAGAAAGCTAAACTGGCTGTCACAAGAAAAATCAAGATTTCAATACAGAACTGCAAATAACCTTGGGCAAGAGATTCAGCAGGTAAACGGTCAGACACATTTTTGGTGGTTAGATATGCCTCTCTCCCAAGTTTCTTCTGAACTGACCTGGAGATTAATTATTTAGTGAACCAAAATATGACTTACATTGAGTGACTGAACAAGAAAAACATGTAAGAAAAGTTTAATGACATCCTCCTAATGCTCCACATTCAATCTGGTATCACACATTTACCAGTTGAAGTTTCTCAGGTGAGATTTTTTCTCTGCTTGTTATGAGAATAATTTTTTCTTTTTTTTACATGAGTGAACATAATTTGCTTACTCCAAAATGCAACTAACAGATAGAGCTCCGACTTTTACAGCAGTGTCTACCTCAACAAGGAACAGTGCTGGCTAGAAGCTTCTGTATGTAATGTATGTGCTCACCCTTCTCAAAGATTATGAAGGGAAGATCTGATCACACATCAGGAGGAAAACAGTCACAGTCCTCCAAGTACTACTCCTACTCCTCTCAACTACTAGTACTACTACTATCTCAACTCCTGTGAGTAGGAGGCAAGTTTTTGCCAATTCCATCTAACTATCTTTTACATGTCCTAAAACTCCCTCAAGTGATATGGAATGTGGCATTTGCCTTGATTAAGCACTCCAAAATATAAGCTATTTTCAGCACTAGAAAGTACATCTCTATGTCTTTCCTTAAGCAGTTTAAGAGCCCCCTATTAGTGAACATCTTTTATAAGTATCTGTCTCCAGTGATCTATAGTCCCTCAGAAGTTAATGTGAATAGTTGGCTTGTATTGCAACTGCATGTATTAGCATGACTGCATATTGCTCCCTACCAGTCCACACCTCTTCTTCCCTTCCTCTTTTCACCTTGCTAACTCCAAAGAACATGAATTAGTACATACACTGTGTAAATGATTTAGGATGACCTTTGAAATAGGTAAGCTGTCTAGCAAAAAGCTAAGAGCAGCTTCAAATACGGATAATTGCATAGCTATCTTAAAGACACAGTACCTTTGCTTTTAAAACTTAGTCTGTGATATCATAAGTAAAACACTACCAGTAAGCCTGTGCTGCTGAAAGAGCATTTTGAACGAAAATTTATTTAGTTCCCTATGTACCTGGAAATTTGAAGACAGTCTTTTGCATATACATTGGGGAAAAAAAAAACCAAAATAACTACCTTCTATAGCAGAAAAGTGTAATTGAATCACTAGTATCTGAATTACTCTGGTAGATGATAGTCTTCAGAAGCTTCCTCAAAGAATACTTTTTATCATTATATGAACTAAATAATTGATAAAAAATGTGGATAAAAATTGAAGTGTTTTTCATCTTGTGTCTGTATTTATGAAAATATATACTTGAAAATAATACTAGTTTAGGTATAGGATTTTAACATAAAATATTTTTATCTTTTTTAGTGCACTTAATTACTCCATCAGAATACAGGAAAATTGAGAGAGAATGCACTTAACCACTGCTACAACCATTTTTGCTTTCCTGAAGGCAGCTAGATTGGCAAGGGAAGAGATAAGGTAACTAAGAACAGCAAAGCAAAAATAACCCCAGATTTAACCTCATTCTGTAAAATGAATACTGGAGTCCAACCTTTCATGCACTACAAAATATGCATTATCAATCATGTACCCTGCTAAAATCAGTAATACTCTGAGAGAGGTTTACAACTTACAGAGCTGTTAGCACAACATCCAAAGTTGAACTAAAGGCTATTGTACAAACTATTTTGAAATCCTCCTGTCAAAACCAACATGTTTATCAGCCTCTTGAGTGATGCTAACAGGGAAAACAGGCAACTTTGTAAGATTTGGGATACTGTTAACACACCAAAAGAACTGCCTTCAGAAATAAAAGTCCCAACCATTACAAAATATGGTCAATTTTGTGTGATACTAACAAGGTCTAGCTTTCAGCAGAGCCACAATTCTGCCTACACAGCATTCTCCAATCACTTAATATATTTGATGATTTTTTTATTTTCTAAGAATGACTAATTGGATTTAAGTGTATTTTCATACACTTGAAATATTTGTGATTGCTGCTGAAATCTTAAGTTCTGTGAATCTTTATTTGCTAACCTATATATTAGAAGATCAGAATGTCATTTAAGTAAAATAGAAATATTACTTCAGAATACCTAAAAGCAGTAATTTTTCATAAGACTACCTATATCTTCTAGTTGAGATAACACATAATTCTTGTAGAAATTATCTCAAAAAATAAGAGAAATATTGCTTACAATGACCAGTAAGTCAATGGAAATGAAAAGATAGACTTCAAAGCTCTCTGCAGTCCATCAGTAGTGGTTAAGCCCTTGACTTATTTCAATGTAAATACTAACAATATTGAAGTGGGCCATGAGAAAGTTTAGCATAATTTTATTACCATGCAAAACCTGCACGACACTTTTGCATGCACTGCTATTTTGTGCATTAGGTAGCCCATAGGAAAAAAAAATACAATATTTAGGAAATAAAACTAACAAGCTGCTCATGAAGAGCTGCTCAAACAAATTCCCAAAGACAGGGCTTGAATGCATAATAAAAAAAACCCTAAAATTCCTGCGATGGTGATCACAAATAGCATGTAATGGTATTTGTACATTACACAGTGTGCTAGTTTATAGTCTGTATTTCACATTCCAGAGCTAAACTTTGAAGTTCCAACTCTTTGGTAATTCAACACATCTGAGAAAAAAAAACATATTTAATGTCAATTTACTACAGAGGAGGTTAGAAATGTGATTGAAAATTACTTTTTTCTTCACCCCCCAAAAATGCTCATAAAAATCTCTGAAAGACACCAGAGTGTTATTTCATACTGTATCAGGACTGACAGAAACATTCAGAATTTATTTTAACAGTCTGACATATTTATCATTACATTAATATCAAAACTGTATTAAAAAGTGAATTTCAGTACATGCAATGAGAAATTTGCTACACTACAAAAGCACTGATAATAGTGTTATCTCTTCTGTTCCAGCAAATATAACCTCAAAGAGGAAGCTTCCCTCTACTGACAATTCAAAGTATTCACATTATGACTCTGACACTTGCATGGCTGATAAGAGACAAAGTCAGAAAAAGTTTGAAGGTCATTCTTTTGTCTCCCTTGAAACTGGAATTTTTAATACCATCTAGCAAGCCTTTTCTGGGAAACTCTTTCTTTGGAAATGCACTCTATTTGGGTAGATATTAAAATGCAACTACTGCGTGACAGAAAGTATTCTAGGCAGGTTATTTTTAACATGACATATTAAGAAAAAAAACTTCAGGAATAACAGAACTGACCTTTAAATTAAAAGAAGCAGCACTGTGATTAGGAAATACACCTATACATACAAAAAGTTTTCTAGTTATGTTAAAAGATTAAGCTTTTAAAACTGATTACGTCTAGGATCTAAGTAGTAAAATGAACACGTATTTTCATTCAAACTTCCAAAGAGTTCTATAATTATAAGAATTATAAAAATATTAAAGAACTGAAATTGTGTTGGAAAGTCACGGGAAACAGGATAGAAAAATATTTCTAAGCTGTGATCTGTTAAATAGAGAAAAATTGTATTGATAGCATGTTAAAAAAGCAAATTATCCTCATAGTACACTAAAAATGAATAAATGACAAAGGGGCCAGGATTCAGCCACTGTAATACTTCCAAAAAATTACACTGAAAAGTTTTTACATACAAAGGATGCAACGTATTTTTAAACTATTATCACACATAATCAGGTTTTAAATTGTTTTATAGTTCTCAGTTGAAAAATTAAATTTGATAATTAAATGAAAAATACATCAAACTTGTCTCTAAAAGAGCTAAGTAAAGTCAAGATGTTAAATTGAAATAATAATTAAAATTATTGAGAATTTGAGTTAGCTATTAATTACCCACAGACACCCTCCCAATTCCCCACCACATCTCTTAACACCGAAATTACAAATTTGGAGTAAGGAAGTTTACCCTTTGGTATACTCATTTTCTAAACATACATTTAAAGAGGCATTTTTACTGTCAATAAAAAATTATAAGATTGAAGAGAAAGGATCTTCAACCTAAGTAGACAATATATTTTTGTATCCAATGTACAGTCTAACAAAGCCCTTAACTTAGGAAAGCAAAGCATTTAAGTCAAGATTCTGAGGAGCCTACAGACATTTGGTCTTTTCAAGAAATAAGAGAAAAGAGCAGTACAGCGCTACTAACATTAAAGCAGAGAGGACTCAAAGCTGTATCTTAGCTTTTGTTCATAGATATATATGTATCAGCAAAAAATGGACATAAATTTATCATATACAATATCATATTCTTTTAATGATCTTTTACCAGAATACTCCTGGTAAAATATAAGACACACCTTCTCTTAGAACAGGCATATTGGATACAAATCTGTGACTGAAATGATCATGGAACTAGAGCCTCTTCCACAAAACCACTCTTCATATCAGAATGAATTTCAAAATTTGACTGGAAGAACACCACAATTACTGATATAAAGATGCTTATGTTGAGCTGCTCTGGACCCAAAGACTATGTTTAAATTAGCAAGCAGTGCATTTTAATTCTTCAAACCCAATATACACACTGCACACGTCTCAAATAGCTCTATTTCACACTAGTTCCTCTTTGGTCCAAGAGACTGAACAAACCAGTACCATCTGGGAGTGTACAGGCAAATTCCTGAAGTTCACCTTCTAGCATTATTTAATGCAAAAGGATCATAGGTCATGTTCCCTTTTTATTGTAAATCAAAGTACAGAAGGTGAGCATAAAGGTGGCATGGGCATCAAAAGAGCAACCCTTGCCTGCAGAAGCTTGTGTGGAGGGATTTCAATTGTTTGTTCTTCACTAAATGAAGCTTTCCAATATTTTAGCAGAGTTGGGAAATTTATAAATTAAACAAACAGAAGAAGCCAGAAGAAATACAAATTAAAGTCTTTGTACTGTTGTTTGTTTTTTTTTTTCAGTTTTTTCAAAATATTTGTAGACCTGAATTTGCTCCAGTGGGTTTTAATACAATAGAGCAATATAGTAGACCACAGGTCAGCATGAGCAACACCTGAAGTGGCATATTCATTCTCATCACAGCCTTGTTGTTCTATATTTTCCAGAGCTAATTAATAATGATGTAAGTGAATATTTATTGGGATTTTAAATGACTAATAGCATAATTTTAATTAAATTTTGATCTCAAATCAATTCTTAAAATCTGTTATTAAACTGCAGCTGATCCAATGCTTGCATTATCTCCATTTACTGCAACAGACTTCTAGCTAAACGCTCATCCAGATCTTTACAGTGCCATACAAAAGGGCTGTGGGTACTATCATGTTGTACTGGTTTTAACACCAGCAGGCAAATTACACTCCAAATAAGCCACTACCCTCCCTGCCCTCTTTTTGGAAATTTCCTTATTTTCAGCATTAAGAATATCATAAATGACAGTCCTGGACAAGACCAGATAATATTTATTAAGTCATTATGACACTGAAGGAAGCGTTCTCTAGCTATAAACAAATAAAACATCAATAATAAGACCTACTCTGAATTTTTTTTTTCAATGACTGGTATTTAGCCACACAGAAAACTATGGAAAAATTCCTACTTTTACACATCTGACAGGGATTACTCTGGTTAATATGAACTATGGAATATTTTTTTCTTTTAAATATCTTTTAGAACACTGAATATAAAAAAAAACAAACCATAACCCAAATTTTTCTTTCATTCCATTGACCCATATTAGAAGTGTGAGAGACTGGTAAATGCAGACAACTTTATTCTTTTAAATGGTAGTGTTATTTTTATTTCATGTAGAGCATGTAGCTATGCTAAATGACCTCAGGACCTGTAAACACGAAGGAGATTATTTCATGCTTTTGTTTACTGCTCAAACGCTAGACTTTCAAGACTGTCAGTAAAGAACTCTTTTTAATTTGCTCTGTACCTGAAGTTGAAGAGCTGCAGCCTTTATCAGCTGTGGTTTAAATATTAATGATAGATTTCTATGGGGAACAGTGAAAAATGCCTCTTTTTTGCAGTACAAACATATACAGAAGAACTACAGTCTATTTCAAATAAACATGAAAGTTTGATTCTGTGAGTACTGAATACTAAGAGCAGGTGATGCACACAAAATCTGCTCCTCAACCCACTTCTGTACATAATATTAGCTTGACACAAGATGCCTTTAAAATCTTTGAAGAGCAGATCAATTATATCTGTTACACACAAGCAAACCCTCCTAAGATGGGCTATAATTCTGCAATGTCTTTTAAAGTGACAGACAGAGGTGTGTGTGCCTAAAGGCTAGTGTGAAACAAAAAAAATTCCTTGTTGTAAAGCTCATGTAAAGCCTACTCCTTTTGTGAACTTGCTTCTCAACAATGTGGACATAAAAAAAGTTTGAATGCTGACCAGAAATCAGGGTAAAAGTTAAATTATGTCCTCCCCATACTCCAAGAATAAGGACAAAGCAGTTTGAAAACAATAATTCACTTACAAACATTTTGGTGACTTTTTTGAGAAATACTGCTTGCTGCTTACATAGCAAGACAACTGACTTAGCAATGTCAGCTTCTAAATATAAGCATTTATAATGTAACAGCCATGTAAGCGATTCTTGAGCAAGATCTAATTGGAACTAAAAAAAAAAAAACAAACTTTTCACCAAATAGTTTAGCTTGAACATGTCCCTGGGACATAATGGAAGAGCAGAAAGCTTTAATATTAATAACAATGTTGTATGGTATTTCTGGTAACACAAGCTTTATAGAATTTGCAAAACAGTTTTCAGATATCCAGGATATTTTACAGTGACTACTGAGAAGACAAAAGTATATATGTATACTTCATTTTATAAATTCAAATTATTTTATAATTACAATAATTAGAATAAACAGAAGCACAACACCAACCAATGAACATTAGATAAAGAGATTATTAATCTGAGAAATACAAAAGAGTCAGGAAACAAGGTCCTTAATTTATTGAAAGATTCTCATTGTTTCTTCTAAAGGTAGGAAAAAACTTCTTTCTGCTATAGAAGCATTATTGTGCCAAAACAAAAATGAATACAAACCTGTTCCTCCTTCAAGTTGATTTTCACAGTTGCTTTGAACAGGTCTATTGTTATATAAGTCACAAACACCACCAACTCCTCCTCTGCTCCAACCAACTACAAAAACAACTGAACCTAACAGTCAACTCCTGCCTTTACCAGAGCACCTACTTTCACATTCTGTTCATATGTATAACTCTGCCAAGTACCAGCTTATTCTATTTTAATTTTAGTATAGGAATAGTTTTTGCCTATCTGAGCACACCAGATGAAGTCAAAACTGATTCTTTAGCTACCAGGGTTCAGACTCTGTTTAATCTTAATACAGTTTTGCTCCTAGAAGTGGGGAAACTACCAAGAGCAGGACTCTTTTAAATCTCAAACCCAATGGAACAAATAATAGTAGTTGCAGCATCATTAACCTCGAGAATATTTATAATGCTGCAAAAGAATATGTAATGAAAACAAGGAAATTTGTAAGGAAAACAGGTTTGTGAGTCTGACTATGACATATATCTACCTAATTTGTGTGGCAACATCTATAAACAAAAAAAAAAAAGTCTTCTGAATGATTCAAAGAAAAGAAAAATGGAAAAAATGTATAATCTGCTACTTGCTATCCGAACCTCAGAAATATTTGATATCTAATAGGTGAGTTATATAGCACCACCCTACTTGCCTTTGAAGGCAGAAGAAGAGACTGCATGTACAATAAAACCTTTTCGTTTACCTTTTAATTTAGTCCTTATGTCTTCTTCTACTGTATCTTCCTTCAGTAACAGTCAGTTAACATGAAAGGTTAGCCAAAGAAAAGAATTAATGCTGGCACCAGAGCTAGACAAAAAAAATGTCAGAATATTTTTTTTTCCGTGAAAAACAAAAAAGCATTTTATATTTAATAAAATATCATATAGCAAATAATTTTTGCCTTGCAGGAAAAAAGAAAAAAACAAAACAAAAAATATAAACCCAACCAAAAATTCCTTAAGTTTAATAAAAAACCACCATAAAAAATGAGTAACAACAATAAAAAGGCATCTTTCTGAGCCAGAGATTCTGGGTGAATTAGTCCATGGAGGACTATCTGAAGGATGCTGCTTCATTTACATTAACACACTCAAATGCATGTTCCTTCTCTTGACACAGTCCACAGGCATAAGAGAAGTGAATCTGTTACACAGAAATGACAACATTAGAGCTAACTAGCAAAACTATATGGAAAGGCAAGAGCTTACCAACTCTAGAAGGCTCTGCAGGATAGAAAATATTTTGAGACTTCCTTAGTAGTTCACAAGACAATTCCCAACTGCTGAAATTTTACTTCAGGAAAAGAATCTTGCACCCATTATATAGGCTATGTTTCTACAGGGAATAGATAAGATTCACAAAATAATTGATCAAAAAGAGTGAAAGATGGTGTTGCACAACATGGAAAATATGCTCTTTTCCTCTCTTCTGCCTTCCCCAGTCTCCAAGTTGCAGGATTTCAGAAGAAAACAATTGTTTAACAGGTACAAGAAGAACATCTGCATGGCTCTATTGAAAGAGCAAAATCTATACAGAGAAACATCTCTGAGTACTTCAGGCATAATATTTTCTTGTTTTCAGTGTGGATTTTGTAGTGTCACTAAAGTAAAAGTATGCAGATAGAAGCTCTGAAAATCTGTACCACTCACCTAAGTCCAAATTTTATTAAAGTCAACAGTAAATTCTTATTAAGAACTCAGCTAATTCAGCTTTACTGAAGAGGAAGAAAAATTTTACCATGACTGTTTCTGAGGGAAATTAAAAACAAAAGTTAAAAAAATTAAAAGGCAAAACTAAAAAAAGTCTGTGGATGGTTAAACACTGGGATAGGTTGGGAAATCTCTAACCATAGAGACATTAAAAATTCTCTTAGACAAAGCTCTTTGTCTAAGAGCAACCTTTGAGCAAGCAGCTGGACTACACAATCTTCAAAGTTACCTATTAATTGTTTTAATAGATAAGGCTCTTACCACATACATCTCCACAACCAGTAAAGTCCAGGAAGACAGAAAAATTTGATTGGCATTTAAGCTGGCTTTACAAAAACAGCTCTTGTTTTGTTAGCAACAGAAGAACATGCACCAGTTATTCCCCATGTGCCATTCTGGTTTTCTGCCTTAAAGTATATTTTATGGCATTGCATTATCGTTCCATCTTCAGATACCTCAAAAATTCACATACTTGAGAGGCCTCCCTGGTTTCTGACATGAGAGCTGTTCAGCAGAAAATAGTTCTTCCAAATGAAAGTAAATGGCTGCTAGCAAATTCTAGTGAATTCTTCCTACAATAAAAAAAAAGAGTACCATATATTGTCTAAGGTTTCCCTTTTCTAATGTCAAGGTAGAAACACAGGTTATACAGAATGCCAGATACAATCACTCTTGCAATCTTAAAAACCTTGCGCTGCCAATTGATAACTCTTTTGACTAAATCATGACAGAAACCTAATTTAAAAGTTTTAGAAACTCTTTACTTCTTGTAGCTTTTGAATAGACTCACTGCTTTGATAACAACAGGGAAGCTATTTCATTAAAAAACACTCATAAGCAATGCACTTCTCATTTCAATCCAGCATGCCACTATAAATAATCAGCTATTCCAATAAAATATAAAGATATATTATCAACAGTACTATGGCTGTGATTAGTGGCAACAGATGAACCAAAATATTGCTGTGACAAAAGTCAGGCCAATCGGGATACCTTATCTTAGGTACTGATAATAACCTGTATGAACTCTTTTTTATCTGAAAGCAAGACAAACAAAATAATTTATCACACAGTAAAGTGACTTCTGTCTGTATTGCACTGCTACCATCAATATGGCTACTTTTAGAAAAGTCAGGCATTACAAAGACAATCTTGGCAAACTTTACTTCAAACATGCTTCCAGATACACTGAAGGCCAAAGGACAATTAATTTAATGTGGCTGACTGAGCTTGAAAGGGTGAGTTGTTATTTAAAAATGTTCCAAGAAACCATTCCATAGATTTTAATTAGATTCATATCAGAAACCATAGAAGAATTAACCTTGGCAAGTGACATTTTATCCTCCTTAGCAGCAGAGGATAGTGCAAATTAAGAATCCCAATATTCTTAGCATAAATTTTTCAGAATACCTTTGTTTTGTATTAAAAAATGAGAAAAATATACCAGCAGTCAAATATATTTTTCATTTGACTTCAGAAACATACAGTTTACTGCATAACTGTATCAGCAAGAGAAGTGAGTAAAGATCTGTGGTTATAAAACTACAAAAGGTAAGAAGGGGAAATAACCAGGATGAACAAGCTCTACATTTTAACAAATATTTATATTTAATGTGGTATTATAAGGTGTTTTATAAAAACCTTATAATATCACATTAAATATAAAGATCTTTTAATACACAAACTGCTTCCTAAGGACACAACTTGTATTATACTTAAGGAATTTCAACAACCTTTTAAACATAAGACCAAAGAAAATTCCAATTAATATAGTGGTAAATAATATTATTGTCCATTTCAGAAAGCACCAATTTACACAGGAAAACCACCTAATATCTGATAATAAAATACCATATTTTCCTCTTTACACACAAACTTTGCTAACTTCTACTACTTTCTTTTAAGAGAAGGCAAGAAAATTACGAGCTTTGGAAACCATATTAATTCAGCATTTTAGATCAAGTTTGTCCCTTCCCCTGTTCGCATTTAGAGCAAACTTCCAGCCATTTTAAAGATGCAATCTTGAGCATAGTGCACAGTAAAAATTTTAGAATTTTTATGAATAATAATAATAATAAAAATAATAATAATAAAAGGCAGCTAACTCATGGACAGATATACATAAATGCTCTTTTAGCCATTGCTGCTATTTGTTTAAAAGTTGATGAAAATCTAGTGAGACTTCTTTGCTATTAGGTCGATTAAATAGCGGCAGAGCTACCTCTACAGAAGGCTCAAACCCATGTAATTGCTTTCTCCATTTCTACTTCTCTCACCACCAGCTCTATACAGGTCAAGCTCTGAATATAAATCAGAAGTCTCACAAGGCTTTACACATAGACACCAACAGAATGTTTAATTGTCACTCTCAGTCCCAGTAAAACAGACTCAGATTTTAGCATAACACAGTCAATAAGGGCCCAATCCTAACAAGATTATTTGGCAAAAGATGGAGAACTCAGGAAATAAAACAGAAATAAAGAAATACGTGTCAAGATCAAAGACTAGCACAGTTTGATAAACATAAACCAGAACTGAAATAGCAAACAATGTTACTGTCTGATTCAGCTTGCTACATAAAAATGGATGCTCTTCCTTGTGGACCCAAAACCTGAAATTAGCTGATAGCAGTAGGGAATGAAGGAACTACCTACAACAACTGCAATAAGACAGACCATCAGCTTTATAGAACAGACCACACAGAAATATATAAAAATATTTCAAAGCTTCAAAGAGTACAGTCATGCAGTTAAAAGCAGCTTAGTTAATCATAAACACAATGCAAAAGCCAAGTTTTAAGAACTGGTGATGTTATGTGCACAAGATACTGGCAAGAGTAAGTAGTGTTGTCTAAGCAAAGGAAACAGATGTCCTTTCATCTTTTGAAAAACCCTCAGGAATTTAAGAACAAATTAAGTGTCATCTAAAATTACAGCAAGAACAAAGTAGATAACAGGAGATATTTGAGGCAAAGAACAGTTTGTGAAGACAGAGTATTACTATTTTCAAAGTCTGTTGGTATATCAGGCTAGTATAGAACTGAACCACTAACTTACATGAAATCAGAAAAATTAAGAATCCATAATTTTGAACCTAATAATAAAAATATTAAGCTTGGTGAGGTATTCCATGCATCCTCTTAAAACCAGAAATTTCTGTGGTAAGACTGTCAACAAAGTTTCACAGTATTACATGCAAGTAATCCTTGCAAAAAATTGGCATGCAAATTTCAAATTGTTACTAAATGCTAGACATTGGAAAGAAAGTGATGAGTTAAATTTCATCCAGATGTGAAGACAGCAGCTAGTGACAATTCACAAAGTGTTACAGTGAATTATCATGGTTGAATAAATCTCACAGAAGGCTAGATAAGCAGATTTATTGCTTCAAATTCAAGAAATACAAATAAATGTTAGAAAAATGAAACAGGAAAATGTTCAAGTGTTATTTGAAGGAAAAAAAACCCAAACCACAATGTAAAATAGGTAAGGATTTATAGCCTACTTATTAAGCTTCTAACACTTCTCACTTTCAATGACAACTACACTGGTCAGTGATAGCTTAATTAAAGAAGGATCTTGGTAATCCTGTATTTATTATTCTAAGAATTTAACTGGTTTTACTTACTGTCACATACAAAGTGGTCAGAGCACTGACACATATGAACAAGGAGAGACAGGTGAATCAGAAGCACAAATAACTTACCTGGAGTCATAAAATGGATCAAAGCCAGAAAAGAATGTATTTGGACCAGTACAAAATATTAGTATCTAGAATTTAAAACCATTTTTGCTATTATTTCCATTACTTAGTTGGGTGTTCTAACATTCCCAAAGTAGTAGCACTTCAGACCCGTAGGATATGAGTTCACACTCTGAAAATGCAGACAAGCCAGCACAAATTCAGGAATATTTTAAAATTATTAAATGCAGAGTATACTTCCAAAACAGGGGTTTAGGACAGGCAATATGTGTAAAATTGGATATGGTAAAAACTAATTTGTCACAAACAGTGCTTTTTTTATTCAATATTTCTTCTTTCTGTCACTCCACTGAAATGTGTCATAAATTTAATCCTGCAAGGCAGTAATGAAAAACTCCAAATTTTCATAAACAGCATTTTATTGAGATTATTTATGTATCATCAAATCTATATCTGAATAACAAAGTTCACAGATGAAATCCTGTTCTATTAATACATCAATATTCTGCTTCATTCCTGACAAAACACAGATTGGTAATTAAATTTAAACCATCATTTTTTGCCATTTCAATTAAGATATGACACAAAGAGAGCTCAAAATAAGTCTTTTCTTTAAGATGCAATACAGTTTCCTTTAACTAGTGATGGATAAAACAGAAAATAGCTCAATGGACTGTGAATTATTAAAAAAAAAAATCTTCCTGGTTATTGCAAGTTTTGTAGATTCCATCTCTAGAAATTGCTTTAAAAGTGGTAAATAACAAGGAGTGATTAGGAACTAGCCAAGGTCATTTTTACTTTCCTAATAGGCAGAGAGAGTTTATTCTTCTGAGATCTGATGAACATTTGTTAACTTGTGAGCAGGAAGAAGCAAATAAGGTAATCCTTTATAGGCAGCAGTAGCAGGATATAAAAGTAATTTTGTAAGGAGTCAATGGTAAACTACTTAGTAAAGCTGATAAAGAGATTAAATTGAAGGAGCACAGAGATACAGGAAAAAGCATTCTGTAAAAGCTGGTGGATGAGTTAGAGGCATGATGGGAAATAGTATAAAGCACATGAGCGTCTCCTTTTCTAACTAAAATGATTGGGAGAGGAAGGTAAGAGGTTACAAACCTCAAAGGTTTGTGTAAAAAAAGTTTGTGTAGCCTAAAATGTAGGAAACAAAACATTTGTTTTCCACTGTGTGAGGAAGCACATCCCTACAAAAAGACACAATGCCTCCATTTGCCTTTGGGCAGTGGGAATTGTGTGATATGGAACAATTTTTAACACATTCACTACAGCTAGGAGCGGCAGAGAGAGAAGTTTCAACAACACAACCACTCATGTCATTGCTCAAATCAGAGATGGTGGCACCTTCTAAAGATCTGAAATTCCAAAACAGACTCTGCTTGCAACTAGATTTAAGACTCTGACAGGCTTTCAGATAGTGCAATTATTCGCAGTTGTAGGCTCACTGCAGCAAGTGACTGTTTACACATCCTTTCTCCTCAAAATAAAATTAAAATAACCAACTCACCACTTGTCCATTCTGAGGATTTTTATGTGCATATGGTGGTCCACGGATGTGGTTCCACATCTGACCAGATGTCATAGCAAATACAACGCACTAGGGAAAAAAAAAAAAGAAAAATTAATTTACTGTGAAGGACTGAACAGAAAACCATTCTGCTGGTCACTCTTCCTTTACATATATAATTTTTTTTCACTAACCAGACACAGCATCTACCCCTATTTGAATTTTAGAATAGCATCTTCAGAAGCATTACTTTCACAAAATTTTTAATGACTTCTACCATTCTGAAAATGAGTTAGCTCAAGCCAGATTTTCCAAATCTCACTTGAAATACTCCTAAATTTATATGCCACATTTACATATCTACATGACAACAAGTACTTGCAGCAATAGAAGGCACTCATTGCAAATGTTCTGGAAACCACTACTCGATTTATACAACCTTCCATGAAAATATTTCTGCTTCTAAATCTTATACAAATATTTATCTTACCTTTTTGTTTTCACATGTCTGAAATTATAAATAAAGTACTAGAAAAAGCCAGTTATTTAAAAAAAACAAAACAACCGTCCTATTTTATGGAATTCTCATTATGTGTCCTATATGGTTACGAATCATTTTAGCTATGGCAAATAGCAATGGTTGACTTGCTGGAAAGGTTGAAAATTCCCAACAGAAAAAAGTGTGAGGTTAGGTTAGGGATGTGTAACAACTGTAAAAATGGACCTTAATGCTTGCAGAAGATCATACTGTAAGACTATTTTAAAGAAGAAAGTATAGTATTTTGGATTATCAAGTGAGAGAAATAGGAAATATGTATCATCTAAATATGTCTTTTGTTTTATCAGTGCAGATAATCTTTAGAAAAGCTGTATTTTTAAGTTCAGTACATGCTCATTTTTACTGTACAACAATATTCCAAAAAGCATCATAAAGTCATACAGATATGGCAGATGGATCATGAATGTAAAAATTTATACCACAGTGAATGACTAAACCAGGGTTTACTAAAACCCTTCGGAGTGTTTTCTTTAAAAAATATTTTGTAACATGTTTGTGAAGTAAAAATAAGCTAGTGTAGCTCTGTATCTTTGTAAATGCAGCATTGCTACCTCTAGAAATAAGAACAAGGCCTTACTATGGAATCTTGTCAAACTTTAATCAAATCTGTCTTGGCTTTCCTGGCTTTTGGTTTTGTTTCCATTTGGGGTGTAGGTGTTTTTTTTGTTTGGTTGATTTTTTGGGGTCTTTTGCTGTTGCTGTTTGGTAGTTGTTGGGGGAGGGCTATTTAGTTAAAACAGCAATTTTTCCAAAGACCAGGTGACCATACCTAGTTTACATTACACTGGCATATTATTTTTTCCCCCCTATTCTGTTTAGGATGGAATAGATAGGACCAACATATTGATGTATTACAGTAGTGATAAGATGACAGCAGAGACAGCCAAAGTGTAAACATAGGCTACAATGTGTCAGTATGGAATGACAAGAAATGATGCACAGGATTACACTGGAGATCCCAAGCCTATAAATATTACAATAGTGAATAAAGAAACACAGATATGGGAGAATGTAGAAAACAGTTTTAGTGCTAACAAAGAAAACAAAGGAGAAGCATGCAACATTTTTAAGATCACCTCAATTTACCCTGTAAATTGTGATGTAAAATTTTGTTGCAGATCAGTGAAGAAGCACAAAGAGTGAAGTAGCCCCAAATGGACCCTAAGCCAAGGAGGAAGAAAGCAGCAGCATCATACTCCTCCCAGCAAAGACCAAGGAATGCGGACAACTCATCATAATACCACATCACCCCAAAGCAAAAGAATGATCTGCAGATCCAGAGAGAAGCAGTGGAAGAGTAACAATGACATAAGAGAAAGCCAAAGATACCAAGAAATGCATGCAGAACAATTTAATTGTGGCGTTATTAATGAGATTTCTCTTGTAATAGAAATAAAAGATACATTTTCAAATACATTTTAATTACTACTTTGCTGTAGTGCTAGAATTTTAATTACAATAAGAAAATGTTCCTAATTTTAATATAAACTGTGTTTCATTTTGCTTTTAACAGGATTAAGAATGTAACAGCATAAAAACTAACATGGCAGATGAAGACATTCTGATAGTGATTGCTAGAAAATAGATTGTGTTTTTAATAATAACATGCAACAAAATTTAAAGAGTATACAGTGACATTACTGGGAGAAGAGTAACATAGCTACTTCTATACCTTGCAGATTGTTTTAGCAGAGAAATTGATACTGCTATTTTGGTGATGATTCACATAATAGCTTATGTGAAAGAACAAAAGTGTAGAAATTGAAAGTATCAAAAGTGAGGTGAAATATTTAGAAAGGCAAAAAATTAGCTGAAAAGTCAAACATTGAAAGATAACAGATGCATAGAGTACACAAACTGTGCCTCTCTGAAAGCATGCTTTCCGTGAGAAGTAATTTTTATCATTTTTAAATAACTGTTTGTAATTTATATTCTCTAGGGCCAAATCTGCTTCCATATGGAAAGATCAAAAAGACTCTACCCCATTTTATATACAATCATATATTTCGTAAATTATAAATCTCCCAAATTACTGAAGATCTTTCATGCTTTAAATACCACACTGTGAGACAGTACAGTATCTAACAAAAAAAGTAACTAGGAGACACAATAGTGGGGAGAGGAAAATCTCAAGTACAAACATAACTGAAAAGCAAGGACTCAACAATATGGTTATTTAACCTGAAGGCACCTTTCATATTCTTTCAGTTCAGACTGTTAGCGACCAAAAAACTAATTTGGTCTACCACACACTGGATCTGCAATGATTTCCTTCCATCATGTTCCTTTTATGGTGTTTTTCCAAATTACTTTTTCATCAGGCAAAATACATTTTCCAGATTCTTACTTGTCCTTTTCCAATCTACATCTAATTTTAGGTATCCTAAGAACAGAGCATTTTCATCATATTCCTTATGCAAGAAATTAGTATGCTACATATAGTGCTTGACATTAAAGCTCATTTTGCTGAGCTCTATATTCTCCAATTACAATCATCTGTGTAAAAAAAAAAAACAACATTGGAAAATACAGACTTCCACTGTGTAAAATACACACCATTATTTGTAGAACAGATGTGTGCATCTGTAACTCACACTGATACACAATGTTTACCATCACAAATGGCACAGTTTCCATAGGATCCTATACTTTGGGATCCAAATATTTCCAAACTAACCATTACTGTGAGTTGATTTTTCCCAGTTAGAAACTTCGCCAAATTAATTCCTACGAATTATCAACTTGTTCACATTTACTCTCATATGCAGAGAAATTGTGCTTTTCTGCCATTTTCTTGGATCTTGTAAAAGTTCAAATGATGAAAACTGGAGTAAAGGAGAAGATTCATGTTGAGCACTTATCTCTGATCACAATGCCACTTTTCCACAGAGCAGAGTCTGTATTTCAGCAGCTCCACAGAGAGGAAGACTATAGACACACCTTTCCTCCATCTACTCCTTCTTTCTTCTTCTCAGACCCCAAGAACACCACTAACTGCCACCTGATTTATCACTGGAGTTCAGGGTATTTTTCAGGGTTTGAGCTATTTTAAGAGCTTCCAGATTTAGGTAGCTTATTTTGCATCTTTTGCATCTAAATGATAATAGCAAGCTGAGTATTTGGCTCTGTAGCCAAACACTGGTGTTCTAGGTAAGTACACTCCATGTGTAGATGGATCTGCCGCAGGACCTTGTTAACAAAT
>LTAT01000006.1:41924076-41978478 GCA_003286495.1 Chlorodrepanis virens
AGGAGAAGATTCATGTTGAGCACTTATCTCTGATCACAATGCCACTTTTCCACAGAGTAGAGTCTGTATTTCAGCAGTTCCACAGACAGGAAGACTATAGACACACCTTTCCTCCATCTACTCCTTCTTTCTTCTTCTCAGACCTCAAGAACACCACTAACTGCCACCTGATTTATCACTGGAGTTCAGGTTATTTTTCAGGGTTTGAGCTATTTTAAGAGCTTCCAGATTTAGGTAGCTTATTTTGCATCTAAATGATAATAGCAAGCTGAGTATTTGGCTCTGCAGCCAAACACTGGTGTTCTAGGTAAGTACACTCCATGTGTAGATGGATCTGCTGCAGGACCTTGTTAACAAATTACAAGTGATACTTCCTTGACGGCTTCCACCCTTTGTTTCACTAAGGAGGAGACTGCTTTAAGCTCACCCATGGTGCATTTGTGTGTAAATCACGAGGTTTCTAAGAACAGATAAAGGATAAATTAAGCACCAAGAGTTCCAGCAGAACACTGAATTGCAAGCAAGACACAACTTCACAGGTACATAAGCAGAATATCTAAACTTCTTGGTCTTGCAAACTTTGAAAATTATTTACTTGTGTTTAATACATCTCCTTCTCAAAGGCCTAAGTTTTGTTTAACACTGTTTGCTAGTTCATCAAACAAAACTGCTGGAGACTTAAAAAGTCATTTAGCACGCCTTTTGAAGAGAAGCTTCCTATTAGCAGATAGTATACAAAACCAATAATGAGATTTCTTTGCAAGTTTATACCCAAGAACATGGGAAACTTTGTAATGTAAGAAAAATAATTAAATTTTACAATCCTTTATGAATATAGTTAAATTCAAGCATAGGTTCAATAAAAAGTGGACACACGACAGCTAGTTCTATACTTTATTTATACATTGTTCTGTATATGGAAATTCTAACAATTTCAGAATTACCATTTTAAAGAAATGTAATCCTTTCTTGCCCAGTTTAGCCTTGTTTTTGCACTCAATGAGGGCTCTCATGCTATGAGATCTGTACTCCATTTCTAAATCCATCACTTATCGGATTCTCCAATAAGAGATATACAATTAAAGAACAGAGTACAAAACAGAAGCAAATAGAATTGTATCTTTAAATTTTACATCTCTAAAACCTCTAACTATAGGAAGGAAAAAAATTAAAAATCAGAATTTATTGATGTTCTTTTGGATGCCTACCTAGTCACAGAGAAACCTTTGTTTTTCTGTTTATCTTTGAATAAAGCACATTCATTTTTTATCCTCATTTTCAGAAAGGGGTGAAAAACTCACTAGTAGCCATAAAACCCTCCAAGCTCCTTTGGACCAATAATTGCTGATCAATGCACTATGTGGTGCAAGTACTGGGGAGTGTATCCACACAGCACATGTTTCTCATACCCATTAACTGTTATGAGAACAGTAAACACACACTTTGTCTCCTCATTCAAGTGACCTGTCATATTTTGCCCAAGAGAATTAAATCCTAGGCAGCTGCCTTCTAATCTCAGTACAGATTTTGTCTTCCCTGATTACACAGGTATATAGGCAAATCTGAAATATACATATAAAGTAAAACTGAAAATTACATGCAGAAAACAATGGCCTGGTAAAGAAAACACTGTCAAAAGACAGTCTAGCCAACAGAACAGAAACTCTCAGCACACATACTGTTTTCTAAAATGAAGCAATTCCTTATCTAAACTGTTAGAACCTTGCTTAGTTTATACCATCTGACCTTTTCTTCTCTCAGCTTAAGAAATGAAGAGTCCTGAAGAGTCTGAATTGCTTCTTGTACCAGCATAAAAGGACAGGAGTCTGCAAATATCTAAAGACTGAAGTCCTTTGTCATCTTTGTGTTGGCATGTCAGAGGGAAAAATATCCATAGATGAATAGCAGAATTGAATTAATTCTGCTATTCATCTATGGATATTTTTATTTGAATTAATTCTGCTATTCATCTATGGATATTTTTTATTTTTATAACAAAATAAACTAGGGGATAAATTTTACATGTGATTTCAAAAGACATCTTTTGGGATATTATGTACTGGGACTCAAGTCATCCTGGTTTGCCATCCTAAAATTCTTCTGGGTAATGTTGCAAGTGAAAATGCCTAAGGCATGCAAGATACTACAAGAGCCTGCAGCGCTTCAATGAGGGGATGAAACCACAAATATTGCTGTGGTGCAATCTAATACTGAGGGCAAAACCAATTTGATGGTCTTGTGTGAGCTGGCACTGGAATCAGTGTGTGAGATGAAACCTGTGGTCTTGCTTCTACAAGTCTATCAAAACTATTAGATGCATAATTAAAAACTGCATTCCTAAATAGTCTTCTAAAACGCTACTGGAAATACTGTCTATGAGACACAATATTTTTATATCAATTAAGTTATCAAATTAATATTTCTGGGATCCTCTTTCAAAACAGCACAGACCCTTTATGCTGAGAATTTTCTTCTAATTTATAGTAACAGATCATTCAATCAGGCAGAGTGACACCATCCATTTACCTTACAAAATAATAATATAATATTTATAGGTATTACATTAGTGACTGCCCATTTTCTTCTATGAATCACAAAAAATTTTAGTCATTAACTAAGGTCATCTGTCCAAAAGCCTGCAATCTGGAGTCCCTGCTGATTCCACCAAAAAGGAGTTATAAAATTAACTTGCGCGTCTGTGCAGGTCTGAATAAAACCAAAAGGACTTCTGGTAAATGTATGATCTTTGCTAAACCATCACTTTACAGGGTATGGGGCTTTTACTACATTGTGAAATCAGAAAAATAACAATTAAAATAGGAAAGCATTGGCTCAATGCCATTGTTACAACATAGTTTTAGATATAAGACCACTTCCTAAAACATCCTTTAAATGCTATTAATTTTTCAAGTAAACAGAATTTTACAGGGAAAAGTATTAGCAACAATATAGGACATTTTAGTTTGCCATTTTAGTTACTTGCTTGTCTATACAATCAGCAGGATGACAATTACTGAATGACATTAATACATTTCTTAAAATATTTGATTACATTTGGATCTGTCCTCAGGAGTTCAGCTGAATGTCATTATTGATTTTCTACACAGCAATTAACAGTGTTCAGATGGAAACTCTTGAGCTTCTGCTAAAGAGAATAGCAAACATTCTGAGAAAAAATTGTGTTCATTTTCTCAATTTAATTACATCTTCAAGTATTTATTGCAGCTAGTAGTAGAATGATTCTACTATTTGAAGAACTAATTTTTAACCTCTGCAAGACAAAAAAAAAAACCAATTCCACAAAACATTGAAACAAACTTTTCATCTGAAAAGTCTGAGGTATGAAATTATGATGAAATTGCTGTCTCCAGAGATAGGCTGCATGGCTAAACAAAAGAAATACCACTGATTACATATCTTTATTCGATTTTTTTTTACACAAGAATCTATTTTCTTGTGATAATTATTGCTTTAGTCAGGTTTTTGCTAAAGATTAGGAATTTAAAAAAAGGTTAGACTGATACATATCAAATGTGGGATTAACTGGTGGTAAAGCATCTTTAGAAAGTATTATCATTGAAAACTAATGGTAACCTAGAAAAATATATGGAACTAAATATGAAAGACTTCGGGAGAGACATGTCAAAACTCTGTGCTAGATCTGGGTATATTCCACATGACATCCTGGAACAGAGAAGACATTCTGATCCTAGCTTTCTAGATCAAAAGGAAAGTTCATTCTACTTGAAATCTAGTCTTAGTGGTGGTTTATTTGAAAACTTGTTCTGTATTCCTTCCTCAATGTATGGTGTAGATTAACAAACTGCTTAAATAAAGATGTTTTCCTACACTAGTAGGAAAATCTATGACAGCACATGAGAAAAACAGCATTATCAGTAGCCATTATTCAAGATTAATGCCAAATCTTAAAGAATTCAGAACAAAGAGCTTCCCTTAAAATCTTATTAATAATCTAGGCGTAAAAATTAGAATTTACCAGATACTAGGTAAGTTTATCTTTGACCTTTATGAGATAAAGCCTGCCAAAGGCCCATCAGGTGACAGTACCACAAAAAGAAGACATCTTCTCACATTTTTGAATCAGAGCAGAATAACAAACCGGTAATATGATGCAGAGAAAAGGAAAAACCAGTTTTAGGATAAGCTAAGCCTAGCAGAACTAACACACAAAGAACTATAAAATAGCCCAGGTTGAAAGACCTCAAAGACCACCTGGTGCAAGCTTTCTTGGGAAAGGGAGCCTAGATAGGAAAATAAAACATAAATGCTGATGTAGAAACAAAACTCATATTCCATATAAAATCCTAGCCAAGTCCTTTCAAGAAAGGTTAATTCACATTGAAAAAAGTTGAGGAAAAGTCTTTCAAATGATCATGGGAATAAATAATCATTTAAATGGCAAAAGAATAAAAGCTTTTTTTTATATTGCAAAAAACATGTGGATGAATTTCTAAAAAGCCGTGTTCTCCACTGACATAACTACTAGTACAGTAGAATACTGGATTGGACTCAATAATTACAGACACTATTCTAGTGTTGAAACCCATGCTTCTGATGCCATGTCCCTGAAAATTGAGCCTTTGATGCTTCTCCTCAGATTTTTCCTCTTCTGTCAGTCATAATGATGTCAGAGAAATGAGTGCTTGTTGATGCACTATAACAACATCTACCATCCCTGAATACTATTTCCTGTTAAAAACTGAGACAGCTGACTAAGTTGCACATCCCACATTTTTCATCAGTCTACTCAGTTATTTGAAAACCACCATGTAAATAAACACAGTGCAATACACTATTAAGCAAATTCAAGCTTCATTCATTAGTTACGGTTTTGAGGATTTAGTTGACTAATATTTCCAACCCACTTGGCTAGATCTAGTCTTTCCTCAGAGCTAACACTAAGATCATCCTATACTCATTTAGATTAACAGCAGAATGTTAAGGTCAGTACTATTGAAACCAGTTTTGGAAACAATTCCTTATTTTTCTTTGTTTCTCAGATCTTTCATCACTGTCTTAGAAACAGATAAGCCTTTGGGTTTTTTTCCTCAAACTTTCATTACTCTAAAGTGATATAGTCTGACATCAGTATCTATGCAAAATCAATTGATTGACATTTTGGATTTTATCAAAAAAGGGCAAGTTAAACCATAGCCATAAACATCAGAAATCATTATTGGAAATATTTTCATACTAAAGTTCAAATAAAAAACTGCAGCTCTCAGAGAATTTGCTAATTTTCAGTGAGTCACTCGTAGTAACTGATACTCACTTATGAGAATTAGACCCAGAATCTGGAGTATGAATCTTTTTCTGACAGTATCATTCTGAACAATGTACTAATGCAATGGTTTTTAATTTACCCTGTAAATAATGAAAAAAATATATGCTAAGATAAGAAATCAATAAAAAGCATATTAGTAAGGAAAATCTGCATACCAGAGCTGCCATGGCCCAGCCAGTTTTGTTATAGATGAACTCTAGATTATTTCTTCGCAGATATAACAAGCCACCAACAAGAGATACCAGAAGAGCCAGTGCAATTGTACCAGAATAGTTAGGAGGCCTGAACACTCTAATCTGGAAGGAAAAATGCAAATACAGGTTGTAATAAATGCTTACATACAGATCATCTTCCATGTGGAACACCAAATATAATGGAGCACCTGAAATCTGGTTTCAGAGTCAGCAAGACTAGTCTCTAAATATACTTTAATAAGGAAAAAAAGTACTTTCTTTTATGAGCACATACTATGAAACATCTTCATGTTTAATTTGGAACTGTGACACATTATTTATTTGCCACTCTGAAACGCTATTTCTTCAAAAGATTTGCAGGTTGTGTCTGGACTAAAAGCAGCTACCTTCGAATCGAAGTGTTTTGCATATAGTTTTGTAAAGCACATTTTATTTACTAACAATTAATTATGACCACTTGTTTTTATCCAGAATTAGATTATAACAAAGCAAGAATGGAATATAATCTGCGGAAGTTCTCACAAGTACATAAATGTTTTTTTTTTAATGTGTTGTAGAACCCTCACTTGACAAAGAAAGTTATTTAGGAAAGATGGAATTTATCGTCAACCTGTCTCAAACCACAAAGATGCATTTACCTTCCACTTTTAAAATTGCTGAAAGACTTACATGAACATCTGTTCTGTCAGCTATCCATTTAGCTAGCTGTTCAGCTGCAAATCCGATTCTCTGCAGGTCAAATGTGTCAGCTCTCTTGGGTTTACCCTTCGGAGGAAAATGCATGAAAGTCGGAGCAGAGTTCATATTCAGCTACAAAATCAGGAAAAACAGCAGGGAAAAAAATAAGTAACCTTATCCTCAAAACATAACACCATAATAGCCTCAATAACACAAATCTAATTAGCATAAAAATATCACTTGCCTCCATACATTACATTTTTAAAATATTCTTATATACAGTCCTCCAAAAAGAGCGCTCACAATATTCCTTCCAGTAGATTCTTCAGGATGTTAAATTATTTAGAATGTCGCACCCACAAGCTTTTCTACATAAGAGTATCTTATGCTTTAAAGTTCTCACACACTGTAAGACCTTTCCTGTAATTGGTAAAACAGAGACCGTGCACCCAACCAATCTATTAAAGTATATTAACTTATAATTCTAAGGGAGCAAAGAGCTTGGCATTGTTTGGCTACAAGAGACTAACCACTAGTGACTAGGCTTTTTTGGAATCCAAAAACAACTGGATAACTAGCTTAAACTACATAACTTGCCCTAGAAGTTACTGTTAATTCATGTGCTGACGCCACTGGAACTGTTCACAGTATATTAAAAAATACCCAAAAGTGATAAGAAAATAGATCTACATATACATTTGCTATTTAAAGTTTTGACTTCAGCTTTTTAAGGTAGTATAGGGAAATATAATTTCACTATGTAAAATTCCTCTGCATTCAGACCATCTCAAAAATCATACAATAAAGCACTTGAAAAAATTAAAATTAACATAAGCAAAATCAGGGGTAATACTTAAAGGTGATGCAATATAGAGCTTTCTAAATAAAGAAGGTTTTTTCAATTCCTGAAAAATGAAGTTCACACCACATTAGCAAAACTTTATACTGAATCAAGTACAAAGCTTAATTTATCAATAGAAATTACCAACTATTAAAATATTTTCCATCTAAGCAAAATAAATAGCCCTCTTCTTTACTGAAATGATTTGGAAATAAAAAATATTACAAGAAAGGCTAAGTCACATGTTGGGAAATACTTAAATAAAATACTTTATAAGCTACAGAAACATTCAGACATTGTATAGAGTTTGGTGGTAGCTGATCTGGAACTGCTTTATCATTTCTCTATAAGCATGGCAAAAGCAGCAAAAATCAAAATCACGTTACTTTCTGAGGTTTTTTTGCTTTGGTATCAGTATTACCTGACTTTGCACACATAAATGTAACATCAGAACTGCATTTCCCTTAAATCTACCTTGAAATAGTCCTCAGTATTACTCAGTCTTAACACTGTCTCTTAAAAAAAACCCTTACATATTTATGCTTGATTTTGTCTAAATGTAAACATGATTTTAAATGATACCATTTGAAATAAACTGAATTTGTGCTCTGTTATACAAGGAACAAGTTAAACTGGACTCTTCTAACATGTGTTGATTGGCTTAAGGCAAGATCAAACAAAATATTTTGTATTATTATAACCATGCAGGTTACAACATATATAAAGTTCTCCAGTCTATATATTCTATAGGTTATAAAACCTTTGATGTTTATAGCAAAAAAAACCCTTTAATTTTTAAAGCTAAATCCTAAGCCACTAATAACCATTTTTTAAACAATGTATTCTGAGATTTCAACTGGAAGTAAAAATATTTATTAAACACACTATATAAACTTTTAAAAGTAAGTATTTTAAAAAGAGATATTAATCTTTTTCCCTGAACATTTTAAGGCACACACTTCACCAAAAGGTATTTAAAATATACAGATAACTTCAAAGTTTTAGTCCTTCTAATCTGCACTTTTAGCTTCAATCAATGGACAAGAATCAAAGATAAACATGTCAGTATTTAGTATTCATTTTCAAGAGATGCCTTTTTCCTTGACTTCTCAATTTCAGAGCAGACCTTAAAGTATTCTCCAACTTTTACTCTTCATAGCCAACAAGTGAAATGTAAAACAGTCTTTTCTCCTTTCCCTGAAGAATTTCCAGACTAAATATTACTGAAGCTGAAGAATATTGTATTACAGAAAGCAATTAAAAGGCTCTTTTACTAAAGAGGTTTTTTTCCCTAAAGAGAAAATAAAGGAAATCTTTAAATGAAAATGTTACTTACAATGTGTTTAATTCTAAAGAAATGGCCTAAACAGCTCCTTAGAAAAAAAAGTTGCATGTATATATATATATATATATATACACACACATATATATACATATAATGCAGTCTATAAATATAGACTATAAACTACACTTGGAAAATGCTAGAAGTGGTTATTAGAAGACTCTATTTTCACTGATGTCACAGAAACTGCTGTGTTTTTAAACAGGAGGAAATTGTATACAAAACAGGAGTACACACCTGCAAACAGAAACTACTTTATCTTGTATTATTTAACAAATTGAGATGTAGTTCTAAAAATTAGCAATACTTTACAGTATTCAACATTTACCTGCTGAAAAACATCTGCCCCTTCGTCATAATCCACTATTGTGAAAAACAGTTTGTTTGAAAAAGCAGATGAATAGCGCCATGAATTAGCCAGCACTTGATATTCCTCATTAGCTTGCCTGTTAAGGAAAAGAAACAAATGTATATCCATATGCCATTCACTTGCAAAAAATATCCTATAATCAGCTGCAATGGTTAGATGAATTACATTTGCAGTATCATTCTCAACATACATAGAATCAACTAAAAAGTTTTAGCTCCTTATGCAACTTTCTGTTTCAAACTTGTCACCTCCAAAATTAGAAATGTGTAAAATTAAACTGTACAAGAGAAATCCCAAAATGATATTTAGAAAAAGTAATGTTTTGCATATTTAAAGTCTCAGTAAATAGGACTGGTCTGAATTGCAAGTATCAAACAGATCTGCTAGCAGGTCCATGCAAGGATATGCTTATGTGGCCCTTGAGTGTGCTATCAGGATATACTTGCTAGAAACAGCTATACATAAGGAATTCTGAAACCAGGGGACAAATAACACACAACGGTGAAAGCAGTATGTTCCTAAAATAGCAGAGCCATAGGAGAGCCAGAGAAACTGCTAAGCACTGGGGAAATGATCCTAACGAAATAAAAAGTAGGCTTGTAAGCAGCATAAAAAACTCCAGACTATTTCTCTAAAAGTTGTTTTAAATGTGACAATTTTATGCAATATACAATCTTTTCTATCAGCAAGAGACAGTGGTTTGCTACTAAATATTCTTCTAAATACAATAACCAAACAACAAACAAAAAACAACCAACCAACAAATCCACCAAAACCACCAAAGAGAACACTAACCAAAACAAACAACTTTGGTCTGAATTTACTAAGAGGAAGGGAAAGACAAAGGGAATTCAAGGACAATACTAGCAATGACATCCTCTAAACACACAGTGCCATAAAACCACGTTATTCCACAGGACAAATCTATACCAACAAAAATTCAGGGGAAAAAAAAACAACAAAATGAAGGAATACTCGCAGTGCTTTCTCATTTAGACAGACTCCTTTGCCAATTTCCATTCTACTGTTTAATCACATCCACTGTTGAGTCCAAACCAGTGTTTTACCACTTGACAACTCAGCTTTGCATTCGATAAGATTCTGAAATAGTACAAATGTGTTCTGCAGCTTTTCTCAAAACAGTGTTTCTAGAAAAACAGTTCTATGTGTTTCATGGTGCAGAACACTATTTAAAAGCTGTAAATGCAAAAATCTGTTTGCTGCAAGAGAAACTCTGCACTAAACATAATAAGAGAGAGCAAAGAAGGGGAAGACATTTACAGGATCACAGATATCATAAGACCTTCCCCATTTCTCCATAACTGAGATCAAACTTAGACTTGAAATATATTACATACAAACTCCAGCACAGTGGTGTAGTATTAAGAAATTTGCTGTACATGAAAAAAAAAATCATAAAATGCCAACACTTAAATGGAAATTGATGATCTCTTATTCCCACAAAGAAATAACATGAAGCACAATAAAACTCAACTTTCACCCTTATTACCTGACTCGGTAAAATTTACTACTTAACACCCTTAATCAATAGACAGTTTGCAATTAAAAAAAGAAAAGAAGCAATTTAGGCATTAGATTGGTTACTTCTAGAAACAGATATTATCACTAAGCAGACTAACATTCACTGTCATCCTGAAGAGGGCAGTCAGACAACATCAAAGGAATGCAGTAAAATCTTAAGCAATATCTGTCGTGCACTTTTCTGTTAAACCTGCTATATTTAAGCTGAACCATTTTTATTATAAGAACAAGACGAAAATCAGTTCATCTTGATGCCACCATTCTTCTTTATCTACCTTTGACTTGTGATGAAACAGTATTTGTGGGAAATTGAGATACTCCACTTATGGCCCCACTATTTGAGAGGTCTCTTGTTCCCATTGATCTCCATTTATTTTGCATCTTGAAACTATTTTGAATTAATGGGTAACATTTAAAGTATTATTCTGCAAAAGGCTGCATTTTTTGTAAGAGACTCGAAGCACAATTTCATACTCTCACTGAAAATAGCAAACCATTCTATGATGAACCCTCATAGAAGCTCTTGAAGGGTGTGGAAAAAGAGTCAAACAAGGAGTAGCATAAATACAAAGTTAAAGGATTACCTCACACACTTAACTGAAGACCATTCTACACACCACTATATCATTGCCAGTTGAAAAATTTCTGATAGAATAACATTAGTAACTTCTTGTAGCGCTGGTTCATTCCTTTTCAGACACAATAACAGTAAAAAGCATAAGCACTTGACTGAGAAAACTCAGTCTTCAATTATCATTTATCAATTTGACAATATCAACTGTCAAGTTTTTATCTACCTATCTCTACAATTACTTCATACCCATTCTATCAGCTTGTTTCTAGGAAGTAATGTTAATGATACAAAATTACCAGAATAATTATGTGAAAATCTATAAAGGCATAAAAGCAAAGAACTACACTTGGTCTGAACTCAACTGAATATAATGTTAGCACTGCTCGTTTGCTTGACAGGATTTTTTAATAGATGGAGAAGATTTGAATGTTATTGCTGCTATAGTCATCTCTTTAGAATTTCATCATATTAGCAACACAGGAGCTAGCAACAACAACAGTAATATTGACCAGCTGGCAGAAAATAGTGGCCAGATCAAAAGGGAATGGCTACTATTAGATTTAATCAGAAAATTCAATATACTGGAAAGTAAGCTGCTAAGCAAATACTCTGCAGAAATTCTTCCATTATGCAAGAGCTGCTCATGAAATATTAAAAGTTTTATTTTAAAAAGATTAATTATGTGTGTGTCTAGAGCAGTTAATCAGATTTGTATAACTTGAGCTATATTTAATGTGATTAATTTTATACTATTGGTCTGACATTATAGTAAGTAAAACACAAACTGAATATTAGGAAAAGAATAAAAGAGTATGGAATTATTTGAGAAAGTAGTAAAGCATTATTTTCTGGCACACTATGTACAAAACTTTAAAATGTACAGTTGGCACAGAATGTACTACCAGGTTATTTACACATTCTTATCCATCTGTTTAAAGTAAACTGTGATCAGTGCTGCAATTTACTTCCAATACAACTTCTGGCTTTTATTTGCAATTGTGCTCCCCAAAACTGAAGGAATAAGGGGCTAAATGCATATTTTGACATCTTCTTGGTGTCAAGAAGGCAATAAATTCAGAATGGTTATTTGATTTTGGTTAGGATGACTCATGTCTTGATGAAAAGCACTGAAAAAATCTACAAATGTGTCCAGAAAATTCACTAAACGCAACAGTGTATATACACTCGTTGAAAACCACGCAGGTTTTGCAATCTAGGTATCCATAAAAGGAGAAAGCAAGCTAAAATCTATGCTATTCTATTTACAGCATCCCATGAAATTTTCAATATTCTGCAGAGGAAAAGAAGATATGAGGACCTCTTCTGCAGAAGTTGCAAAGTAAAAGAATAAAAGATTGTGATCTCAGGAAGAATAAGGAGTCCGTTGTGATCCAAGTATAAAATTACTGCCTTGTTAAGCAGGACTCATCAATACTTCTATCAAGGTCCTGAAGTGCACAGGAAAAGCAATTGCAGAACTTTCAGCAGCTTGTTCCAAATTTCCTATTCCTTCATTGAACAAAAGGTCTCTCTACATTTAAGGGACCTGTAAATGATTTTCTCACTATCTGCTCTTTATCAGCTAGCAAAAAACTAAAAGACATTGGATCGTGTTTCTTCTTTCTGATGACTGCCACAATTCTTGCTGTTGATCTACTCTTGCATCAGCTACTTGATGTCTTCTGAGACTTTTTTTTAAGCAGGGAAACCAACAAAATTCTTTTTTTTTCTTTTTTTTTTCAGAATTAAAAAACCTCCTCTTGGAGGTCTGGTTGATATGGTAGATGCTAATAAAAGTACTTAAAATCTCTTCTCATGTATTTTTCCATTTCCTTCTCATCTTTTCAAGGAACACTAAGAAAAAAAAACCAACACAAAATATACATCTTTTTGTTGATAGGCTTCAGCTGTTGGGGAAAAGCTCAAGTGACCAGTCTCATTCCTCTGACCCAAACATCCCTTTCTAAATGAAAATACCCCAGCATGAATTTGAAAAATGAACTAGACAAAATCGTGAACTGTTTGATAACAAACAAAACACCTCTTGTATGCACCTATATTCAAAGCAGAGATGGCCACTTCTGCCAGTCAGATAAGAGAAGCAGACCTTAGAAAGCAAACTGAAGACTTCATATAATGTGTTTATGGAGTGGTCTGATGGTACAGCAACAAAAAAAAAAGGAGCTAATTATAACAATGGAAGATGCAGAGAGCAGTCAGCATCAGCAGGCTTGAGCTAAAGCCCTTTTGTAGGTGAAAATCAAAACACTAATCAAGTGAGGCAAGCGGGGGGGGTCACTGAATTTTGGCTGGTAAAAGGTGCTGATCACTTTGAAAAAACATAGTGATAATAAACTGAGGGAGCAGATTGCAAGATGCAAGAAGATGAAAGGCACAGAAGCTGGCAGCAAATTTTCCCCAAAAAATGCATCCAAGTTAGTCCAGTAGTTACCATTTGCCTGCATGCAATACTAAGTACAGGCTGAGGAACAGTCCCCCCCCATCTCTGTGAAGATATTCTTGTCAGAGTGAACGTGGTGAGGAACGTTTTCTCCTTCTTACATATATAAGTAATTTTTTTCAGTGGTGTGACTGATGTGGGTAACAGAGATAAACTGTCTAGTTGAGTGAAGGCCTAAGGACAAAGGGAAAAATGAAGCTAGTCTTACATCCAGAGTCAGTATTTAGAGTGAGATTATTTCTGACTGCTCATCCAAACTGATTCATCATCACAGTGCATCAAAGGGCCTTTCAGTATCTACTTCCAATGTACTGCTGAAGAATATATAAACCAAGAACATCAGTAACAGGTAAATCAATTAAAACTAACTAAGTTTAATTTCCTGTAACGAGAACAGTTTAATCAAACACATTTCCAAACATGCATTGAAAAAAATCCATCCTAACCCATTAGAAACACATTCCAGCTCTGTTTGAGAGCACATTGAATATCTAATCAGCTATTCCTACTTCATTTCCTAACACCAGCTATGTCATATTGAACTTAAATAACTGGGACAACAGAAAAAACTGACATTTATGCCACCACTAACACAGTTGTAAAGGCATCAGATGTCTTTCAATATCCTTTTGGATCAGAAAACTGGAACTTGTTTCTTTGTCCACAAAGCTTGATGAAAGAGTTCTGCATTAGAAGAAAGACAAAATTTCCTTGAAAAAACTTCCAGAAGTGTGACTAGAAGCTCTACTAATACATATAAATAGCTGCTGGTTTTCAGAAGTCTTCATGTGTTAGGACTAGATTGATTCAGACAGGATTGACTGAAAGGATATTTTTTACATACAAAAGCTTTATCTAAATATCTAATGACCCAGACTTCTTTGTATGCAGCATTTTAACACTAAATTGATATGTTTTCCATACACTTTCACAAATCATATGATTTGTGTGACTGATGTTGTAACATCCTCCTTGCTGCACAGAAATGTCTCCGATTGTCTGAGAAAAATTTGGTCAGCTTTCCACATGTATCATAGAAAGATAAAATACAGAAGTGTCAAATCTACACACCAAAAGGAAAAGAAAACTTTTTTTTTTGGATAATTTTGTGGTGCGTAAACCAACCACACTCAATTTTTAGAGAGGAAAAAAGTTCTCACTCTTGTGACAAAGTTACTCAAAGATTTCAGACTAGGTATTTCTTCATATTTGAAATATGACATTGGTTTTTTCTTTCTATGCCATTATTCCAAAACTATTTTGACTACTAGCAGTTAACTTAAATTTTGAACAAGAGCATCTTCACAGAACATTACAGATTAAGTTAAAAAATCAATTTATCCTTTAGGCAAAGTGGCTAGTGAACAGCTAACAATTGAGTAATGCACGTGTTTCAGTTCTATATATCCTTACAGTGCTCCTGTCCATTAATTAACCATTGATTTGAAAATGTCGATTTTCCTGATCATGGTTTTATGTGCAGTATGATCAACCTCATTAAATTCCTTTTATTTCACATGAACAAGTGGATCGCATCTTCACATTTATTTAAACAAACCCAGCTGAAAGTTCTATGCTGATTTTTCCTTCATTTTATGCCTAAAGATTTTCAGTTGCTACTGCACAAGATATCTAGTCTGGTCTTTCCTAAGATGAATTTTATGAGCTCTTTTTCAGTACAGTAAACAATATACAGTTTCAAGTAAAAGAAACTCCCTTAATAACAGTAATATTTATGTTGCTTAACATGCCCTACAAAAGACCTATATGTACAACACAGAAAGAATTCGCCATGGCCATTATAATGACAAATACAATGACCCTTATAAAGCTAAACTTGGTGCCTCTCCTGTAGCTTTACCCACTGATAAATAAGGAATAATATAAAACAATATAGTAAACTTTCCACTCCTGTATCATCTCCTGAAGTTGAACTCTGGCAATATAAAGAAGAAACAGCAAAGAAACTACTGAACTAAAAATTAACTTTACGTAAGAATGTTGGACAATTTGTGTACCTAATCCTTCAGCTTCACAGTTCATATAGGGAGGGTGAAATGGAAAGACCATTTATATACTCTCCCTCAAAACTGACCAACTGACTTCAATGAGAGAAAATTAATACATAAAAAGTCAAAAACCTAATAAAAAACACAGACAATTACAGATACCCAAGTTAAAGCATCAGTTGTAAATGCCACATTCCAACACATCAGAAGTCTAACACACTGTTACATCTACCAATTTCACATATAGTTTAAATAAATGTATTTAAAAACAAGAAACAGTGTTACCTCATATACAGCCTACGTTTTTCATAGTCTTAGAAAATTTTCTACTGCTTATTTAAATAGTATTTAGAGCTCCCTGCTCAACAATCCCATTTATTGCTAAACACAGTCATTTCTTTCATTAGTCATTTCTAATGCATATTTTGGATGAAGAAGGTTTTATTAGCACAGTTTCTGATTTAGTGAGGTAATTAAGTGCATGACTACCTTTCAGTGCCTTGGCCCTATTGCCCTACCATTAGTCATTTTTGGATCAACTTATTGCACTAGGAACTTGCAGAGAGAGATCCTGAACTTACAAGTCTACTAGAGACACTCTTACACATATTCAGAATGGAGCTACCAGAACACATAAAATTACTGTGATAGACAGTATTCCACAATACCTATGACCTCATGGAGAAATGTACTAGCACATAAGAACTGTCCAAAGCTGTGAAATCAGAGGGTAAGACACCTGCATGAGCACCTTGGGCATCTCTTAACTGTAGAAATCACTGAAGTGCTGTATTATTAAATGGTAATGAATCATTTTTGTCACAAAATGTCTTTGGAAAGATCATGGTTAACTAATAATAAAAGAAAGCTGATTTCTTAAAGAGAAACTCTTCCTCAGCTGTGTACATTTTATCCAACTGCAATTTAAAAATCAAAACCTGGACGAATTCTAAAATGTGACACATGGATGAAATGCGGTTGAAAAGACGCTGTAACAAGCACACGAGCCTGTTGATTATTGAACATCTACCCCACACAAAGAACAACCCTACTTGGCATATTGCACATTGATTCCAACAATCACTGGAAAGCCGAGGTAAGGAAGATGAGAAAGGTCACCAAGGTATAAATTACCTGCACACAGAGCACTGCCGCTGTGGCTGGAGAGCAGTGAACATCACTACCACAGAGTAGTTCCGAGGTGGAGCCTTCACAAATCTTCGGAATTTATCTCCATTCATGCGGATGACTGAACGCCTTGAGCTCCACTCCATCAGCTGTTCCACTTTCTCAGCCAAAAGATTCTGTAATTGAGGACAAGCATGAGGAATGTTTAAGCTTAAAATTTCAGTGCTTTGTATCTATATTCTGCATTTGCACCCTCCAAACTTCTCTGGACTCAAGATAGAAGTTATACGTAGCTGTATGTAGCAGAGTTTAGCTAATAGCATAATTTAGTCTTTCATGTAATCAATGAGACTAAGTATTTAAAAGAATAACTCAATGTGGTCTTAAACAGAAAGAATACATAAAATCAAACAGGTTGCTACCAAAGACAAGGAAGTAGAGTAAGGATCACTGCTTAACTACAAGTTACCAGTACAGCAATCATTTAACTTCAATTTAAAAAACCGAAGTTTTAGAAAACACAGCCTTATGTTGTATTTACTCTGTTTAGTAAAAATCACAGCAGGATATTGTCAGTCACTTGAGTATATAGATGAAAGAAAAATGTACTTACAAAGAGAGAGAAATAGTTACATTTAGAATTTCCTACAAATGTGGAAATTCTAGTGAATTTAAATTCAGGCAAGTTTTATATCTTGCTAGAGACAAGACTCCACTGTCATATAAACTCATCTAGGTACACTCCATTATGAGATCAATGTTTTAAGCTGATCTCAAGACTGAGAAGCACAAAATATTTTGATTGAACTACCATTGTATAAGAAAAATCTGCTTGTGTATTGTCTTTTGCTTGAAAGCATTCCATCCCTTAAAAGCAAGTATGAGACATACTAAAAGACAGTCCTCTTTATCTTTCTATTCCTGTGAGAATCTATTCAGGGGTTTGGTTTTTTTGGGTTTTTTTTTATCAAGTAAACCTGATTCCACACATGCTCAGCAGAAAGTGTTTAGTTTCCTAAGTTACCTAGGTTCAGCAAGGATGTACTGACCATGCTGTAGGTGGATATCAGGATTAATGCATCTATCTTGGTATAAGTCATCAGCTCCATGCTCACTGGCCCTGTGGAAGCTGCCTTTATCAAATAAAAACTAAAAATAAGAGTGGAGGACAATGGAATATTACAACTCAGAAGCTAAGTGCCGAGAGAAAGTGAGAAGGACAGAGAAGGGGGCAGACAGACAGGAACAGAAAGTGAGGAAGGCACACCAAACAAAGAGGAAACTAACTTCAGAAAACTTGAAGATGCAAGAACTCTGTTAAAATACACATAGATTAGTGAAAGGGTTTACAAATCAGTCAGGCTCCACTGGGCAGGGGTAGAACAAACTAGCTTAAAAAAACCTGTTGAAATAGGGACACTCTCAGAAAAGAGAGCCTGATGACAGGTAAAAGGCAAAGACTGTAAGAACTGAGCAAGAAGACAAGGTGGCTATTCTGAGATTTTTTTTAAAAAAAATTGAATAGAGTAGAAAAACTAGGTCATCTAGTAACATTTTGACAAATCAGTAATGCTATGAATGAGTAGAGAGAGATATATGAGGGTAGGAAGGAATGAACTGCAAGGATAAAGAAAAACTATATTTTGCCTGTCAGAACATCCACCTTCAAAATTATCAGAGCCCCTGAGGGGCTGTGCCCCCCTAGGCACAGGTCATCAGAAGGCCTGCGTCCAAAAGAAGCTTTGACGAGTATGGATAATGAATAGTTCTGAAATACCTGCATTTACTTGACCCTATAAAAAAAATCCTTTAGGTTTTTGTTCCTGTTCTCAGAATTTAGCTGGTATTTGTAATCATGAATGTGAAGGAGAGATTACAATTCTGTTTATCATAAGAATATCAATGATTCAATTGAAACTATATTTTTTCTTCTTCTAAAAGACATATGTTTCTGGTGGTTTTGCCTCAAGAAGATATTATGTAAGTTCTTTTCTTTAAAAAGTATCTTAAAGCAAATTACACAAAAATGAAGCTTACACATTTGTAAAATTTCCTTCAATTAGCAGTGTCAGGATTAAATCCTTGTTCATTTCAAAAGATTCACTCGTTTTGCATCAGGCACACCAGCCAGTAATGCACAATAAAATACGAGAAGCTAAAAAGGATGGGAACCAGTATATCCGAAACCTTTAATTATTCAAGCAAAAAGATAAACCGAAGAGAACTAATAAAAAGACGTAACTTTTATATTAACAGAGGAACGATGCATAATATCCTACCTGGTACAGAAAAACAAATACTTTTCAGATTAGGCCTTATTCAAAGAAAAGAAACCCATGAAATAGTATTAAGGGTATGAAAGCAAAAGCAGGATCTTGAAAGAAAAAAAAAGAAAAACAGGAGAGGGGAAAAAATCCAGCTCTATTAGTGCTACATCATTTACTTCTATAAAATACAGTTATATAGAAGAATGTCACACAGAGAAGTCCCAATTCTAGTTTTACTTGGAAGCTAGTTGTCAATAAAAATTAGTCTTGATTCCTTTAGATTCAGCCATGCATAACATCACCTTTACATAACTCTTGTGCACTACTCACTATAATGTTCTCAACCACTTTTATCACTTGCTGTTGTTTGGTTTTTCCTATATGCACTAGTAAAAAGCTAGTAACTGCACTAACTTTATATGTGTACTACACTAGGTAAAATCAAGCTAATATTTCAGGTGTGCAGTCATTAGGTGCAATGTATATACTTGCTTCACTGCATTCTGAAGAAATCTATTTTTTTCAAATAGAAAGTTATGAAATAAGACTGCAGATAGTGGTTTGCCTCACAAAACATTCTGCTATAGGCTACACTTCTCTTAGGTAACTGACTGCACTTCAATATCCTACCAATATTTTGTACGCTTTATTTCAGAAGATGTCTTCTGCAGAGTAATTAATAGAAGAGACCTTGGGACTGACATCTATAGAATTCACAGTGCAATCTTTCTGTCTTGTAAGTCTTTAGAAAAATATGAAGGTCTGATACTGGTTTTGTCAATTACAAAATATTTTCACAATTTAAGCTCCTCAGTAAGTTAGCAACCTTTTCCTCATTTCATTTAATAATGAAATCGAACAAATAAATCTGAGAAATCAAAGTTTGCATTTTAGCCATGCATTTGACTTTAAAGCTGAGTCTTAAGGAAATATGGCACATTTTAAAATTTTAACTGTCTAATTCAGCTTTGGATCAAAAAGGCACCTACTCAAAAGACACTACACTCAGACAATTGGTGCCCTGTTAACAGGCACAGGACAGGGTAATGCATGTTTTATGTATACTGAATCTTAGGATTTCAGTACATGTATATGAATGTATATGAATCTTAAGGTTTTCATAATTCAGAATCTAATTTGGATATTTTTGTAATATTATTTTTTTTAAGACAGAAGTGTAGAAAACGGAAAAACGTACTGTTGAATAAAAGCATGAGCTCTACATCAGTCAAAAATTTTCTCCTGTGCAAAAGAGTGTTGAAAAGTGAAGAAAAATTGCCAAAAAAACATGTAGAACAAAAAGGCAAAATTTTTCATATTACCCTTAGAAAAATAATCTACTAAAATCCTAGAAAGCACTGTTAGAAAAGACAATGGTCTATCCCAAATTGTTTTTGCTATGAAGCTACTGAAATCAAACACACTTTCTTTCACCCTTTACTGTCCAAATAATTCATACATGCAATTGTCATCAAAGTGAATTCCTATTAGTATTCTAGACACTTACAAATTTTATTAACTTGCCTCTTTTCACCCCCTGGGAAAAGTCTTCTGCCAGAAAAAAAATCTGGAAGTAGGAGAGAATGGCTAAATCTAACAAAACACATGCAGTGATGACAGACACAACAACTGTTACTCAAATCCAGAAAACAAGGGACACTACCTCATTTTCACTCCAGATTTCTAATTCCCTGCTCCTTTCCATAGTCTCTCCAAGTAAAGACTCTACATATATTTAAACCTAGTCATTTACAGAATTCCTCTAAGCAGATTTATGTGGATAACTGAAAGGGTTTTAGTTGAAACACTGAAGGGAATAAACAAACAAAACAAAAAAAAACCTAAACAAAAAACAAACAAACAAACAAAACAACCCAAAAACTCCCCCCCAAAAAACCCAAACCCTATGTGTGACAAAGAAAATTCTTCCTGTAAAAAGAAAACTCTGTGTGTGATGTTGCAAATAGCTACAAAAGGATCAACAGATAAGTCTGTAAAAGCACTGAGAACATTAAATCCATTAATGAAGAATCAGCCATGTATCATTTACTTATTTTCATTAGCTGATGCCACAAGCAGAATATAAGAACATGTATGACCTATGTGTGCAAACAAAATTAATGCTAATTTCTGTAAACTACAAGATTACTTGCTGCTCCTAGACTATTTTTTTGCAAGTGAAAATATATAGCACATCAACATTTAAAAAAAAACTAAATAACCCTTAAAAAACTGAGAAAATCCAAAATCCAGGAATTTTCTTACACAACAAGTAAAGCTGTTAATTATTTAGAAAATGGGATTATTTCATAAAGCGATCACCTACAAAAATTGTCTTTGCTCTTGAAATAGTGACAGTCGTCTGTATCTTTTCCTCAATCCTGTTAAGCAGATGAGCACTCCCCACTGAAAAAAAAAGCTGCTTTGGAAAACAATTCTAAAAAATTCCCCTTTAATCCCTAAGGCCGGTAAATGATTTTTCCATTTGCAATTTTCCCTATTACTGAGTAATGAAGAAAGCAAAAAAAAAAAAAAAGGCAAATTACATCTATTATAGATCTTAGTTTCCAGTGATGTGATGAAACAACCAAGCTACCTGTCAAAAAGCTAAGTGTGACAAGTTATGAAACTAAAGATGCTAGCAGGCCAAGCTTCTGGCAGCTGCACCTGAAGCAATTCCCTATTAGGGACTGCTTCTCAGTGATCCTCCATATCTCCTCTCTGCTTCTTAACCCAATAGAGCTTGACATCTACAAGCCTTCCCTTTCATACTCTGTGACTAGCAGATTAGCTACTGAAAACACACCTTTACTTATTCATTCTCCCAAGACACAGTAACTACAAGACAAAGCATAAACAACAAGAATCACCTTGTATACATACGTGGTGCCTCACTTGACTTAATCTTTTTTGGCCAGATTTTCTAAATTTCTTTTGGTCCAAATAAGACTGTTGTGGGCAGGGTGTACCAAACAACAAAAAACAAAATACCACACATATTTTCCTAAGTGCTGCTTGCTCTGTCTGTCCAGTGGATGTCCCTGACATTTTCAAGATTTCTTCTTTAGACTTCCTTTTATTTACTTTACCTTCCATTAGAATAACATGACACAGGTAACCTAAGGCATAAGGAGCTATTGGAAAAAAGCAAAGAACTAAGTCCTAGTGATATTACTCAGTGATTCAGTGTTCAAATTAGACTACCTCCCTTTGAAAAACACCAGATCTAACACTTTACATCTTACAGGTTTCAGAAGAGGTTTTAGGTTTTTCTGATGTAATAGGGTCCTGAATACTGCTCAATATGTGAACCTGGAAGACTAAGACCTCAGCTCTAGAAAGATTGGGTCAAAAGCAGTAACATGAGATATCTATACTAGGAGAAGTATAAATTAGCCAGGGAATCAATCTACTAATAAGGCTGAAGCATTGTTTATAACCGAGCCATTCTCCTTTCCTGATAAAAAATTCCAATTCACTCCAGCACTTCAAAATTTCAGTTTCTGTAGTGAAAGAAATAAAGAGTTTCTAATTAATGATTTGATATTACATTTGCTACTAGAGATGAGCTAACTACAGATTTTGTTAAGTATTTCTGAAATGATGCTGCAAATTAAAAAAAAAATAAGATGGCTCGACTTCCATGTTTCTTTTATGTGTATTTTACCAACATTAGCTATCGCAGACTGAAAAACCACCCTTGATGAAAATTCTGCTTTGTTCACTCAGGTGCATGAAATCCCCAAGAAATGCTAGCTCTGTACACAATTATTTCAGGACAACACTCATTGTGAAAAAAACAACCAACCAAACAAAATACAAACCACAAAACAAGGCTGCACTGATACTGCATGAAAAGTATCTCATAAATCTATCTAATGCATGTAGCCTAAATTCCAATTTACTTTAACTCCATTTTAGTCTTTAATTATACCAAGAATAATAGTACAGAGAAACTAATTGCCCTAATAAACACATTTCACCAGTATGTTGTAAGAACAGTTAACTTCTCTAAAAATGTGTCTGATACATTCACAGATATGCAACTACTGTTCACATTAAATTGGTGGCAGAAAGATGATGGATTCAACAGTCAAGGTGTTCTTACAGGCACTCATTCCTCTGCTGTCCCTTGGTCGCCTGATGTCTGCATAAAAATGTAATTTATGCTACCAAATGCTACTGATACATATCAGTATCCTTGAACACATAAAAATATTTTATTTTATTATCATTTATAAAACTCAACACACAATAATGCCATATATTTAGATAATTTCATATAATATTTCCTACACACTTAAAGATAGAAGGCTACTTTCCTGCATAAGACTTCTAAACAAGATCTCAAATAGCTCATGGACTTGAAAGGTAATTTCTTTGATCTGTCTACATCTTCAATCTTCTAATTTTTTCTAAGCTACTCTAAAACCCAGGGAAAAAGATTTAAATATATTTTAGTTTTATCAAAATTTATTCCTCTTCAAATTAATGCAAGCAGCACCAGTTGCTTTATCAAAAATACTTAGTCTCTATTTTGAACTTGTCTTGAAACAGGAATAGAAACCATGGGTCATGTCAAAGCTACAAACTGTGATTTCTTGATTCACAACCCTAGGCCTAATGGAGAACTCCCAGATTAAGATTCTGAATATTCCAGTGAGCAACACATTATTCTGCAGCCCTATGCTCATAAACTAATTCTTCTATTGAGAATGACTATCAGTACAGCAAATATTTTCTTCTCTAATTTCTCCTCTGCAAGAAGAGAGAAGCATGAATTAATGCAAATATTACTAACCACTAAGATACACAGAAATCTGTTTGGATACTTTTTTTTCCTTTTCAGATTATTTATTTACAAAAAGCCATTGCTTAAACATAATTGAGAAGCCATGTAAGCTGGCACAGTATGACTGACTTAATATTATGCTCCATTGACTCAAAGTCATTTAGCTGTGACAGAGGATTTGCTTTTTGGACTCTTCATATGCAATGTCTACATTGCAGCATAATACTTAAAAAAACGTCCTTTTAAGGCTGAGTAGATAAATGAAAAGAGAATCAAAACTACCGTGGTTGTTTCTTTTTTTTATTACTATTATTTTAACCCATAAGTTATTCTATTAGCAGTTTCAGAAAAATCGGGTTCCTATTACATCAAGCTGTCATTTTCTGAACATTATAAAAGTATTAACATTAATATTTTTTTACACTGTGCAAGATGCAAATAACCTGCATAATGGTTTACATGGATGTATTTTGTCCAGTTGATTTTACAAAGATCATCAATTTCCACTGAGTACAATCAAAAACTGACAACTGATTTCAAAATACAAGAAATTCACCTTGTTTTCTATTTATTACTTTTCAAAATTTTCACAATTTGTCAAGTTTTCACAAATTTAATAGTAACTTATATTTATTTAAAGTTCATCTGATTAAAAAAAAGCCTATAAGATCAACAGTATGAATTACAGAGTAAGACTCTAGTACTGTAAACAAGAGCACAGCTTATTTCAGGAAAGATAATACCTACTGCATTGCATTAAATAAACAAAATTTAAACTCTTTAAGTTTCATAGAAATAAGCTTAGGTAAAATGACTTATATGAGCATAGGCTTTTTACCTATAATTTTATTTTACTTTTTTTTTCCTTTATAAGCATGCAAGTAATTCATTACATAACGAGAACTATCAAAAGATTGAATTATGAATTAGAGAAAAGATTCTACAACAAAAGCACCAGCTAAACCTCAAAGTACATTTTGCTTAGGTCACCTTTAGACTGGAAGGATATTAGTCTCAGGAGAGCATAATATAGGACATCCAGGATGATTCCAAGAGTGCTTGTTATACACAAAAGCTAAAAAAGCTTCATTTACTCTCAGTGGAAAACAATTCAGGGTCACCTAGCAAAAATATCGCAGAAGCTCTTAAAGATGGGAAGAAATCTTTAGCTAAATATTAAAATTATGCACAAAAAGTTAAAACTAATTCTGCACATATATTTCAATTCATTAAGATCAAACTCCTAAGTCTAAATTACTATAATTTTTTTTTTCAATATTCAGAACCTTCAGATTCCTGGGAATTGGATTCAGCCATACCTTTCAGAGTGCTAAGTTTATAATTTTTATGTAGCTACTCCAAGTTAACCCTATGTACAATTATTATTTCACAAATCGAAACTCTTTCTAAATCCACGAACACAACTTAAAGCTGCAGATTATCAAGATGTTTAATATCAACTTATTTGGCCTGCTATTTTCAAATATTTCTGATTTTTAGGTAAAGTTAAACTTAACTAAGCCAGTCTTTTAAACTAGTTGCTATTTAGATTGTGACTCTGAGTTTCTGGACCCCAAGGAGTTGTTTTTGTTAAGTTCAGCTTTCTGCAAGAATCATCTCAGAACATTCAATTTACAGAGCAGAATTATGACTTAAGTACTGAAAGCCATTCAGGAACTAATACATACTTTGTGTACCTCTCCCTTGTTACAAAGAATATTGCCTTCTCAACACAGTATTAACATTGTATTTATGCTTAAAAATAAGTAACTCTTCACTTCTTCAGTGTTTGCTGAAATCAGCAGGCATTTGAAGAAATTGTATTTCTCTACTAAAAGCAAAGGTTTGACACTACAGATGTTTCTCCGTTTTCTTCATTCCAAAACTAGAATCCAGTGTCTTTGAAAATGTGAAAATGAGTTCTTTCTTTTAGTCTCAAGCACTGTATGTGAAGTGGAATGTTCTACATACAGTGCTATATAACCAGCTGTTCCCTCTCAACTTTATCGTGAAATATTTTTGCCAGCTGAATCTCTTACGCTATTAAAAAAGAAAGTGTTACAGAGTAAGCCATAAGAACTTGGTAATTCAGGATCAGGTTGCTCATATTCTAGTTTAGTACATACCAGAGCACATAGTTCTAGTACCCCATATACCCCAAATTACTGCCCTGGGAAATACGTTGCCCTGGGAAAAATTTAAATAACTTATGTAGTATGTTCCTTATGGAAAACAAACAAATCCAAAACCAAATTAAAAAAATGGAATAAAGCCCAAACAAAACCCCAAAACAAGTAACAACAAAATCCAAACAAAACAAGCAGCCACCCCTAACCTCTGCACAACTCTTGACAATGCTCAGTCATCTTCACAGTACAGAAGTGCTCACTGATGTTTGGATAGAACCTCTAGTGTTTCATTTTGTGCCAGTCACTGCATCAATGATTCTGGCTCTCATCTTTACCCTTCAGCTATTTATTTGCATTGATATAATTCCTCCTGAACCTTCGCTTTTCTAGGATAAACATTCCCAACTCTCTCAGCCCTTCCTCAGAACATTTTCAACTGCAGAACATTAGGTGGAAAGCATGATATTTAAAGGACGTGTATGAAAAGACATCACTTTACTGAAGAGTGGTTCCATCCTATTTTTTTTGGTTTTTAATTAATGCAAAGCAATTTCTGCTTTACAGAGCAGAGCATCTAGAGAAAAGGTGAATTGGACAAACACCAACAAAATTGTTCCTCTGTTCAAAGTGCATTTGTTCCTAGTTTCACAATAAAGCAACTCACAAACTGAATCGCTGTTGAAATACTGCCAATCATCTTTCCCTTTCTATCCCTTACTGCCTATTTCCCTGCATATTTGTGGAATGACAAGATTTTATGTTGAAAGCTGATAAAGTAATTATGATAGTAACTTCACAAAGAGGTAATTCACCTCAGAAATTTGAGGTTGCTTTGACTTCAGTGGAATGCTGCCAATAAATCACAGTTTGAAAGGGGTCAAAAAGCCAGAAGAGCAACAAAAGTTCAGGGCATTACTGGATTTTCTCCCCAAAAAATTAAAAAATTAAATAGAATCTGGATTGTTTTTGCTCTCTGTAGACAGGCATGCTAGAGAGACATTTTACAAAGCCATTGATAACTCAGCTCTCTTCTCTGTGGAACCACATAGAGACTAATCCCTCAAAGCCCTTAAGCACTGTGCTACTCTGAAGAATTACCCAGACAGCCAAACCACGGCTAATGCTAAGAAAAAAGCTTTCTTCCTCTTCTTCACTCTTCTCTGTTATTCCAAACACCAGGTTAAAATACAGATGCTGTATTTCCAGTCCCTGGAAGTACAGAATAGAAACTGCTACAACTACTAAACTACTACAACAAAAGGAAGTTTTATTAAAAAAATCTTATGAAAGGCTAGCTGGGGAAAGCATCGAGAATTTAAAGTGAATTAGATTATAAAGGAAGACCAGGAAGGGGCAGTAGCAGCTACTGTTAAAAGAAAGAAGTTAAGGACAAATCAATTCAACATTTGAAATGTAAAATGCAGAGAAAATACAGAATAAAACAGAGATTTGGTTCTATGAGTGAAAATATACCAGAATGAAGGGGCAGAAATTAAATTGTTTCAAGGCAGAAAAGCGCTGTTTGGTAATCAAACCAATCAATTACTTCAACAGGAAAACAATGAGACCTCAATCAAGCACACTGAAATAATTATGACAGAATTTCCTTAAGAATAGCACCTATTTTTTTTTTTTAATTGCTCCAACAAAGAATACAAGAGTACTTCAACTTTCTTCATTACTATATAATAGACATTTAAAATGAGGGTCTGTAATATAAAAGAATTTTAGAGGAAGCGAAGTGACCTATAACAAAATCAACAAATCAGCAGAGTTCTCCATACAAGCAAACAACTAGTTTGTTGTTGTCCCTCATACAGAGAATACATAAAGCATCTAGTTGAAACATATTCTGGGTATGAGTACTCTGGCTTCTTCATCTTCCAAAATATTTTTAAAAAACCCAAAAAAAAACACAATCAAAACCAAAAACATCACTGAAAAAACCAAACCAAAACGAACACAAAACCCAGCAGCAACAAAAATGCCATAACCCCCAAATCAACACATAGGAAGAGGACATGATTTTGTTTTTCTTTTTGGTATTACTGAGAAAATTGTCAAATACCTATTTCTTATTGGCACCTTAATACAAAAGGTTATCTTGCTGATTAATACACTGGGAAGCTAAAAAAACAGAATTAAATTTCTCACTTGCCTCTTCACAGCAACAGAATTTAAGAGAGTAATGTCAGAGGAAAGATATGGTGATGATAAATAATTAACACTTTCTGTCTTGTGACAAGGCAATTAAGTATTTTCTGAAAAAAGATAGCTAACTATGCACAAACTAGTCTGTGTAAAATTAAAGAATTTTAAAAATTATAATCAAAAATTGCAGACAAAATAATTAATCTTCAGAGTAGAAAAGTTGTTACTGCCAAAAGCACTGGGACATCTTTTAACTACCTACCACAGATATAAGTTTTACTTCCTCCTTAAAATTCCATGTGTTCTTTATGTTTTACCCATTAACCCATAGGATCAAATCTCCCATGGTAGAAAAGAAATAAATATTATGCAAAATATTATTACTACTCTCACTAAAAAAAGAGATAACTCCAGACTTGGCTCCTATCAGGGTTAAAAACAATTACAGGTTTAAAAAAAAAACAACAACAACAAAAACCCATCACCCAAACAAAAAAGAAAAAAAAAACCTCTTAGATTATTCTTTTCCTAAAGAGGAACATAATTTCAAGACCTAAACCAGTCAAGAAATAATAAGCTCCAATTCTGTAAAAGACCAAGTACAGATCTATGATTATTCTGCATCTAAAGTTTAGGTAAACAAAAAGAATACTTGCACTTTTAAAGAGTAGGGTGCTTAAGGACAGAGAAAAAATAGAGAGTAAAAATTATATGGCGGTTTGTTTTTTGTAATTGATTTTAAGGAGTCTGTTGATATAGAATAATGAAAAATACAAAGGAAAAAGGAAGCATGATTATAAAATTTAATATTCCACAGACCCATCCTAGAGCTTTGTTTTGAAAACAATTAGAATAATAAATCTGAGAAACACTTTCCCTATTTTTTCCCCAGTTGAAAAGACACTTTTCCTAATTTTCCCAAGAATCACATTTCCTGATTACCTTAATGTACACAGATATATTCTGAAGTCCTCTTTACATCCCAAGCCCATCATCATAGGAGTATAACAAAGGCAGTACCAGCCTAGTCCATGTGCAGTAATGGATTCCCACAGAACTCAGATACTATTGCAGGTACTAACCATATTAGATACACCAGTATATATCTTCCCAGCCTTCATCATTTGCATCTCAAGGACATGCTAAGGTAGAAAACACCATCTTTGTATTTAAAGTAACTCCACAAAGAATTAACATTGAAGAATTACTCAAGTCAAAGGCTACATAATCTTTAAAAGGCAAACAATTCATTTGTGAATAAAATTTGCACATTTCTTGTCCTGTCTTAGTTTTAAGCTAGCTGAAAAAGATTCAACATAGCTAATTCAACATATTATCCCATATTTAAATATTCTAGTTTTGATATCTGCATTCTTTAAGGTCAATATTAGACACTAGTTAATCATGCCACCTTCCAGCTCCCCCCTTCTCAACTCCCATTCAACCTAGATTTTGAAGTCAGTTTGGCAAATAAAAAATGCATCTCAGAAATGCTTACTTATAGCCTGGGGAATAAACAGAAATAGCTTCCCTACAAAAAGTTTTCCTTATTGAGTGTGTCCGTACTCCACTTATTCCCATGGAACTCTAAGAAAGCCACTTCCCTAGTTCCCTTACAAATGCTGCAACAGCAGCCATAACAAAGACCTAACAAATTTTGCCAGTTAGAAGACAGGACACATTACCACTACTATTTTTTACAGTAGCACAATGGTCTAAGCTAAAGCAGGTGCTATTGGAAGGAAAACTCAAGAAAACTGAAACAGTAACCAACCCAAAAGCACAGAATGGTTCAAATCTGTTCACTTCTCAATTTAACAAGACAAAATCATTTATAAAGATAACCTAAGAGGCATGTAAACTAGTGAAAGATAATGTGAGAAAAAATCTTTGATAAGCTTATACCCCTCCTGCTCCCTGAAACAGAGTAAGAGGGAGGATCTTCTGATAGACAGAGAATAATTGCTATAGAGAGGAAGATTAGATAGCCCTGAAACCAATCCTAAGTGATAAGTAAGTGCAAAGCACATCAATATGCTTAGCAACAGAATTGGTGAATATTCATGGAACATGCAAGAACAAACAGTAAATCACCTCATTACAAGGAAAAATGCCAATCAGGAATATTGACACTGGTTGCACCACTTTAAAGATAATCAGTCTGGGAGATTATCATCACAGAAACTTCTTGCAGTCTTAAAAACATGAGAGAGAAAAAGCAAATAGTACTAATCAATTCATTCCAGTTTTCATCTGGCACAATTTACACTCCATGTTGTTCAAGGAAGTTGGGGTTTCACAGTTCAAGAACTGGACATTAAAAAAAAAATAAATTTTCTACAGAACTGTCCTATTCACTCTGTCAAAATTTCCTTTTCTGTGCACTACATATGTGCATGTCCCAAAGTAAAATTCTCAATGTACACAATTAGTTTGCCCCCTCTATATTTAGAAGAAAACAGTTACGAAAAACTCTCATTCTGAAAAGCCTAAAGATGAATAAAGTAATAGGAATTATATTCAGGTTCAAGAAATCCACTGCAGACTTTACAACTCCTCCCTGAACATTCAGTGAATTAATACATCAGTGACCACAGGGAGGAGAAAACATCACCAGAAATTAGATGCAATTACTGCCCTAATCCCTACAGAAACAAAGACTGAGAATACACTTTATCTCCATTTGACAGAAACCTATCCTTTTACAAGAACACAACATGATTTGCTATAAAATTTTAGGTCTGAATCACATTTAAAAATAAGTATGAGGCATTACTTTCCAATTTACTTTGGTGGTACACAAGTCCTTATCTCCCACTCCAAGAATGTAGCTAAACTGAATTGAATTTACTCTGCAAAACAATGTACATAGGATGCAATAAATAAATTTAAAAAAAAAATTAAAAATAACACAGTTAAATATTCTGCATTATGTATACACATGGACTTACATATGCAGGATTGAAACTGGATTACTATTAACCAAGAACACAAATGGGTTGCTTTATACACACACTCCAACTTGACTGAAATAATCTGACTGCCTAAGTAACTTACTACTAGTTTGGCTCACTGGCTTTGGCCAAATATCCAATAATTTATTTCTATGCACATGGTTAGAAGAGACCATATTTTTCTGAAAAAGTACTGCTTTGTCAAAAACTATGTAAATGAGTGGTTCAAAAGACAACTAAGAGTGCAGAAAGGCAAGTATTTAAAGATTTCATAATATAGAACAGACATGGCTTGTGAGCCAGATGGCTTTTTACCAGCTGCTTGTTACAGGGGTTGGGAGAAATAATCTGTAGCATGACTAAGTCAATTTGTAGATACACAGTTCTGTCTTCAGGATAAGTTACCAGAATTTGTAACACTAAAGTAAAGCTTCATATTTATACAAAATCAAATACTCTGTTTGACAGAGTATTAACAGTTTATTAACAGTTCCCATTTAGAACAGAGTTAACCAATGAGTTAACCAATGAGAAAAATTAACTTTCCTGGTACTTCTAAAAGGCATTTAAACAGACCATCAGGGAGAAGTAGCAATAAGCAAATAAAGCTGTTTTCAGACAATTGAAACTCAAAATTTCAATGAATCCAAGAAGTTTCAGGAAAGGGTATATTTTAAAAACATTAATGATAAAAGGCAATGCTTTCAGAGAGGCTGCAGATTTTAAAGGAAAATTATCCTAGAGAGAATTCAGCTCAACAAACTGTAGAAACCCCTTAGAGCAAGCTCCACTATCTGCTGATCTTACCTCACAGTCCACACTACAGCTCCTTTTTCACTTTAGACCTTTTTCATCACCCATTGTCAGGAAAATATCCACTTTTCCCATGGATATTAATGTGAAGAAAGAGAGGTAAGTACAATTGACTTACTGATGGCAGACTGGGCCACTAGAACTGTTGGAGCAGAATACAGAATGGAAAAGAAATTGAATTCTTCTTGTAAGAGGACTTCCAGGAGATATTCTAAAAGGAGCACAGGATCAACAATGATACCGGGAGGAAAGCAGACCTGGAAAATGGTCAAGGGCTCTAAGGACAAAGGATGCAAGCTTCTGCCATGGCTGAACAGTATACTTTAGTATGTGTTATAAAGCTGAAAGAAGCAGGAAGTTACATTCAAAGTGTTAAACAAAAGCCTACAACAGAATCCATGACAACTGTACTGAACTCACAATTGAGTGGGTTCAGTGCAACCTTTGAACTGCAGAACAATATATTTCCATGATATTACTGACATGGAATTTATAGGCCAAAATACATTGTTCAGCATTCAAGTATAATGTTAAAGTTCCACTTACATTGAACCAGTTGTGCAAAGGAATTGTTCTTTTGGTATTGTTATTTATGTAATCAGAGCACTAAAAAATCCTAATCAAGGAGCAGAATTTAATTGTGTGTAACTGGAGAAGTACATTAGAGACAGTTGTGGTCCCTAAGAGTTTGGAAGCTACAAGTCAAAGAAGACAAAATACATGTCATTTGCTTATTTATATATTTCTACACACAGAATACAAGAGACCAATGAAGACCATGGATTAACATGGTCCTCAGTTGCTTTGCCACATTTTTTGTCTAACCATAGGCAAGATTTTAGAAACTTGACAGCAAAATGGTCTCAAAGAGCGATTTTAAAAAACAGTTTTTGCAGTGCTTTGTGGTGTGCTGTTTTAATAGGAAAATATTAATAAAATGAATCCAGAGATACTTGTTTTTAAGATTTAAATGAATGGACAACAAAAAAGATGCAGGATAATGAAGAGCAAGAAGTTGATAGAAAAGATTGCTTACGCACAAGGCTAAAGTGAAATATCTTTGGAAACTTTTGTTTACTAATCATAGTTGCAGAAGTAAATGATATGTAATCTGTCACATATATTGATGGACTAGGGCTAGAAAACAAACAGAAGACAGATGTGGTAAGTAAAACACTGTCATTTTTGTAAGTTTTCAAATCAGCCATTGCCTTGATATTCATTAACTGTAGAGAATCTTTATTTTATCCCCGAAGCCCTAATTATTGTGAACCCCACACTGTCATCTACATTTTTTTGCAAGACTGCATCCTCTCCCTTTTCAGAAAACTTAATTAAATCTTTAATAAGCCAGTATAAATGTAAAGGATGTGGAAAACATAATATCACCTTATGCATATTTATTAAACTTCTGCGAACCCTAAAGCATTTCTCCCCAAATTAATGGTATGGAAAAAATTGATTTCAGCTTACCTACCAATTTCCTTTCTTGCAATAATTCCATCTGTTAGTTCTCATGGCAGGGACCTTGGTACTAAAGAGCATCTGAATATAGTCTGCAGAAGTTGTTATCAACCCCACAGCTGATCACTTCCTCAGGTAATTGATTAAAATAATGCTGTTTTAATCATTGTGTGAAATTAAGCATGAAATCTACCCACCCTCTGAGAGTGGACAGCCTTATTTTCATATGCTTGCACAAACTGTAGCATATAATGCAGCTTAAGTTCATCAAGGAAGTTACCAATGGCATTTTAGTGGTGTAACCACCAGATAAATATGAATTGCGGTGTTGAAACTGGTGATAGTATAAGTGCAATTCCTAAAAATACTTAATCCAATACAGTTACTTCAGGTAACTCATTAGACCTCTTTGACAAGCAAAGATCCTAAGATAGATATGACAGATCATTGAACTGAATACTAATGGCTGCATGCAGGCAAATAATCTTCTCTTAAGAACAAACACTACTCTCAAATAATATTAGCATATTTAAGCCATCCAGAGGACAGAGGAGGACAAAACAATGTTCAAATGTTCCAAAGAACTGAAAACCTACACTAGGTTTGGAGAAATTACATGAGCTCTAAAAAAAAAAAAAATTAATCTTAATTCCAACTTTGAGGCTTGTGATGAAAACCCTATAAATTAATTGATTGATTACACATTTGCATACTGTTGATTTCCTCTGGTTGTGAAAAATTTAACAGCTATGAAAGCATGACATGCATTATTCATCTGGTCTAACTTTGAGTTCTACAAATGGCATTTATAATGTTGTTGTCATCTTATTGCAAAAGTTCCATACTTTCTTGGTGATTTCTCATGGGCAGCTCTTCACAGCACTAACTCTTTCTTCTTCACAGCACAGCCAACAAACTCCAACTCTCTCTTTAACCAGCTAACCCACTCTTTTGTAGCACGCTTCTTATTGGACACAGCTGGGCCCTTTAAGGGCAGGCCTGTTCCTAATCTTTGGTGATTAGTACAGCGGCAACTCCTCAGGTGTGAGACTACCTTCTGCACTATCCTTATTTTCTTACATTCTATCTCTCCACATAATGTCAGCACCAAATTTCAGTGCTGAGCACTCTGATAAAACATTTAGCTAATATTCTAGAAAACTATATCAAACCACGTTTCAACTACCCAGTGCCCAATGATTAACAAGCTAGTGGATCTAGACTAACACTCTGCAGGCCATATTTTGTTCATCAGCAGTGACATAAGAAATGGTTATCATTACCTATCGATGGCCTATCCCATGCCAGTATGACAAGCACATGCAATAATATAATTGGCTAATTACTTTCTCACTTCTTCATTCAAAAATTGCCCTCTCCTCATCAGATTAGAATTGCTATTCATTTTCAAATGGCTGCCATTCTCCCCTCATCCCAGTATTCCAGGATGGTCTTGTAGAAGTGACCTTCACACTTTGTTCCCAAGCACACAGAGCAATCAGGTGGGTGAGTACAACATAGATAAATACTGCACCATTAGTTTTTAATCACAGGAAATAACCCATGTCATGCATAAACCTACTTGTCTCCTTCCAAATGACTAATGGAAGATGACCAATATATTAGACTGAAAAAAGACTTCTAGAACCATCTCATTTAAAACATTCATATGAATGTTTTAAATGAATGTTTCATATGAATGTTCATTCATCTCTTATCAGTTACTTCAAGATCTAATGAGTATTCAGAGGAGCACCATTCCTTTTATCAAGATGTAATATAGTTTCAATTAAAATGGTTTTAAAAATCATACATTCTTGATACTTAAAATTGTTTTTACAATTTTAAATGTTGTAGAGGTCATCCTATTCAACATCCACCTCAAATCATAGTTAAATTCAGGAGTTTCCATGGGCTGCTGAGGGCATTGTCCAGTAGAGTTTATAAAGTCTACAAAGATGGAGATTCTGCAACTTCTACAGACATCCTCTTCACTATTAATCATTTTTTTCCCTTTAATTTCCACTGAAAATTTCCTCCTTCCTGCACCTTCTGGCTGTCTCTGTCATTTCACTATGCAAATTACTAGATTATGAATAACACATCCATTCCTTGTGTTTCTGGAAAAAAACTGAAGAAAAAAAATGAAGAGCTCTGATCTTTCAGCAATTCAGAAACTGCATGATTTTCAGATTGATAGTTATCCACAGAAGAGAAGAATCCCTGTTCAAAGCATGTACAATATAAAACTTACACAATCTGAAAAACTGATTAAGTTCGATATGCCATATCAGCTATTTGTGTGCAGAGGAAGAACCAAATGTGTTTATCATAATAGTAACATACAAGTCCAGTTCTGCAAATTTAAATCTCTTCTAAGTCAAACATGTAATGTCCAATTCAAAGGCCAAACAATCAGAGATTTACTCCTAGGTCAATGTTATTTAATTACTCTCAGTCCCAGAAAGCTGAAACTGCATTCACTGTCTAAGACCATCATCAATAAATGATCCAGATATCAACCCAATTACCATTAAAAAAGTATGTGCTTCAGTAAGAGAATGGGCTCTTAAGCATCTGCAGTAGAGAGGCCAATATTTGGTAGACTCTTAGTGCAGTATACAGTGGGAAAAGGAGAATGTTACTCTTAAAAATGATGACCCACTGTGAAGAACATGTTTCCATACTACACTGATTAAGATGTAAACAATCCCCCTCCACGGAGATAGTAAAAACATTATTGCAATCCAATTTGTGCATGGCAAAATATAGGTCTGATTATATAATAAGTTTGAATATAAATGATTTGGAAGCTTCACTTCATTCAATATTCATGGTTAAGAGATAGAAAAAAAAATCTACTTCAGGCCAGAAGCGATTCTTGTAAAAGAAAAAATTAACTATGAAGCAAGGTAGTTGTAAAGTCTTTTGAACAGTAACTCTATTCAGTAAATTCAGAAGTATGTCAAATGGACAACACTACTCTAGATAGTAGGAGAGATGAAAAGCACTCGCTTTCTTTGACAGCAAAATTCTTGGCAAAGATGAAGATTATTAAAATGACATGGCATAAGCCACTAGACTTGTCAATCCTCTCTCGATGCAGTTGTAACTACAAATGTAGAATCCTTAACAGCATCATTGTGTAAATCATAGAAAGAGACATGCAAGACCTAGGATTGATGAACTACTCATGACTGAGCATTCCTCAGATCCATTAGTGGAAAACATTAGGCTCAAGAAAACCAGAACTGAAAACAGTGGAAGGGTGGAAGATTACAGGTTGGTGAGGAGATAATGCTTCCCCTCTCTGGGTACCCATTTGTAGATGTACTTAGGGGAAAAAAAGGAATACTGGATGAGGTGAACTTCAACTGAATGAGTTAAGCCATTCTTACGCATCTTATATTGAGATCCTAGATGATTTGATGTTATAAAATATTCAAAGCATAAAGTAGTTTTAAACCACTACTCAAAAAGGAATTAAAAAAGAAAATACATCTTCTGATTATCACAAAATGGCACACGATTTCCTGTTCTGGGGAGAGATATCATCTGAACCATTTTCATGCAACAGGACAAAAATCACTTCTATAAGGGCTCCTGTCAATAGATGGATAATAAGAGAGGCAATGATTAGAGCTTAATGAATGAGAATCATCCCTTTTATATATTAGAGCAGAGAGTGATCATGGTGAGATCAGAATCCATTACTAGCTTTATGTATTTCAGGGAACTGCAATAAAGACGAAGAGGAAAAAAAAGCATTTAAAAGAGGTCATATTTGTTTTGATAGCATTTCACACCATGTCATCCCATTTTTCTTCTCCAAGTGTAGCAAAGTACAAAGAATTTATAGAGCTAATTCATGCAGCCTAGTTTGAATTTTCAGGGAAGAAATGCAAACTAAAAACCTACAAGTCACAATGAAGACCTCCAAGCCAAAAGCAAGGAACTTATTAAATCTCAAAGATAAAAGAAGGACACAGACAAAAAGAATCATGATGATTCTCTGAGAGCTTCTACACTTTATGCCATGATTAGAAAATCAGGTCCTACAGAATAACAATCTGTGTTGAATATCTGTAAAACTTAATGTCCTTTAGTATTTTATGGTTAGAAATAGTAATTGGGGTATCTGAAGGATTTATCATTGTTGTTACTTTGCAGTGTTTGGAAACAAGCAGAGCACATGACACTTAAGTATATGCTAACAATCAGGACAGTATCAGTAGGAATTTCCACAGAGAAAACCTGAAATAGCAACTGAGTATTTTCTTCTGCAGTGTGAACTGCAAGATAACGTTCTAAAACAATGACTTATCCACCTGGAAACAAATAAATGATTGATTCAAGAGCAAGTTTAAAAAGTTAAAAGCTGAAAAAATAAATAATAAAAAAGAGGGATTCTTAAATTTCTGTCTTTACTTGCAAAGGGTATAAACCTGGAAGGAAAGCTGACACAAGGCAAATAACTGAACTAAGAATGAGTACAGCATTCAGTTAACTCAGCAATAGGGAGAAACTCAAATTGTGACTGAAATAAGCTGATGGCAACTGGGAGGAAGAAGAAAAAAGTATGACCCAGTCTTGAATGCTGTCAACTGAGCCCATTTGAGTCTTGACAGGAAATACTTGTATAAATACCAGCACTAAATGTGAAGATGGTCTCTGCTTTTAGAATAAATCACACAGACCAGAAGGTAAGAGAAAAGCTAAGTATAAATAATGAAATCAAACCCTTAATTCCTTTCCACATGTGTCTCCAGATATTATAATTACAGGTGTGCTTTCTTCTCCTACTCCAAAGAAATCCAGAAGGTTTTACGGGAAAGAACAACAGAAAAACTTCTAAACAATACAGATCTCTTCAGAGACATCAAAATTTTACTCAACCTACTTTTGCATTTCATTCATCTCTCTCCTTAGAGGAGAGCAAAATTTGACAATCTATCTTAGAACAACAGATATAAAACAGATTGTGGGAGTACTTTTAAAATCCATCTGTACGTACCAAGAAGAGTAGAATATTGAAAAGAAGGGAAAATTTTAAAATACAAAAATTCTTGAGAAGAATGTTGTAAATATTGTAAAAAAGATGAAACAAAAGGCTATAAGGAAAAACTTCTAGATAATCACAGAAGTGTGACACTAATTCAGAAGTATGATGACAAAAAATATACAAAGGAAAACCATCATATGAGGAAAAAGTAGAATCACTGGGAAGTGCAACACGAATAAATAGACTGGAAGAAAAAGAATGAAGTATTACACTGAAGACAAGAAATATACAACCTAATACAGGGAGTGAATGTAGGCAGTCTGAAATTTGCCTTTGAACAGACTAGAGAACAATTTTTGGCAGAAAATACATGCATAACTTTCCCCAGGGCAGCCACAAATGTTCCAGGATGAAGTCTACTCTTTGAGTTGAGCAGGCTTTAAGTTTGCATCAATATATGTGAATATTCTATTTCTACAGAAAACAGAAGAAGCTAAGATAATAACAAAAACTAAAAAAACAGGAATTAAATTATAAGAATCAATCCACACACAAATGAAAAAACCCCACCATCTGGGATATAAGAAGAAAATAAGGAGACTTTTAGGTTAAACAGACTATGAATGTAGTCACAGGAAGAATAAAAGTAACTTTTCCTGTACCAAGTGGAGTTTGTAGCTGGTGAATCTGCAATTTATAAAAACCCAGAGAGTTTGGAAAACAAGTTATAGCTTGAAATATAAAAGAAAAAAAAACAGGTGAAAAAAGCAATGAAAAACTGTATTAGAAGATGACTACAAATGTCAAAAATCTGCAGAATCCCTATCAGAAGAAGGATATGAGATTATGAGAGACGTATCTACTATCATGTTTTTCCTTATGAGCATTGTGACTAGAACTGCATAAAATTAGAAAAATAGGCACCCTTGTATCCACACTTTTTCAAGACCATATCATGCTGGCATTGTCAAAGTTTTAAAAGACACCAGGGAAACTGGGTTTTTTTGACCATGTGCAACCATGAATATTTGATGGACTTCTATTATACATTCAGTTTGTTCTGCTTTCAGAAAACATCATAACATACAGAACTCAATTTCATAAATCCTTTTATGTCTATCAGACTTTTGCAGATTGACAAAACCTATCATGAGCACTTAAAGAACTTTTTTTTCAAAATTAAATTTACTGAATTTGACAAACAGATTATTTGCTACTAAGAAAGGCACAGAGAACATAAAGACGACTACTTTTCCCAAGAACTGAAAATAATTTTTGTTGCCATACCTCAGAAATAACAACAACAAAAAAAAAGAGAAAAGAAAAAAAAAAGGAAAAAGCAATGTATACTCCTTTCTTTGCTATGAAATGGAAAAAGCAAGAAAAAAGGGAAGCACCAGCCTTTACAGTTTATAAAATGGACAAGCAACCAAAGAAGTTACACAGGAAACCAGTTACATACCTAACAATTGAATTCAAATACCTAAAGTCTGCAGATGACTTCAGCATTAGGGGCAGTCCTATCAATGTCTCTCTCTCAAGCTGACAAGGTAAGACAGCAAATTTCTTTCCTCTACAAGGACTTCAGAATGTAGTATTCTGTTTCACTGTTTCTCATGAAATTAATGAAAGCCCACTTTGGTTTCAAAGTCAACTCTTCTAAATTCTTTTTCCTCCAAGTATCAGTCAATCTGCTTTAGGACACTAACAGTAACTATCAAAGACAATCAAAAATATATACAGCACTTGACATGGTTTACAATAGCAACATAATCTAGTCAATTTAATGGACAACCTACTATCAGACCAGAAAAAGAAGGGTCCAAAGCAAAGCATTAAAACTAATAAAAATACTACTTCATATTAAGGAAATTTCACATTTCCTCTTCTTGCCAGAAATGACAAACTGTAACACAGAAATGTTCATATGATACAACTATTTAATCGCTAAAATTTGGATTCAAGGTTCAAACTGTTGATTTTTCAAGATATGCAAAACCATCCTTTTCCTTGTTTTTCCTTATGATAAAACATTTCAATAAAGAGATTCTACAAGCAATTTTAAAAAGCTAGAAAAGTAGACAGTAGAGAAAGTTTTGAAGGTATCACAATTAATTGAGTGTAAGCTTCACTTTTAAAAATTAGAAAATGTGTACATTACAGCCATTTCACCTATTTTAATGTATGTTTCAGAGTACTATGTCTCCTAATACTTTCTTCAAACTTTTCATCATGACTCATGGTCACTGTGAGAGAAATCTTCATGTACCCTCACATTATTTCACTATCAATTGATTGCTAATGATTATTCATAAATTCTTTGCCACCTCAGACATTCACTCCATAGTTTTATTTTATTATGCCATGCATTCATTGGTCACTTTATTGTCACAGTTTCCTAGCAAATTCTGTTTCTCAGGAGGCAAAAAAACACACATAAATATGACAGAACCACTAAGTTCAGCATTCTTGCTCATGCCTAGTACCTCAGCATTTTCAAACAAAACCTTTAACCTCTCTCAGCCATCCACATGAGGTTCTGGCACACTTGCCACTTACCCATACATTAAGAAACAGAAATATCACAGTTTCCTGAGCAGGAATTCCTTTAATCAGAATACTACCTTCCCAGTAAGTCGTTCATTAGTACAGAAAGGACATAGCATGGTGCTAAGTTAATTAATGGATTCAGTGGTACAACAGCAGGTAGACAATCTCTAGTAGCAGATAAAGCACTTAATCCTTTTAATATGAAATAATTATTTTACACTTTTAGATCTATTTCTGAGTAGTTTAAGAAAAACCTATTCATAGATACCAGCACATAATTTTTATCTAAATTTAAAAAAAAAAAAATGCGATTAGTAGGACTAAAGTAGAAGTTCATTGTGGAATATTAAATCATGACTGTGCAAGCAGTCAGAAAGCTTTAATGAAAAACCTAATGGTTTTAATATGTTAATATGTTATTGCTGTTTAAACACCAATACTCAGCATTATTTTCTATGTTGAATATTAAAAATTCAGGTACCTTATAGTGAATAAATAAATCACACTGAGGAAACTGGAGGTGAAATTAATGTCTACATTTGAAAAATAAAAATATTATGTGCTTACCAAAATTACATTTCATTCTCATAAGAACATTCCCATACTATCACGAAGTCTATATTTTTACCTTCTGAAATTAGCTTCTAAAATCCACATAAAATCAAATTTCTAATTCTATACATTTTTCATTTTTAGAAAAAGTTGCTAGAGTTCTAATGATGGAAATCAGCTAAAAGTGTCTCTCTAAGCCTCTTTGAAAGCACACTTTTTATATTTTCTGTACAGTCAAGATTCAGTTTAAAGACTTGAGTAAAGATGTGTTTCCTCCAGAACACTTTTACTAACAAAACAGTTCATTAGATTCAGGAAAAGTTCCATTTTCACTTGGGAGAAGTAGAGACATCAAATTACTTTTGAAAACAAAGCTGCTGTATCAGCTAATGAACTTGTAATTTTCTCCCTCACAGCCAAGCAAGCATGAGTTCAGCATGACAGCACAATGCATTCATTGCTCAAAAAAAACTGATGTTGCTATAACTGAACAGCTTCAGCTAGATTTTTGAATCACTTAAGACACATGCCAATAGACCAATACACTAATACAACCATCACCAGATCACTTTAATATGGTGGGACAAAAAAAGGAAATGAAAGATTAAAGCTCTATTTCCTATGATTCTACATGTCATCTGAATGTGCAATATATACTTGAATTTACAACCTATCTAACATTGCTCACTTGAGGTTCTTGTAAAATGAACACCTTATCTGTCCTAACTTTATGAAGGGGATAAGGAGGGAAATATTCAGCTCTTACACAGGTGGGACCATCTTCATCAGTACTGTGCCCTACAGGTGGCTGAAGCTCCAATACTAACATAATGGAATTCCAGAGTGGGGTGACTGAAGGTTTCATTGCTTCCTGGTGTAGCTCACTTGCTAATATGTTTTCTACAGTATAAAAAATTTTGCACTAAAATTTATCAGCTTTAGTGCCTCTCCTCTCATTTATCATTTCATTAAAACAAATTCAAATAATGTGGTATTTGACCACCTATAAATCTATATAAGCTATAAATCATTATAATCTTGTGCTATACACTCTTTTGCTTGGAATCCTTATAAGTAATGAGATACTTTGATAAATCCACACAGAGCAGTTAATTGAGGAATTTGCATCTACAGCAAACAGAAATGGAAACCAGAGTGGGCAATTCTAAAGTTGAACAAGCTTCTCCTGTCTGCCACCAGGTACTTACAAAACATACTTAAATTTTGTGTAATCTCCCCTTGCTTGGATATTCCTTTCTTGTAATATCCAAATGGCCTGGAATACTGAAAGAAAAATGCACACTTGAGAACCTTTATGTTCCCACCAAGACCACCATTACCTTTAAATATTCCAGGGCTGGCTCTTTGAGCATTGGGCGTAGTGCACTCTATACTTAGTTCCTTCAGCCACCTCCACTGTCACACATAGTTGCAACAGAGAAGGTGACAGCTGCTTAAACAGAGAAAGCAAGTGTACAGAGGTTATCCTTAGAAGCCTTCACTACTTTTAAGTAACCTTGATTTCTTTCACTGCCCTCCCAACTGGTTTGGCAGGCAGTACTCATGTCCAGATGGTGGACAAGTAAACCTACTTGAACAGATTGTATTACAATGTTTTACACTGAACAGTTATTGGATTAAATGTATAAATAGCTGTGGGAACCCAGGACTTTCCTCGTTCAAATGATCATCATTCAGCAAGAAAATTATCTTCCTCTTGTCACTCCTCTGTGCCCAGTGAATTCTGCAACATTGCCCAAACCTCTGTGTCAGTGTAAGAGGACAGTTCAGAGGGCAAACAATGTTCTAGAGGGGGAAAAACAACTGATATACTCCAGAGCAGGAACTATTTGAAATAATACAATAATGAAGATCATCTTAAGAGGATCCAAGCACCCAAAGGAACAGACAGACAAGTGTTCAAGGTACTTTATGTGAAGCAGTATAAACTTTCCCAGAACTCAAATAAATATCAACTGCTCCCACTGTATCAGTTTCCCAGACATGCTTTAACCATAATTCTACTGTGGAAGAGGCTGAGATGTCACATTTAATTGAAAATTTAACTGCTATTGTGAATGTTACAAGTTCATAGCACACAATGACTTAAAAAAGCTTAGGTTCTGAGCACAGAATGGGCTAAAATACAAGATGTCGAATCAGACGAAGACTGTCCTTCTTTATGCACTAAAGTAGAACTTCAGGTAACTATTACTTTTTTAAAAATTGCATTATGTTAGCAGCCTCACAAACCAATATGCAGTTACATGAGGGCATTTTAGTTTAAAGTTTTACTCTGAAAACTACATTCTCCATGAAGTCTGTTTAAAGCACTTTGATCATTTATAGAACTTAAGAGTTACAAGACAAAAACCCATAGATGTCAACACCAAGGCAAATGCTATTTCACCTAGACCATCATCATGATGCTATTTGTCTAGTGTAAATATGTGCGTGCATATACAGGCACACAGCCTCACATCTCCACTGACTGACTTATTCAGCTTACAGGAAACAAAAGAAATGAAAAAGTTTACAGTGCATTTGAAGGGGAAAATGATAAGCAACGCCCTTGACAGAATACAGGGAAAAATGTTCAGATCCCTTGAAGTTGCATAGTAGAGCTTAAGGAGTAACTAGGAAATTAGGTGAAAGAATATAAAGTAGACAGTAGATTGTAAATGTAGCTGGAACCAGTGGATAAACAGATAATGAGGAACCTAGATGGTTTTGCGGCAGTCATGGTTAAAAAAGAGTGGATGCCCTAAGAGAAGTTCAAGACAAGGTCTCAAAATTTTGGGGGCTCTCAGTGAATACAACCACTTCTAGATGATCCTCTAAGACCATAAAAAACCTTCCAGTAAGGGGCAAAGGCATGTAAATTCAATCTAGGAGAAGTGATGTTTATGTATTAGCTTGGAAGTACGTTGTAGTGACTATGTACAGTCATGATGGAATAAATATCCCATTGTAAAATTTCATGATACACATTCAATAAGAGGAAAAATACTGTGAATGTGGGCAGCACTAATAATAATAGTAAAGAATGCCTGATTTCTAATACTTCAAATTGTGACAGAACGATTATTCTCTGACTGATTACAGTATCACCCCAAACCAAAAAAAAAGTAAAGGAAATAAAGAACAATTATAATATCTAGAGTCTGTCCAGCAGATATCAAAAACTTTATCTTTTCTTCTAAACAAATTGCCTACTAAAGAAGTTAGTGCACTGCTATCAACTAGCAGAGATTTGAAAAAAAATTTAGACAAGAGCTTCTATTCATACCCAGCTTAGAAGAAAAAGTATGTCACAAAAGAAGAAAAATATTTATGCAATAACTTCAGCATTAATACACCATTCGTGTCCTTTTCATAACAATTCCTATCTCATCTACTCAATGTGCTGTCACATTGTCACTAGCTGAATCCACCAGATGTGGACAAGCAAGAGGCAGAACAATTGTACATCTTCAATATTGGACTGAGCTTCCTGGGACTGGCATTCTTGAAATTCCTATGAAATTCCTGCCATTCATTTTCCATTTCAGTTGAAGTTTTAGTAGAAAACAGGCATAGAACAGAAAAATGGAAAAAGTTTCCACTGAAATGTTTTAGAACTGAGCCATCAGCTATCAAGAGTACAAACCACGGCTAAAATATTTAGAAGTGTGATGCAAAAATAATATAGAATTCAGATAACTTTGCACTGCTAGTTTCTACGCTCTAACAGATTTCAGAAGGATTTAAAGGCACTTCTTTACTTCTGAGTACATCTGATCATTGATCATTGGCTTCATAGTTTTTATTTTCCCATATACATTTTTTCTATCCTTCAGCCCAATGATTAAAAAAAAACCCTACTTTATCAAAGAAATTAACTTCAGCAAGTTTCCTTTATTTTCCAAAACACAGGAAAACCAGGAAATAATGTTGAGGAAACATGTGATGGTATTTCCATTTAAGTCACAAGAATGTGTAATGTTACACCAGACAGAAGATTTGCACATGAGGCTAACTTGTTTTTCACTGACTAGATCTGAGGATAGAAGCTAACCAAGTTCATCAACCACAGGCATCTACAAGGCAGTAATTCTACTTCACATCCGACTTTTAAGTTGCACAGACATTGCAGTAATGGAGGAGAAAATTCTAAACGATCTCTGGGCCTCTGAACATGCCCTATGCTCTAAGACGCCAGACTTGGCCATGAGATAAGTTACAGCCCCATTTAAGAGTCAGATAAAGAAGGTGGCAGGTGCATTAGTTTCCCCAGGCATCATCTGAAAATACCCAATAACTGAAGACATCCTGGTAAAAGGTATCACAAAGTACTCATTTTAAAACAAAAACCACTTATTGCTGCGTGAATTTGTGCACTTTTCTAAATTTCAGTGTTTGACTCAAGTAGGGGGAAGTGTACTCAATATCACTTTCACCCATGTGGAAGTATTCAGGTCCCACACCTCAAAATCCCTGAAACCCATCCTATAAACCATAATCAATAAGCAAGCCTATACCATCTCACATGACCTGAACAGAAACAGAAACCAGAATATATACCACCTTAACTATATCACCACGTGATGAAAGAAAAAGGAAACATTACTCTAATCAAGTTATTACATTACTATTTTGATTTTTTAGTTGTTATTTTAAGGACCATGTACATAATCCTCACTGAAGAATCAGTATACGTTGTCATCACTACCTTCTCCTGCAGCTGAAGAGTACACAATACTTTATCAGCACATATTCTGAATAGCACAGCTTTTACATTTTTGACTTCAGCTTCCAAATTCTGGAGAATTATAAGATTTCAGAAACATCCTTTTGCATTTTGTATTCCTAGCTCAAGATCACTGACTATAAAGAGTGCTGGTACTCTGACCTATGATGAGGTGCTCTACTGTTAATTAAATTGCTCTACAATTCCCTCACCTAATTGTAGCTAGAATTCCTCTCCTTGGAAAGACACCTAAACATATGTAGATACAGCTAATTTATTCCTTCACTGTATGTAGCCCTAGCCCTGTAACTCCTAGGGTACCTTGAAGAGCATTTTATAGGACAGTCAAAACAGACACAGGTATTCTATTTGTATTCAAATACCTTCTTTATCTTGCTAGATAACCTTAAAAAAAACAAAGTAGATAAAGGAATTGTGTCTCAAAAAAACCTGCTCAGCTTTCTCACTCCCTACATTAATCTCCAGTGCAGAATCTGAATCTGCAGCTACGTCTCTTATAGAAAGACAAAGATTCACACTAAAATACTTTAATAGGATTAAAAAGAAAAATAATTTTAAGTTTCATATTTTTAGTGTATCAGTACCCCAGTGAATCTAGTAATTATGGATTAAATGGAATTTGTATTTCACTGCAGTTTACTACCAAAAATATAAGAGAGTCATATGTACATAAGTAAGAGAAGTAAAAAGAATGAAATATTTTAAGTAACAATTTGAACCACCAAAGCAAACAAAGACAAAGCAGCTACAATTACCAAGGAAAGTTTAAGCAGTACCAACCAAAAAATACCTCTCCTGCTTTATTGTTAAAATAACCATATTCCTCAGCATAGTGCAGAAAACCACTGCAATATAACAAGTCATTATACTAAACAGACTCTTGCAGGACAGCAGTCTTGAGTTAAAGGCCTAACTCTAGATTCAGAATTCAACCAGACACTGACAAGAAATGAGAAACAAAATGTGTGAAAAAGCCTGAATGTATGTATGTATGACCTGAAAATAGGAAAATATAAACAGGAATTAGCTAATTAATTAACTGAATAACTGTCAATTATTTTTCATGAAAAACAGGCTAAGTAGCAAGAGACTTCACAAAACAATCAAGTTGAAAAAATGCCTAGTATAAATTATTAAAAAAGCCCCAGAAATGAACCCTAAACTATAAATGGGAACTTTACAGTATTACCTAAACTTTTGCGTGACAAGCTCAAAAATATACATTGGGGAAATATTTACATGGCTCAGACATGAATATATACACAGTGAAATCTCAAAAAGCTAAACAGAAATGTCAATATCCAAGATTCAGTAGACTGTCATAATTGGCCTTTTTAAGGCAATTGCTTAACAAAAGCAGTTGAACATGCTATTTTTTTTTAATAGTAGAGGAGACAGTAATAGTGACTGGAAACTATTAAAAAGCCAAAGTAAAAGCAGAGTAGAAAATGGTTTCTATCCTTCAAGCAGCAGATGCTACAGCTTATAACCTTGAGCAGTTCTGTGAGCGCAAAATGTCATTCCAGAGGGACTGCATAACTGTAATTACCACTTCTGTTATGAACTTGATATACAAAATGTTCTATGCAACACAGCCAAACTCTGCTAAGCTTAATGACCAGTTCATCTCAAATTCAAAAATTAGTTGCTTTAGATTCAGGAGCAAAGGATAAGAAAAATTAATGGAATGGCATAGTTAGGCTAAGCACTGCAATTCCTTAAAAAGAGATTATGAACTTGGGGTATTCCAGAATGGTATTATCAGACACAATCATCAAAAGAAAGTAAAATCCTAATAGCAAATCCTATTAGGTGGGAGAACAGTCTGTCCAGAGAAATGCTGGTCCTGCCACTACTTTAGCACTCAGGAAGAAGAGTGTTTTCATGAAGGAGCCTGCAATAGCAAGGGTATAAATCTTTTCCATGTCACGGGACTATTTTCTGTAACCAAATTATTGCCAGGCCTTTTCCTGAATTTTGTCAGAAGCAATGCACTCAATGCACATATAAATTTGTTTATCCACCTTAGAATATGAAGGACTTGTGAAAATCACAAGTAAAAATATGAGTTTCCCTGTCTGAAATGTAGCTTTCAGGTTCACTATAAAATATCTTTCCATTTGGTTAATGGCAATTCCTCATTACTGAAAGTTGCAAAAAAAAGAAAAAAAAAAAAGAATAGCTATTACATTTTATATATACAAACAATGAAGAAGATACTTTTATATATTTTTATAAAACCTCATAGCATTAGATAAAAAGAAAATATTGGGGTTTTGTAATCTTTGCTACTCTATTTAGCAGATTTATTAGAGCAAGAGAATGAGGCCTAAACCAGGTAAAGGTCTTTCTTTAGTTCTGATCGTTATCTTAGACAATAAAATGTGACCTTAAAAACACTTCTAAAAATTAAGAGAATAAATCTGAAGACCCAAACCAATATCAAAAAAACCCAGTGCTTTCCCATTCTAATTTTACTGACTGATTTTTCCAGAGCATGTAGAATTCAAGCAGATACAATCTGTATTTTCCATGTGGTTGCACAGGATGTGCTGCATAAATGGTTATAGAACAGAACAGGGCAAAAGATCAATTATGTCACTGATCTGTCTTATGACAGCAAGGATGCCAAACAGACATCTGGGACAAAAGGTTTCAGTAACCCAATCACAAAATGCTATCAGGCCACCATAAGCATCCTTTACTTCACTTATTGTATGCAGTCACTGAAGTTTTCTACACAGATTGGTCAAAGCCAGAACTGCCAGTCAATTTTGCCAAATTTCTGCAAAACATTAGTTAATTAGAAATAAAGGAGAGAGGGATATAGATGTTCTATGGAGTTGTAAAAAAACAGCAGAAAAAAGGAATTCTTGCAAATATTATTTTTCCTCTACACTGTCCCCATTCTTTTTAGGACAAGAGTAGAGAAAAACACTTAGAATTGCATTTAATGAATTTTATATTTTCAGGCACGGGTTAGAACTGCTATTTCACTTCAAATTGAGAACACTTATTTTAAAGCTTTAAGCATTGTTTTAAAAAAGCCTCTCTCTACTGTAACAATAGTTAAAATGTCCACTTACATAAATGCATACAAAATCACCACTTAAAATACATCTTTAAAATGGATTGAAGGCAAATCTACAGTGAGGGCTGAGTTTCCCTCCACAGATTAAATCTTTGCCACATCTCAATTTTTAGTAAAGTTTTTAAAGATAAATCTGTAACTGGTGTAGCTGCCAAGTGCCTTCATGCATCCTGTGTCAAAAGCAATAACATGCAGTGCTCCACAGTCTGGAGACCAAACCCAAAATTTTCACAATTACAAGATGAAGAAGGCTTTATATTCAAGTTTAATTTTAAACAGAATTTCAGTAGACCAAGAGGAGAAACTTAGGTTTTAATTATAACTGTTATTTAAATAGTATCAGAGATCTTGAAAAATGGAGAATTTATTTTTTAAACTATATGTAAAATTGAATAAATGCTAAACACTTCCCATTCATCACAAACCTTTTTCTTCCTCCTTGCCTTTTCTCTGCTCGCTTTACCATGTTTCCTAATATTCCTTTCAATTAAATACACATGCAGAACACTGAACAGAAGAAAAGAATGTTACAGATCATTGAAAACAGCACCAAGAGATAAAGTAAGAAACTAAGCAGTGTTCTTTCAATTTTGGAGCAAGACCAAGGACAGCAGGTTTTACTGGCTCTAGGTCTGAATGGGTGAGAATTGCTACCTTTATGGTGAACCACTACTAGAAATTAGATGGGAAAAACATTTTAAAGTGGAAGATGCCATTCTGGCTGCAACATGGTAATAATCAATAACTGCAAATAAACACAATAGGCTCATTAGGAAAAGCAAAACAAAAACTCATGGTGCAGAAACAAGGGGATAGTGCCAATCTATCCCAGTTAATTTCATATAAAACAGGAAAGTATGATCAGGACTGAAGATGCTCTTATAAAAATTATCACATTTAATACTTTAGGCCTTAAAAAAATATACAGCTGTTTCTTTTTAATTTTAAAAATAACAACCAAACAAACAATAACCTGTTCTTTTTGGTCACGATGAGGACAAGAATTAACGGGGTTAAAAATGTAGGCCATGAACACCCAGAAATTTAGGTTAGATCTTCAGGGGAAAAGAAAAAGCCAAAAGTTGTTAAGTCACCACCACTAAAGTCTTTGGTGGCACATCACATACATATTTGTCAAGAATAATAAAAATATGGCTGAGCTTTGGGATAAACTATCAATTAGATTGTCCTTCCAACTCTATCTCCCACAATTTCTCACAACTGTCATAACTTCTACATTCAGCTGGGGAAAATAGGGAGAAAAAGGTAAAGAACTTATAAATATGGTTTATGGTCTTTACCTTTAAAAAGGTAAAGAACATTACAAATATATTAATCTTGAAATCCTTTAAAAATAATCAGGGCAAACTAAGATATAACAGAACCTTGCCTTACAGAAGAGTAAAATTACTACAATATTTTATATGCTTCAGCATCTTTTTTAGTAGACTCAAGTTTAACAAAATACTTTCACCTGAAAAAAGCTTGTACCTAAACAGATACCATCCCTGTGTCAGATTTAGCAGTAATGACAAACTACCTGCAGAAAAAGTTAATCCAATTGCCTAGCAGTGGTTTAACTAAGCTTCTGAGCCACCCACCTGACAGCTCAAAAATAAACATTATCCTCCATGAGAAATGCTTTTAATATTGCAAATTCAATGTTCTCTTTCTATGTGTTTCAATCACAGGAATATATATAAGAGAAAGCCAAGCAGTATATTTCAAAGTTAATGACTCTGATTCCTTTAATTTTTCTAGTTTAATTGTTTAACCCACCTCAAATTTGTATAAGATATATAAAAAGCATTGCAAGAACTGGGAACAAAAAATGCATGTACATTAATACAATTATATAATCTTAAACATGTGGAAAGAGTTAATTATTATTTCTCTCATTATGCATACAGTTTCCAAGAGAATAGTTCTTCTTCAGTGTCTTGTTGATACTTCACAATCAAGAACCTTTATTTACTTCACTTTAAATAAAGGTATTCTTCAGCACCCAAATTAAAATCATAAAAACAGGCTTTTCAAATCTAGTTAGCTTCTAAGTGTGAGCTATGGGGGAAAGCTGTGGTGTTGTTCTTCATCTAATTTTCAAATTAGACATTCCAATTTTTTTCCATTTATCTCCTCATTTGTGAAGACTGTCATGAATGTCCATAATATGGAAGAGGTACAGTAAGATTAAAGCAAAACAACAGGAATGTTTGAGTGTTTATAAGTTCATTAAGTCATTCTAAAAATGGCTTCCACAAAACCAGATGACTAATAATCTAATTCAAATCTATTTCCAAGTAGCTTTTTAAATTCTTGCAGATTTAATTAAATTTAAAATCAACCTTAGCACTTCTCAGTAATTTGATAGAGAAGACAGTTTCTTTAGTTATCATTAAGAACATTTTACTGGATAGGACTGTGTGTTTCAGCAATTTAAGGACTTGCACATTTTCTAAATACAGCTTTAAGGCAGTATTTCACAATCAACACAGAAATTTATGACAATGTTTTCCAGTTTCCCTGGTTATTTTCTCTGCTAGCATCAAGTTCTTCAGAAACATCTAATATCTTAACTCGGTCCTCTCCTTCCTGCAAAGGCATCTCCACCTCTTCCATGCTCATACAACTGATCCAGACACCTCCAATCATTCAGACTTTATGCATACTTTTCTATGGAGTCAACACCTAAAAATATAAATTAATAAAAAAATAAATTCATTGTCTTCACCAAGAATACTATCCTTCCTTAAGATTTAATTCCAACATCTCAAGTTCTTGTAATTTTGAAGTACTTTTCAAGTAATCAAATTTAAAAAAAAAAAAAAATGATTGGGAAAGCAGTTTCTTCTCTCTAGTCCTTTACCACTCTTTCTGGACAACCATGTCAACAAACACACATACAAAGCACAGAGAAAGCAGGAAACTGAGATGTGAGATGATTTTATCTCATGAGATATACATTTCAACATTAGCTTTTCTCCCACAGTGTTCACTTTGAAACAATTCAGTGTGTGTTCAGCCACTATACAATCTTACCAGCATCTATACAATCTTACCAGTCTCTGAATAGAACATCTTCAGTTCACTTAACACATTTAACTTCCATCACTTCTACCTGTTACCACTGTGCTTCTGGACAGTGGTGTGAACAGCAGTGTCTCACAGCACAATAGCCTGCACTCTTTCAATTCACATAATTTTCCTCAGAACAGTTTTAAAATGTTACTTCCAAACTACTTACTTGTAAGTACAAGTTTCATTTTTCACCTACAGATGTTTTCCTCATTATATACATTGGGTAAACTACTACAGCTTTTAACATGAAGGTTATGGTGCAACAAGAGTCAGACTTTAGCTCTAACATATACAACACAGAACCATACAGTGTATAAAACCCTGAAAAAAAACAAGTTACACTTTATTTAAAGCTTGCATTTAAAGTGAAGCAAGAACTTAGAATATTGTAAGAGTTTCTATAAAGATGCAGTCATAGATACTGTGTCTATGTCTACATAAAGCAAAAGGTTTGTCTGTATGAGCAGTCCATTGCCTTAAAAGCAAAACATTAAACAGGAATGAAAAATGGCAGCAAAAAGTTCCAGATGATTGGGATGTGTTAGTTTAAATCACTAAAAAGGAAAACACTGAGTAACATGCTTTACAGAGGAGAAATACCTGCTTGAAGTGTAATACCAAATAGGTGGACAAACAAGCATTTCCATCCTTTTATATACCACCTCCACAGTAGGACTGGGAAACTTTCTAAAAAGTATTTGTACATGTCCATTTTAATTTGCCATTATTTACTTGTTAGGAAAAGGATCTCACTTAAAAAAAAGATTATTTCAGCTATCTTGGTAGCACAGCTGGCACTCCACATGAAAGTGTCAACAAAAGTTGCAGTGCCAGCACATCACAGCAAGAGAGAATCACGTGTCAAACATTAAACACATTTTATTAGGAAAATCTAATAAGTAAAAGTTTTGAAATGAAGTTAATTATAGCAGCAGAAGGGCAACACATTTAGTGCTTACTCATTCCAGAAAGAGTGGAAAAGAATGAATGCCTAGAGTGAAGGTGTTCATTTTTCACAATGACACCCAAGGGATTTATTTCAATGATCAGATTACTTATCTTGGTAAGACTAGAGTCACACCATTACTTAGATACTTAAATAAGAATTTTACATGCTAACTTTGGCCTCATAAAATCATAGAATATTGTGAGTTGGAAGGGACGTTGAGTCCAACTCCCAACTTCACACAGGGCAATCTAAAAGTCAAACCATATGCAGAAAAACGCTGCCCATATGTCCCCTGAACACCTACAGGTTTGAGGCAATGGCCACTTCCCTGGGTACCTTGTTGTGTGCCCAACCACTCTCTCACTTAGGATCTCTTTCCTAATATCACATCTGAACTCCCCCTGAAGTAGATAAAGCCATTCCTTCCACTCTTGTCACTGGACACCAGTTGTTTTACATCTTTGGCCTATAAGCCTTAAAACCCTACATATAGCTCTTTAAAGAAAAACAAAACAAGCAAAACCCAAAAATTTGGGCCATCCTTCACTTTGTCTGAGCTGCTAGTTCAGAGAAAGAATCAGCTACAAAAAAACTCTACAAAGTTTGGTTAAAAGCTAACTCTTCCCATAAATGAAGTTATAGTGACCCTGTAGAGACACTACTTGGTATTCAAAAGCCTAGCCTGAAATCTAGGGCATTTTAGGAAGAGAAGCACAGGCAGCTCTAGCAGCATTGAAATCTGGAAAAGGCAAGTATGTACACTACACATTTTTGCACATTTCGCTATTTAAATAAAAAAGTTGGTGAAGATAAGCTGTTAATACGAATCTGAATTAAAACTGCTCCTTCCTCCGCGTCTCTCTTACCCAGAGGACAGCTCGAAGAGAGCACCATCACCTACACCTGCACTCACACACACACCTGCTGCCATCGATTTGATGCTAGTTATTAACTCCGGGCATTTCGTTTCCTTGGCACCACAAACACGGGGTTTAACTTCCATCTCTCGCGGGCTCCTCGCCCCGCCTGGCTGCCAGGCCCACCGGGGCCAGCGCACCCGGCAGCCCAGCCCAGCCCAGCCCAGCGCTGCCCGGCCCGTGTCTCTCTTTGCTCAGAACCGGCCATTTCAAGGCCCACGGCAGCGCAGGGCACGGGCCTGAGCACGGACAGCACACTGGGCACCGCGATGCCGGCGCTGCTCCCTGCGCCGCCGCTGCCCTGGAAACGCCGCCGCCGCCGGCCATCCCGAGCAGAGCAGGGCAGGGCAGGGCAGGGCAGGGGCACCGCCACCGCCTGCCCGGCGCCTCCCGCCCCACCGGCGCCCGCTCGGGGCTGGGGACGGAGCGGGGCCGGCGGAGCGCGGGGGGCGCCGGGCGGACGGGGACACGGGGACTCCGGAGAGGGAGGCAGCGCGAC
>LTAT01000006.1:41978488-41995224 GCA_003286495.1 Chlorodrepanis virens
CAGGTGCGGCAGCGGCCGCGCTGCCCCGGCACCCAGCGCCATGTTCCGCCCCCGCCGGCGGCACCTGCCGCACCGCCACGCCGAGCCGGCCCGCGCCCGGCCAATCGCAGCGCCGCCTGGGAAATGTAGTTCTGCGGGGACTGCGGGGCTGGGTCGCGCTCGGCTCGGCGCGGGTGCCGCGGGCAGCGCTGCGGTTCTGCCCGCACGGGGGGTTCTGCTTGTCCGGGCTCAGTTTCACTGCTGCTCCGGCTGCCCGCAGCACACAGTGCAATCCTGGATGGAGACTGTAAAAGTGGACAAGAAAAAGCACCAATAAATCTCACCAAAACCCGACCCAAACTATAAAGACTTCTTTCTCATATGTTTATTCACATACACTTTTCAGATTTCATTAGGCACGGACAAAGCCAGCTTTGCAGAAAATAATACTAATGCAATATGCTGATACAATTAATTCAAATTTAATTCCCAAGGCATTAACTGTGCAGGTCTAAATTGATATTCTGATTCACGATACAGTCCTCAAATCAGTGATTGTGTATTTCTTGAAAGTGCACACTGCAGTGCACAGGATAGGTAATGTTAAATTAATGAGCACATACTTCTCTTTTTTCCCCTAGAATTCTAAGTACACTCTGTGCTACATTAGTTACTTACACACAGCTGTGCTGAAGACTCAGAAAGCAGAAGTATTAATTTCTATGGAGATCTTGGTGTATCACTAGAAAGTTTTGTGCATTTTATAATAGAACACCACAATGAAATAGAAAGCTGAGGCCCCAAGAACACATTTTAAAGTATCTCCTTTTTATGGACAGAGAATTTTTAGGTGGTATTATCATAGTATCAGATGCCAGTCTGATGACACAGCTGGCATCTGAGCACTGAGCAGTTAAGACATTAAACAGGCCATTTTTCTCTCTTCAGTTATATTTGCAATATGTCTTTCAGAAGTTACATCTATCCCTAGGATTAGTAGAATGTATTCAAATAATCTACCAAACATTTGATAAGTTCAAGATAGTTGAGAGCATTTGTTGTCCACATCCATCAGATTCTGACCCCTGTTGGGCAATAATAAGAACCATAAAATGGTATTGAACCATGACATTTGATTACAGAGATTTCCAAGACCTCTGCTCTAAAAAGACAGGATATATATTGATCAGATCTGTATGTTTTTAAAAACATCTTTTCTCCTTGTCTTTTTTTAGGTAGGATATAAAAATGTAGTGGAAACTTTGAACTGGAGCAAGAGAGGCATATGTTAGTTACTGTGCTAAAAAAATAAAATTTCACTAGAAGATCTCAGGCCACTCTTGCTAAATCCAGAAGGTGATTTCACTGGAACCTTGTTTGAAAAATTCTTGGTATCCTCCTGAGCCTGATAAACCATAGACTCTTCACATTGTTGGTGTATGAAGAGCATAAAACTACTGAGAACATGAAAACAACTGGGAGCTCTTCAATTCTTGAAAAGACTACAGAACCCATTTGACACAACTCAACTCTAACTGTCAAATTTCTTACACTTATTTTTAATCAATAACCTCAATTCTCAATCAATCACCTGAAGTCCATACCTTAAGCAGGAAACTGCAACATGGACAGTTTTGGTTTATTTCTTTTCTGTTCAGAGGTTCATATAAAGAGGAAGGAGTACAAGCCTGGAAAGAAGTGAAGTGCTAGAGAAGGTGAATGTGGTTAATGTGAAGGATTACATGAAATCTGACTGGTTTACATTTGCTGTGTTATTGTTCTTGAGAGTTAGCTGTGTTAACAGAGTAATGAGGGGAATGGGCATTCTTACCTTAGAAAACAGAACATTTGTGGGTGCTGAAATGCAAATGACCTTGGGGCAGCACGGGAAGCACAGTTTGGGTAAAAGTCTTCTAAAGGCTTAATAAGAAAAAATGTTACCTATGCATGGCTTGTGAACCTAAATTTTCCTGTGAGATGTGTTAAATAAAATTGTTGAAAAGCCTCCTGTGAGGTGGAAGACTGCCTTTCTTAGTATCACAAGAGCCCTCCTAAGATGCAGTAGAATAACCAGAGAAGAGCTGTGGGAATTGCCTAGAGGACTTATCAGAGCAAGAACAAAAGCAGTGTGAGGCTCAGATAGCAGAGATGGGATGAGTTCAGGAGCAGACAATGGAGAGAAGGTACCTAAAGCAACAGCACATGAAAGGGAAGTGCAGTAGTGATCAGGTGCCCAATATGTGTGGCTCTGGAGACAAGCAGTGTTGTGAAGCTTGGCTAGGGAGGATGAAGTGAGAAGCAGCTAACATGAACATGACAAGTCAACAGATCACTAACTCAGATCAGACCTTGCAATCCAGAAACATTTTAAAAATTGTAAATACTGATAGCTGCGTGAAGGGCATTAGCCTAACACTTCCCTAAAAGAAAAAAGATAAAATCATGAACTGATTAAAAGCATTTTAGTAGTGCTTTGAAAATTAGTTATTCCTATCTTGCATACATTGATTCATGAGTGAAGAGAATCAGCTCTCACAGAACCAAAAAGTTTAATATAAAGGTTTATAGGTGGAACTCAACCCAGCATTTATTTTCTTTTCAAGCAGTCTCCTTAAATTTAAATCTGACTTTTGTTATAGCCCATCAAGCCCGGACAGAAGACTTAAAGGAATTAGGGTTGGCCATATAGAAACATATAAAAAAGTTATTGCTCTGATTGTCAGGTGTTGTCATTTTCCAGATTTAATTGGAGAAATATCCACAATCCTACAAATATTTTCTGCGGCAGTACAGCATTACAAGCTCCAAAACAACAAACTTATTCAGGCATTTTGATTTTTATGAAGCCCATCTATGGAATGTTTACATACAGTAGCAGCCTGGCCCATTGAGAGAAACGTCATGTGAAACTTATATGCTTCATGGAAAGAGGAATTGCATTTGTCAAGTACAAGTTAACATTTGACTGACATGAAATGATACAGTTTGATAATTTTACTGAGCTATGATGAACCATATTAGCTCTGGGAATGCTTATGTGCTTCCTTCAAACTAATGATGCTAAAATATTTTTATGCTTGTCATTAAAACTGCAAGGTTATTTAAAAAAAAAATAAAGGATTAATTTCATCGTGACCTGGGATCAAAATTAATAATGTGTCAGAACTCTGCAAGAAGTTCAGTCTTCTGTTCTAATTCCTGCATCTGAAATTTGTAGAGATAATGGGCTTGCAGACTGATTCAAGTTAGCATAATCCTGCTTCTAAGCAGATAGGTGTGGTGTGCTGGTGATGATACAGGCAAAGTGCCAAAGGTGGTAGTAAGGGCTTCCTCAAGAGAATATATTACAAACTTCTGGACAAACACAGTTTCTTAAGGAAAATCTTTCACTACTTTTATGTGGTCATTTAACAGTCACAAGTCAGAAGTTGCAAACTTTAATGTTGAAAAATGGATTTTCTCTTACAATAAAATTTAAAAATATCCTCTTTTGGCTTTCAGCCGTCAACCTTCAGAGAGCCCTTTTTCATTCAAGCCCCATTGATCTCTCCCTACCCAATGAGCCACATCACATCCAATTCAGGTCTGAAGGGTGGTGTACTGAGTTATATATTCTCTTTCTGCTGTTGAAGATGAAGCGTGCAAAACAAAACTTAAGAGTTGCTGAGTGAAGCTGCCTCTCAGAGAGGCAAGGTGCCATTAATCAATGGCTGTCCTTAACAGGACTATTACTTCTCACAGATGCGCTTTTCAGGATGCTGAGGCTCTCGGGTTTTGGCATTGCACAACTCTTGATTCATGCCACTGGAAAAAAACCTGCTCATGCAAATGGTTGGTGGTAGTGTAGCAATTGCTGATTTCTGTTCTGAGCTTTGTTTACTCTCCATAAATAAGATAAAACTGCCTAGCTACCTGTCAGCCATCCCAGCTTATCAGTTTTTGGAGCGACCCCTCCTTTTTCACCCCTCCTTTTTTGGGGGGATGGGGAGGAAGAGAAGAAAAGAAAAAAGAGAAAGAAAAAAGAAAAGAAAAAAGGGGAAAAAGGTGAAAAAGGAAAAAAAATTAAAAAGTTTAAAAAGAAATAAAAAAGGGAACAGTCGCCAAGGCTGGTAATGATACAAAATACCATCCTAAATTGAAACAAGACTAACAATTTTAGTCATCATGTTTTGTTCCTGAACAAGACACACCAATCTCTTCCTTGGGAATACAGCTATAGTAGTTGACACAAAGCACAGTGTGTTTGCTTTTGCAAATAAATTGAATAGCATGCTTTATACCCCTCATATAAAAGATAAGTACTATGAAGCCAGATTGACTAGAAAAGCTCATACCAACTTCACTATGTTTTTTTCATTACATTCAGTATTAGTAAACTTATTTGTGTATACAGTTCTACTGATGTTAATATTTCTATTGTCCTATTTCACTGACTTTAACAAAGAATCCAAGAAATACTGGGCAAAGAATTAATAGCTGGATTTGAATATTCAACATGAAATAATTTACGTCTACACCAACACTCCATACATCTGAAACTTTTTTTTGTTTGTAAACTTTCTTTTTGCTTTGTTCATAAATTGTTTTCATAATATTATGATGAATGCATTGCACGTTGTCTTGGATAAGCAAACACATACAGAATAGAAAAATCCATATAGTCAAGGAAACTAAACCAGCAATCTTAGCATAAAAAGAATTTTCTTAGGATGTATGTTATATTTAATAGTTTAAACTTTTATGTAGATGCATACTTCAGGTATCTATCATGTCATGCTTGTTTTACCATTTTCACAGCAAATGAAAGAAACATGGCACTCTTTATTAAGTGCTTTAATAGGAATCTTAAACTGAATCACCTCTCTCAGTTAGGGGGTATTCAAAAATAAGAAATGCCAGTGTTCTTTAGCTCTCTATTAATATGATGGTTTAATCACAATTTAGGGTTTATAAGCATGAAAAGAATAGAGTATCAGGAAAAATTAATCCCAGCAGTCTAATTAATCTAATCATCACAAATTATATTCTCCATCAGTACCATATTTTCCAGTACACATAGATACATAAGAAGGGTAATTTATAGCTAGTCCAATAAACAATCTGCTTTTTATGTTACTGAACTGTTACTACCTCAAGTACCATGAGGTATGTCAGGGTCTGTTGACCTTTTTGGACAATGTTTTTTGAAAAGACACTTATGAGAGCCAAATCAGCATTGTAGTGTGAGAACATATCCAGCTTGAAAATGTAAAACATTTTAAACTTTTGGTGGGTTGACCTTGGCTGGATGCCACTGTCATTGCCCTCCACAGCTATAGCAAATGGCTCATGGGTAAGAACAAGGGCAGGAAGAGATCATTCACCAGTTCCTGCCACAGGCAAAACGGACTTAGAGAAACTAGTTCCATTTCTTACCAACTCACTCAGAGTACGGTAATGAGAAATAAAACCAACTCTTAAAAATACTTCCCTGCCATCCCTCCCTTCTTCCTGGGCTCAACTTCACTCCTGAATTCTCTGCCTCTTCCCTCCAGTGTCACAGGGGCACAGGGAATGAGGGCTGCAGTCAGATCATCCAATGTTGTCTCTGCTGCTCCTTCCTCCCCAGGAGGAGGATCTCTCACACTATTCCCCTGCTTCAGCACAGGGACCCTCCCATAGGAGACCATCTTCCTTCAACTTCTCCAATCTGAATCCTTCTCTGCAGTTATTCACAAACTGCTCCAGTGTGGGTCCCTGTGGTCACAAGTTCCTGCCAGCAAGCATGTTCAACTGCAGGCTCCTCTCTCCACTGGTCTGCAGGTCCTGCCAGGATCTTGCTTCTTTGGGCATCCACCTGCTCTGGCAAGGCATCCTCCAGGGGCTGCAGGTGGATCTTTGCTCCACTGTGGATCTCCATGGACTGCAGGGGCACAGCTGCCTCACCATGGTTTGTCTGTTCCCAGATGAAAAGATAAATCAGAAAAAAAAAGGTCATACTTGGTTTGAAAGCCATTTAAACATCAGCTTACACAAAATGTCTTCGGTCTGTGTTAGGTTCTATGGGGACAATCTTTCAGCTAATTATTTAATACATATCCATATAAATGTAAGTACCCAGAGCAAAGAGATTCAGCTCTGGATTAGGAAATGCAAATCAGCTTCAGGAATACCAGCAGCAAAGCTAACAAGAGATTAACATAGAAGCTGCAAAGCTAACAGGGGATTACCTTTCAGAAGAGCTTACTAGTTTATCGTCATGAACAAAAAATATAACAAAAAAGACATTAGAGAACAAGAATAACTATGAAGAAAAACATTCAGGGAAAAATTACTAAACTGTTCCTGCAGTGAATACATGGCACTATATTTCTGAGCACAGGCCTGAACATAGACAGGACACTAGACCTTCTAACTCCAACAAGGTGCAAGTGAAGGGTGCTTTTTAAAGCAAGGTACTTGAAATTAAATAAATTCCAAAGCCTCACCCATATTATTCAGAAGCTGAGTTTCAGGCATGTTTCTGTCCAGAGATAGCTGGACTCCCATTGTAAACAGGTAAAATGGGTTTGCCTTAGAAAATATAAGGACAGTAGTGCAGGGACCTTGACTGCTTGGCTGATACTGCTTCTGTTTCCAGCACACACACACACGTATATGTGTACAAACTTAAATGACACATCAGTCAAAAGGAGGGTGTACTGTTGAGAGGCACTAGGTGCAAGAAGTTAGAAGGTCTGTAGAAATAACAGACCATATAAATAAAATGTTAAAGCAGTGATGTCCTAGGGAATACTGGAAATTGTATTAATGCAACTAAAAGTTGTCCTGAAATGTGGAAAGTGCCACCCAAAGTTTATTTTGCTCACAGAATAGTAGAACTTTGGTTATTTCACACTATTCAGTTCAATTTTAATATGTTTACACTATAATTATGTCTCACTTAAGAACCCCAAGCTCAGTATGCTGAACTGTACTATCTGTCTGCATGGCAAGTTTAAAAAGACTGAGAAAGCTGAAAGCAGTTCCGATGGGGTCTCATCTGAAATCATTATCAAGGTTTTTCTTGTAAGTTGAATGCTTCAACACTGTCTCTGTTTCAATGGGAGCAAGCATTTGCTTTTCATTACCTCTGTTCCATAGACTGGGCAACAGACACCTTCCTGCAAAGAAGCTTGGAATTCATCAGTTTTGAGAATATCAGGCATACCCAACCTAACTCTCATACTCTTACCTGCTCTGGTTCTCTATTAAATGATTGATTTGATCTGCTTTTTAAAATTTTAACTGTCAATAATTACATGGTTTCTGTTCTGGAAGTAACAGGAAAGTTATAACACATAGGAGATCTGAAAAATAATTGCAGTGAACTTCAGGTCCTTTCCTAACCAACAACAAAACTGCAGTCCCTTAGAAAATTAAAGATTGCAAAAAATACCTCCATACACTAGCAAATTAAGTAGGAAGCCTTCTCTATGTGAAACTGGGAGTATAGCTAAAGCATAATTAAAAAAATATTAATATCTTAATTTGTTACAGCCTGTCCCTACCAGAGTGGATACATATGAAACATTGTACATATTCATTTCTGTCTAAACCAAGTATTTTCTCCTTAACTGTATGAGGACTTAACTTCATATGTGTAATGAAAGGCACATAAATTTTTAAACACATTAAGTATTTACATTTCAAGGTCTTGATCCCATTCTTGTCTCAGACTGCAGACGCAGCAAGGCACTATTTACTTGGGATAGAGCATGGGATAGCACCATGCTCTATCCCATTCAGTAAACTTCATGTATACATCTCTGATAGTCTGGACTAAATCCACACTGAAGCATTTCTTCTTCACATATATTTCAATGAATCACACCTGTTACAGATGAATTAGCACCAGCATGAAATCTATGAGCCTAGATCTCCAAAGAGATTTAACCCAATGCAAGAGGCAAATCGTTTACCATCCCTATTTAGTAGGCTGTTGTTACATTGAAATTGGACAGGTGTAAATTAACCTCATCCACAGAAATTTACTTGAGATGCTAGATTAATTAAATTTTCCAATTTAATTATGATGACATTATGTTTGTGAAAAGCATATTGCACATTATTTCACTGTTGGGTAAGTCAATCTCAAACCATTCATTCTTGAAAACCTACCATTATTATGCCTGCCTTAAATTGAAGAGTATATTTGTGATGGTGTCACACCTGAATGGTGCAGGTTTAGGAGGAGATGGATTTGTTTGTCAACATATCTTCCCTCTGCTGCTATAGATAACTAACCTGCAAGACAAGCGTAACCGCATATTTTACCCAGAATTGTGCTTGTTACTACTAAAATACAAAATAATACCTGTAACTTTTGAACTGCAGCACTACCTTTAACATATAATACATAATCTTTAAGTAAAAAAAAAAAAAAAATTATGTTAAATTTCCTCTGGAACATGTAAAGTTACTGCAACTGTCCTTATTGCAGTTCTGAAGGATGTAAGCATCTTAATAATGTGGGCTTTACTGAGAGTCTCCTAAGATTCTGGGAAAACAATTTCAGGCTGATGGCAATTAAGGCTCTAATACCAAAATCACCTGTTTCTGTTTACCTATTATGTATCTGCTACACTCACAACCCTCTACCACAATAGTCACAGAATATGGTATCAGCAATACCAGAAAACAGCAATTATTTAAGAGAAAGTTGAAGACTTAGCTTTTTAATTCCCTTAACATATAGTTAGTGAAGATTTCAGAGTCTTTTCAGAGCTTGATTTCTCCTATATCCTACTAAATAGTCTTGACTTAAAGCCGTGAGTACTTTGCATGTTATACTCTGAGTGTTTAAATTCTTCCTCGTACCTTTTTGCCCTCCCCTGAAACACTCCTGAAATATAGAGTCAATAATGCCACTGATTGTACGTTCTGGAAAATTCTTCCACCTGCACAGTATTAGTAACAGACTCACAATTTTTCTTTCATTATTAAAAATACAATAAGCACTTGTGTTGGAAAGACTATAATTTCTGCCTGAACCTTCAGGTTCAATTGGGTAGTTTAGACTCCTTTTTGGGAATGAATAGGGGCACTTATGATCTTACTACTTTTGACAACTAACTTTGACGTGCTACTTACTAAGTCTCAGTAACTTACTGCAGTACAAGCAGTTGGATGGCCAGATTCAAAAATAGCCTTTAAAAATGTCATTCTCATGGTTGCTGCTGTGTGGAGCAAGATAAAATACTGAGCCTAAAGACTTTACCAGATCTGAATGCTGTCTTTTTCTTTTTCTTTTTCTTTTTCTTTTTCTTTTTCTTTTTCTTTTTCTTTTTCTTTTTCTTTTTCTTTTGACAGAGTAATATTCTCTTAAATTACTCAAATTAGTTTGAGGTATGAACACTGACCTTTAACAGCAAGCCCAAATCTATATGCAGGAAAAAAGGAACATGTACGAGTGCTCCTCTCTAGTAGCAACTTGGACAATGCTTACTAGTGTCTTCGAGAAAGGCAGTGCTTTTAGATATTAACAATGCTGGATACAACCCCCCCCCCTCCCCTTACACATTATCTTAGCTAACTGGCTGCACATAATGGACTTAGGAAGTGTTTTTACCATGCTTATTATTTTTTTTTCTTTGCAGTTGATAAAATTCAAGTGATTTTTTGTTGTTGTTGTTTATTGTTTGTTTTGTTTGTTGGGTTTGGTTTTCAGTTTGCTTGTTTTACCATACATGACAGTGGATTTTAAATAATTAGTGTTAGATTGTAATCTATACATGATACTCACCAAGTTACTCACAACAAATATTACACTACTTCGTTTTTGGTCAATTGACCCCTGAGATCAGACTCTCAGATAGTGTAATACTTCTGCTCTGGAAAGTTTTCTCCTCACTTACTTTTGTTTAGTTTCAACTCCTAATTGCTATGTTTAGATTTGCTCTCTGGTTGTTAATTTATTGTTTTCAGAGAGCAAAGTCCTCTTGGTTGGCTTAGGAAGTTACAAGGGATCAGAAAAATGGCCAACTTCTGTGCCCTCTGCAAATATGTTCTTCACCTGTTAGTCATGTTGCTAATAATGGAGCTATTTTTATTTTCCCACTTCCTTTTATATCTTTTTCTCTGTGATTCATGTTGCACATCAGCTGATGACTACTGTCACTTACCCCTTAAGGTCAGTGTCCCAGTTAAACCACCACAGCCAAGCAGCTGCATCCATGCTTTGCCCACTAGGTTAATAAAACTTAAAGTGAGGAAGAGCTGCTATTCTAGCTTTCTGTGATACTTTGAACTGCAAATGCTACTCTGCCAACCAAGTGTAACATTACTAACAGTAACCACACAATAACACTTGGGTTCACACTGTGTGCGGGACCTACATGCAAAGCTGTGGCTGAGAGTTTGACCTCGTGCCAAGGGTAGTCTGCTTGCCAGCTGTGTTGCACCTTGGGTCCTCGTCCTTCTCCTCAGTAATGTTTGGCCAAGACTATTTCCACTGCTTCATTGCCACCACCCTGTCATGTCAGTCACTCACAGATGTTGTGCAGATGTAATTTCTTCTGCCAAATCAAAGTCTTTGGCAGAACTGCCGTGGGCAGTTCATCCACTCCTACTTGTTGGATTCATGGTAGAAGTATCTTGATCTATTTTATGTTAGCTCTTCTTCCAAGAGAGGAAGCGCATTGTTATGAGATCAGCTCTCCATCAATTCCTCTGGCCATTTTATTTATCCCGGTGATTCCAGGGGATTTCCAATGCTATGGGATTCACAGTGACTCCCACTGATTCTTCTTGCGGTGCAAATACTTCTAGGATTATCCACTTCTGGATAATGTACATGGTGCAGCTCCAGGTACACAGAGCAGTGCAGGCACTTCTGTTCATTGGTGCCACTGACAGATTTTTCTGAGACCCACTGCCACCTCTGCTTTAAGATAAAGTCAGAGTAATTAATCAAAAATAACACATTGGCAAGGCAACATATTTAAGCTGCATACCTATTATCATCCACATGGACGCATATCTTTATCTACCCTTGAATCATGGTGTGGGTTTGTTTCTTCATTACCTGTGTGATAATTGAACAGAGTTTGGATGAGACTGAGATGCTGATGGTGAAAGATGTCTTTACTACAGACTTTTTATACAATTTTTTGCTATGCAATCTAAATTTCAGTGTGTTGGGATTCTGATAACAGTGCTATGCATGAGGCTTTTCTGTTGGTATTTCCAAATTTGTATGCCTGCTTCAATTTGAAATCCCAATGATGTCTTGATATGTTTTTATTTGAGTGTTTCACATTAAAAATGAAAAAAAAAAAAGTACAACCAGCTTCTTTCTAAATCTATTTGGTTACTTCTTGAACATATTAATGGGGATACAGGCACACACATGTGACATTTGTACATTGGTTTTGTTGATAAGTTTTTAAAATTTTTTCCTGATTGTTGAAATTTTCTGCTAAATATTGCAATACAGAGCATAATGCAAGAGAAAAAAGCAACACTGTGTTTTTCTGTGCTCAGAAACTGTTGGTAAGAAGGTACAAAGAAAGAAAAAGAGGAAACTTTCATCCCAAAGATGCACATTAAAAAAACTGGGATGGCAACCATAAAATTGTAAATGTCCTAGTGACATCAAGGCAAGTGACAATGACAGCAATTCCAAACTTCATCAAAATGTTTGTGGCTTTTAATTCTTGGGGATATTATGTATCTACTTGGATTATATTCAGCTTTTGATGGAATTGTTTTAGGTGAAAAAAGGTAATTGTAAATCTAATAAATTTGGTCTTTTGAGAGTTTTTTTTTATACAATTACATGTTGAAAAATTTAAGTAGCTTTAACGATGTAGATCTAGAACAGCTACATCTCATGTATCAGAATTATAAAGAGGCATCAAATCAGAATGCTTCTGGTGGTGCTCTGCTGAAAGCAGCTAAATGCTACTATTGGGCATTTTTGTTACTGTTCTAGCACAAAAAACTCCCTAGACATATTGCTGACAAAACTTGGAGACTGCTCTGCTACTATCTGTTATCATCAACAATCTTGTTGAATCACTTAGATCACATAGCAGGCGTAAGATATTCAAGAGCACAATGTTTTATTCATCTATAAAAAGTAATTTCAGTCCTTGGTCATGGACAGGGGAATCCTGAAAAGAGAAAAACATTTCACAGCAACCTCAGCGTAACCCGATCCTTGGCTGCAAACAAAGAAGTGGGGACTTAATCTCTCAGGGTCATGTGCCTGACTGCACTGTTGGAATACTGCATATTCTACTGCTTTTCATGTTTAACAAATTGGAGAAGGCAGAGGAAAGAATCAAAAATCACTGAGTGCTGAGAAAATGCCTTGGAGGAAGAGACTTAAAAACTTAATCTGTTTAGCATGTCAAAAAGAAGATTGAAGGGTGGCCTGATAAAATGCATAAGTATTTCCTTGAGAAGCAGATATCTGGCATCAAAGATCTTTCTATTTTAGAAAAGAAAAGCTTTAATGAACCATAATAACTAGAATCCAGACACGGTCAAGGTAGAAAGAGGACATGAATTTTTAAAAAGAAGGATGTTTGTGCACTGACTCAAACTGATGGAAAGAGACAGAATCTAACTGTTGATTTTTGGTACTAGACCAAATGTCCTTTTAAAAAATAAACAGCTGGAATCAACTGGCTGAAATTCAGTGGCAGATATCATACATAAGGTCACAGCAGATGACATAATGCTCCTTTCTGGCCTTATACACAAGTAAAAAATTACCTGTATGAATATAAAGTATCAGAACTACAAAGCAGAACCACATTTGCATTCACTAGTGTGTTCCAGAGTAGACACTAATAATTAGTTTCATTAGTAGATGCTAATAATATGCGTCTTCTTCTTTGGGACTTGAACTCTACAATCAGATGTCTGAGTAGAGCATTATTGCAAACAAAGCTACTTAATTCATGCAGTGTAATCAACTCAAACACTAGTATACATATTAAGTTGGAGTCTTGATGTGGTGAGGACAAAATCTGAGCAGCAAGAGCCCAACACAGGAAAATATAGTTCTGCTTCTGTCCCAACAAGAGCAATTCACTGGAATCCTTCATCAAATGAGCAAGCAGATAACCAGTAGGTGAGGTTTTAGCACAGATATTCTGTTTAGTGATATGGTTGCTCCTGCTCCTTATGGACATCCTACCTGCTAGAGTACTTTCTTCAGCAGAAGAATTTAAAGGTGTGTGTAAAGGGCCAAGTCCTTTGGAAAGGAATTTCATGCAGTTATTTGAGAGCCGAGAAATACTTAACAGATTATGAGTGACTTTACTACAGTGTGGACAGGTCTTCTGCACCGGGAGGCTGGCATCAGCAATGCCTGGCTCTCACCTAACTCACCATGTTATGTACCATTCACCACAAGAGCATGACAAACTAATCTATGGTAATCTGTCTAAACGGTCCAAAACCTTAATTTAAGGGCTGCATATTAATTTCAGTTCTTCTTCTTCCTTAGATAAATCAACTCTGTGCTGTTCTTTCTCCTCTCATTTTCATTTATGTGTTAAAATGTAAGAATTGGTCTGATACTTCTGTGCTTTAGCCATATTAACCATAAAAATATCGAAATCTCTACCAAAATTTTTTTTTTTTTTTAGTAGACAAAAAAAACCTTGGCTTGGTATCTTACCTTATAATATCCTATAATACTGGTACATATAGACTAGGAAAGAATATCTGGAAATATTTGCCAATTCTAAGAAAATTGAAGTGGGTTTTATTCCAATTGTAATTCATGCAAAACCATCTTGAGCTTATTTACATATTTCCTTAAGGAATAAAAGGTAATTCTATTAATACAATGCACTATATTTGCAAAAAGAAAAGAATTAGTGCAAGAAATTAGCAAAGTCAAAAATCCCATGGTAGTATTTTTCTCCATGACTGAACCTAAAACCTCAGGTGGTTTTAAGTCATAATACCTAGAAAAAGGTTTTTCATTAATAGATTTGTCTGATAGAAAGTTGGAGCATCCAGTCACACAAAAATATCTTAGCTAGTAGTTATATTTTTAGCACTTATTTATTGCATCATCACCGTAATCCTGAATGAAGAATAGAACTAGTAGCCATCTTGTTAAGAAGTCCTGTACAGAAAAAGGAAATTTAAAAAATTGCAGTGTCAGAATCTCCAAAACAAAACACAAAGGCAAGAATGTAGTATTCCTTATTGGGAACGTATGTTACATAATGCCTTAACAGGAATTAAGTTTATTTGAATTACTTTTAAAACATTTCACTGAAGTATTTAATGTGTGGAAGTTTAAAGCACAAGCTGACAATTTTTAGAGGAATTATTTAAAAATGCACATGATAAATGGGTATTCCTGGTGAGATCCAGAACATTTCAATATCAGAGGGAAGCGCAAGACTTCATAAGCAGATTTTGATGAGACACTTCATGACCAGAATTGAAGGGCTCACAATCAATATCTAAATTACATGTTTATGACTAAGCTTAAAGACTTCACAGTTCAGAAACTGATGGAAGGAATGTGCCCTTGGAAATATGTTGAGACATTGCTTAGTTTGTTTCTAGAGGTAATTACTATTAACTTGGGTTTTTTCTCAGCAATGCCTCAAGGGCAAATGATTAAATCAAGTCTGTTTTGATAATTTGCATACAAGGTACCTTCTTAATTGTATTTAACCATAAAGCCAAGGCAGTTGAATGCTGCTCGGGTAATTGATCTCCAAACTGCATCACCTATGTTCTCTCCTCTACATATTTCACGTTGACATAGGTGGCTTACAAGAAGCATTCTACTTCTCTCACTTGACTTTTGGAGCAGTCTCACAATTCTTGAAATGTAGAACAGGAGAAATCCCTGTGATCCACCAAGTCCAAAGGCTACAATTAGACAACGTCCTTATTCAAGCCTCACAGGCTCTGGATGAAAAGAAAAAGTTGATTCCTCTTTCTCTCTGCATAGATCTGCATAATTTCTAGGTACAGTACAGCCCTTTGTGAGATAATATATATCTTTTTTTGCAAGAAAGCTATCCTTCCTGGTTTAGCAGCATCTTTGAAGGTCCTTGGCAGTGGCAAAAGGAGTTGTAGCTCTTAAGGAATTATCACAATGATCACTGTAATTACCAGTGAGCATGCTGGAACCCTAACAAGACTGATTCTGGATTGTCAAGTCTTCACTGCAAAATTAGTATAATCCTTATTTCTACATTAATAAAGATGCTTCTGACTCAGGACTTTACACCATTGCTTGTGAAACAAAGTGCACACACTGTGATGGCATATTACAGAAGCTAGCATGGAAGTAATTGTTTTCTCCTCTAAAACCAATGGATTGATCTCTTTGCGCACTACAAAAGGCACATGTCAAGTGCAACTGAATAAGACAAAAATAATCTTAAAAGACATCTAAAAGATGCTCCTTTTACAGCTGTTTAATACTGTCTTCTAACTGCCGAAGTTTTAGTACTATATTGAATTTTCCCTTTATGTAGGCACTATAGAAATAATAATTTTGACATAATTCTATCTTTGTAAAAATGGAACTGTGTGTGTGTAATAAATAAGACTTTATATAACTCCTTTCTTTTATGGTTATTATGGTAGATACTATAATTTGTTAATGATAAAAGGAAAAAATTTTTATCTTTCTTACAAGGATCCTGATAGGGAAAGCAGTGCTTTTAATGGCTTACAGATCATACAAATGCTTCACTAATTTTCTAAAACCAGCCCTACTAAAGATGAAAGAAAAAAATGTTTTTTAGCTTACATCTCCAAATATGACAAGGTAATCCTTTAAAGATTAATATGAAGTTAATTTCAATTAGTTAGGTTGTGAGTTTATAGTTCCTCTAGCATTATTACTGACAATAATAATTATCATCGTTATTATTTGTTCCTAGGCTGCATACCCAGAATGTCTACTGAAGGCAGACAAATATTATAATATGAATCACAGAAGTGATCTGAGCAAGGGATGCCTAGAGTACTAAGTTCACTTCTTGATGAAGTGTAGTTTACTAATCTGTTGCATTAAGTAGAAAAACAAAAACAAACGTGACCACTGCATCCAGAAATGAGCCTTTCAACAGGAGTGTCTCTATTACCTTGCTCTTCTGCTTTCAGACAGCATAGGCAGAGCTATCTGCCTTTACCTGCTGGCTTACACACCCAGGGCAGGGGAACTTTAAATCTATACAAGCTTGTAAGTGACTAATGGTCATTGTGAGTGCCAACGTGTGGATGTAGTATCAAGTAGTTAGTGCTGTAAATGATGACAGCCCTGAATTCTGTACACTAACACGTCTGTGCAGGCAAGCTTGGATAAGTCTTTTAATACGACTGCTAGGGTGAAAATGTGTTCAACTGCCACCTTGTTTAAAATCTCTTTAGACAGGACTTTGCACAGACTGGAGTTGTTAGTGGCAGAACACAAAAGAAGACAAATATCTCCACTTTTGAGGTCAGGACTTGGGTGCTTATTGACTAACATCTTTGATAACTCAAGTGAAGATGAGTGGGGAAAACTCTTTACAAGGATAGGTTGCCAGTCTGCCAAGCACCTTCTTCTGTTACACACTGTTGCCCAATAAATCCTTTATATTATTGAAATGACATTTGAGCTTCCCTGGAGGTGACAAAGTTTCAGTCTCAAATAGGCTTTTGTCTGCTTCAGCTGACTTTTATGGCAAGTTACAAAACTTTTGCAGTGAAGAGATTCCTCCTAGAGTTAAGCCCTTTTTTTTTTTTTTTGCTTTTTT
>LTAT01000006.1:41999455-42039207 GCA_003286495.1 Chlorodrepanis virens
AGGAAATGAAAAAAGGATAAATACAATTTAATTAACAGCATTTTATTTTAAAATTACCTAAAATTAAAATAGCCTCATCTTTTTATCCAAAATCAGCCATGCTCCAGTTACAAGACAGACAATTAAAAGTTAGTAAAGAACATGATTTATTTACCTGAAAGTATAATTAATCCATTGTACCATCTTCATTTTTTAAAAATAAATATAAGGATTTTACAGGCAGCTTCAGAATTTACCATAAAATCTTCTACAGTTACTTTAGATAGGTAAACATAAATAAATTTAAATAATCCATTGATATTTTCATGCTTCAGGACATGTGCAAGAACTGACTGAAGGGAATTGAAAAAAAAAGGTTCTAAAAATAAGTTACCACATTTTTCTTGCTTTTTCTCAAATTTGCACTGCTTGTTGTCAGGCAGAATATATTAGGTTAGAATGATCAGCATTCTCATCTACAGCACTACTGTAAACCAATCCATAAATGTCATACAATGATTTTGTGTGTGGCTTCTTGTATGACTTATTTTGCTCATAATATAGATGGAGCTTCTTACCTCTAAATCTAAAGAGACTGTTTACAAAACCATGAAAATCTGTGCAAGTCAGACTGTTGCCCATCTAGGACCATAATTAAGTCAAGGAAAACAGGTACTGTAATGGTTGGGGAGCAAAAGTTTGCATACTGGCAGTTTCCTGAAGGTTTTCCTAAGAAAACTGCTATGATTTCTTCCACCAATGTTATAGGCTGCTTGTCTCAAAGGAAACTCAGCAACACTGAGTTACTTCTGTACAGAAATGTGTTTAAAACCTGGCATCATCTTAAAAAGGCCAGGTAATTAATAGCTGCTTTGGTAAGTAGCAAATTTTTTGAAAAGTGCTAAAACTAAATTAAAGACACAAAAAAATTGTGTGAACAAAAATCCAAATTTGGAGGGAAATATGTTGAACAATATAGGGGACATACAAAGTAAAATATTAAAAAAAAAAAAACACAAGTAATGAAGTCTAAGTTTCAGTGCAAGATATATTGAATGTACTGCCAGACAATGTCACTTGGTTAAAGATTCAAGAAAAATCTGTGCTGTCTTTAATGAATTCCACTGATCTCATCTGACTGATGAAGGATCTTATGAAAGCCAAGAGAAAACTTACTGGCTTAGGGATTGTCTAACAAATGTTTCTTCTGGTAGGTTGTAGTGATGCAGAGCTGTGTGTCAGCACGTGGATATGAAAACCTGTGTGTGTGCACAGATATTTCTCAGCAAATTAATTGCATTCTTCATCCCTGCTGCTAAAATTTTCCAACAAGTCTAACAAAGATAGGTAAAAACAAAAGCCAAATGTTTGCAATGCAGATAGCTTAGAGGCTGAAATTTTTACACAGTACCTGAGAGTTGAAACTTAAATAACTAAAATACTTTGAGAGAGATTTTATTGGATTTCTTTAGCTCTTTTTTTCCTCCCTCTGTGCACTGAACTAGAATTTCAGGACTGCTGAGTGATGTCATTTTACTTAATAAAACTAGCTGGAGGGTCTTTGAAATTTTTGGCTTCTGCAGCATAAAAAAATCAAAACCATGCAATTTTCCCAGTCCTTGGTAGGAGTTCCCAAAGGAAGGAATTAGTTTTCACTTAACCACAAGAGTGCTTAGGTTGTGGGCAGAAAGACACAGGAAGCATCAAACTGAAGTTTGTTTCTGAAAATGCTGAGACTTGTTTGATGTTTCATACTTTGAAGAGAAGCTTAGCTTTGCTGGAGATGGAAGCTGCAATGAAGGACGACAACTTGTTCAGAGGAGCTTTGAACAGAACTTTAGCACTAATTACAGCAAAGGCCAGGCAGAGACCAAGGCACTAACATTTTTGCTAAAGATGCACGGCAGGAACTAAGGATGTTTTGAAACAAAGCTGAATGCTAGAGCGAAGAATTTAGTCTTCATGTTATGTAGCTTCTCTTCTTCTTTTTTTTTTTTTTTGTTAGGATTTTTCCTTTGTTTTACTGTTCTGATGTCTTGAATGGCTTTAAATATTTCTGCAATAATTTCAAGTAATATGTCCTGAAAATTATGGGAAAAAAATGAATAGAGTCTGTAACTTCGATTTTAATGCGTTTAAGCTATACATCCAATTCAGATTAATTTTTCTGTTACCAGTTTCTGTTGATTTTTGCCTTGCGTGCTTGAATAATCCACGATCTTTTGCAAGAAAAATTATATCTAAGATAAAAGACTGAAGTCTGTCAAAATTAAGGGGACAAAGGAGAACTCCATTGCATAATTCATTTTGACATTTAAACTCTGAAATACCATGGAGTAGGGAAGAATTGTGTAAGAAAAAAAGATTGAAAAAATAATAAGTATTGCATTAAAACTACTGCATTAATCAGGAACTTCTGCAAAATTCCTGAAGGGGCTTCTGCAGTCTAGTCCTGAGATATGACAGCTCAGTAAAGCTATTCTTAGACTGACTGGTATCAGTTTTCATGGCTTTTTAGACTCCAGTTGGTAGCCTCATTCGTTCAGACCACCACTCCTGCAGTACTCAAACCTCCCAATTTTAGATGAATTTGTTGTGATCTGTTCCAAGCCCTTGTTATCCAGTAGCATCATCATTTAGTTCAAACAGTTCTCCCACCCAGAACATGCTTACTACCAAATCAGACATGTCATTAATTCATTATTGTCAGATGGTTTTTTCATTCAATTTCCTAGTAAGGGTTAGCTGGTCCTAAAAATCTTGGAGGGTTATTTCTACTTTAATTGGCAATGGAAATCTCTCTATCCTCATTTCTAATAGTCTGGTACTCTATTCACCATTTTCCCCTGTTAGGATAAAATGAGATGAAGGTTTCATTTTATCTTTTGGACTGTATCAATATAATCTGAACTGCTAATGACCACTTTTCCCCTATTCTGCTTTTATTTGTGTGGCTTGTTTTTTGCATGTAGAGTGTTTAATGTTTACTCTTGATTTGAACATTGCACAATCAGTCCTGCTTCAGGCTATATTTATTTTATCTCTGCAGTTCATGATCTGTAACATTCAACTTTTTAAAAAAAAATTAAGCCTTTCATCCTCCTTTTTCTAAATTCATTCTTTAATCCTATAATGCCCTGAAGAAGGATCTGGAATCTATTTAAATTTCTGATAGCATTTTTACCTTGCTAAAAAATCAGATTTCTTTGGTTTGAAGAAATTCTGAACCTCTTCTAAATTCAAGCTCTTAAGCTCTTAGTTCCTATAGTTTTACTAACCAGTTCTCTTCACTAATGAAATGTGAGCATCTGAAATTCAAAAATTTATTACAGAATTCTATCATTCTCCTATTTAACAGAAATAAAATTTTGGTAGTGGATACCACATTCGTCCCATCCTTCTTTCATGCCAATGATCACCATTTTGATCACATTTTAAGGTCTTACTGAAATTACTTCTGGCATTATTTTTCATTAATGATTTGCTGATGAAAAACTTTGTCAGCTATGAGATTCCAGAATATAGAGACCTGTAACTGCATTGTCAGGTCTATCATTAGGAGATTAAGGTCTTCAGTACGGATATAATCTTCTGCATGTATTCTTCTGCTTTATTTCTGTGTATTTTCTTCCTATCCAAAGCCAATCCAGGGACTTCATTACAGTTTTACACAAACACAACCTGGTTTATAAACATTTCCTAAAATGATTTTTTGCGTGAAGCGGGTTTTAGTTTATTCTTGGCTATCCTTTTATTCTTTGCATCTGATACAGAACCAATTGCAGTGGTATTCATCATCTTTAGTTTCATATCTGTCTTTCCAGAATGATTTGTGTAGGGAGTGTATGTAGCTATGCTATGGCATGATTGCCACACCAATAACTCCTTTCAGTAATTCTGGTGGCACTATTTGGCATCTGAAGCCCTGAACAGAGCACAAAGCCTTCAAGTACTGCGTGCTCTTTTGGTGTCCCATCCAAGCTTTCACTATTTACATTACTTACCTGCAGGTCTCACCTATACATCTTTCTGATGTCTAATCCTGTGTTATTTGCTGCCATAGCTTCATTTATCAGCTCTTCTCTGCATGCTTTATGGTCATGTGTAAAGTGACATGCATACCTCTCAAAATTCTTATATTTTTAAGCTTTTTTTGCCAGTATAGACCAAGTTCAGCCCAAATAATATCATTTCCTTAGGCTGTGAGGTAAGCAATACCTTCTCTAGTCACACTTCCAAGCTTCTAAGCTTTCTTTTAACTCCCTTGAAGATTTATTAGTGCTTGAGATTTTTCTTCATCTTCCTTGTTTCTTTTCTCTTTACTCTCACAGGTCAAAAAAATTTCACTGAAGATAAAAATTTTCCAGCTTTAACTATCTTCCCTGCCTTACCCAATGGACATTTTCCACCTGATCAGGCAAGTTGTAATAAGCAATATTTTCTGAAATCTGCTGGATGATATCTTGCAACAAAAACTCTGGTGTTACATCTTGGCATTCAAGATGGTGCCAAACAGATCTGTGTTTTGGTAGGAATCTAGAAACCTCTCTTCCTTCACTGTTGGGTTCAAAGAGAGGGAGTTTCTCTCCAGCTCTCAGATGAGAGAATGCAAAGCCTTACACTGGCAGAAATACAGCAAAAATAATCTCTGGTGGAACAAGGTGTGCTTTTCTCTTACTAGGCACAAATCTCTTTCATAGTCTCACCTTCAGCTTTCAAATTCATCCCATGGGAGACTAAAGTTCATTAAAGCCAATGGGAAACTTTGTCATATTTTCAGTGAGGGATCATGTCCATGCCATCTATAGTACTTAGCCCTTTCCTGCAAATATGCTTCATTTACAGTGTATTGTCTTCCAGGTTCTTTTAATGTTTTCTTTATGAATGAGGGTCTGGCTATATAATTTATATCTCCATTTTCTTTTTTTTATTCAGCATACTTCTTACATGCCCTTTGGTTTACCTCTTCTCTAAAGTAACTCATCCTATGAAATAAATTTTAAAAGAAAATTTTAAAGACTGTTCATTTCTTTTCAGCTATCACAGAATAACAGGATGAAAGCAAAGCTGATGAAAGCATCTAGCAGACATTTTTAACAGCTGTTATGACTGGCAGAGACGTACATATTGTTCACTACATCCTTAATCTTTCTTTTTATTCCTCCAGATTTGTCTAGCTTGATTACCAATTTGCAGTAGCTAATGTCATTCTAAAATAGGTAGTTCCTGAACAGACCAAATACTTCAATCATACATAGGAGTGACACAGATTTCTCATCTGGCTATTATAAGTTTACTGACTGCAAGTACCTAATTTGCCACTTCGGTTTGCTGCTACAAAACCAACAGTGGCAGCAGTAAAAAAGAAACAAATTTAAAAACCTCTAAATTTTTATTTCACCATTTAGACTTGCAAAATATCAAGAAATACATCAATATGTAACCCACTAAGACTTGTGGTTAAGCAGTAATTCATCAACACACAGTATATCAAACAAATAGTCTCAGTATTTATTCTACATTAGAGGTATCAGTGAGATCTGTAAAGTTAACATGGGGTACAGAGCTCTGTAGTATTCAATGGACATAAGTTTCTCTCCTTTTTTACCCAAACTGAGTTCTCTAAAAGAGATTATATTCAGGAACTATCCTACCACCAAAAATTCAAGTAAAATGTTCTTTCTATGAAGTCACAGAACTATTACTGAAGACAATATCAGAAACATTCTGTGACAGGATAAAAGTCTTATTTAGTGAAACTAGACAGATTCATAGGGTCTAAGAACTGGCCCCTGAGATTGCAAATTTATCTATTTTGAGAATAGAACCCTGAGATTGCAAATTTATCTATTTTGAGAATAGAACTCCATTTCATCCCCTAGGGGCTGAAGGATGAGTCTGATATCCTTTAAGTTTTTAATGAAACTCAGTTTTTAATGAAATTGCCTAAGGTCAGCTCACCATCCTTTGTGTCATGTCTTTTGGCCAGGGATTTTTGATCTAAAGGGACAGTTAACATATTTTTTTGTGCCATCCTTGCTCCAAATTGGAAGGTATATTGGAAACTTGATGTAAGTCAAAACGTTTAGCTGTTCTCATCCTTAAGTAAATGAATGACGTGTCACTTCACCAATTAAAGCAAAGCCAAAACAGATTTTTAAAAAACCAAAGAAAACATAAACAAAACCAAAACCAACAGAAAAAAACCAAAGCAACAGCAACAACAACAAACCTCCAAATTTACCTTAGCAATGTCTCTAAATTTTAGCAGGGGATCAAAAAAAAGAAAAGGTCTTTTCTCAATGAAGCAGTTGCAAGTGATTCTTATTAACCCCAGCACCTGTTTTAGAGAGCTTAAATTTCAACACAGAGCCTGAGGCAAGTTGGTGCCAAGGGATGTGATACAGCAACCCAGCAAGCTGAGTAGGAATCCACTGAGTTAATAAGAAATACCAGGCACAAGAACTGTTCTTCAATTTCCCTCAGGCAACACTCTATCCATCACCTCAATCCCCTAAAAAAGATTCCTTATCTTTCCTCCTCCTCCCCTCCATTGATTCGACCAGAGTGGTGTTTTTCACCTCCATTTCCCCAATACCTGTGTCACTGGAGAGGCTTCTACTCCCTCTCCTAACAGCAGCTGGGAAGAAAAAGAGTAAGTCTCAGATTTCATCCACTGCAGGGACCAGAGCCACTTTGCCAGGAGTGCTTTAGATACCAGATGAAAATCTCTTTCGGCATGCAGGAGGAAAAAAAAAATGTTAGCTTATTACAAGTCCTCACCATCTTTCCCAAGTTCTTTTTCAGCTGGGGACAGTGTGCTGGTTTTGTACCCCTCAGGAGCTGTCAGTGGCTGCAATCTTCTGTGTCTAGCCTTAAGTCAATGAGTCACTAGGCATTTCTGCTAGGTGAGCAGGATGCTGGTACTCACCAGTTTTTGTCTCTTGATCTTGGTGTCTGATGGCTCCAACCTGTTCTTTGTTTTCCTGCCAGGATCTCTTACTGGCTTCAATCTATTGTTTGGATCCACCTGTCCCTCACTTTCTCTTACACATCTCCTTTGTTCTTTGTGTGCTAGGCAGTCTTTGTTTTCTGATCTAGGTTTCTTAGAAACTGAATGTAGATGTCTGGTAATATTCATGACCTTCTCAAAAAGATGCTATTAACCCATGCCAATTTTATTCCTCTACTCTTCCTTCACTGCCTCCAAAGACAGATTTTCCCATCCGTATCTCAACATTTTGACCTATCTCTGTCTTCTGGTATAGAGGAAACAGACATTTAACATTTGTCATTATGTTACTTAAAATGATAATTATTTAAAAGCAGTACATTTTTAAATTGTGCTGAATTAAAATAAAATAGTTCTGGCTTATTTAATAAAATTTTGGAACATACCTATGCATCAAAATCCTATACTAAACATTTACTTTAGAAAACTTGATTCTCAGCATATTTCTGTGAATAGAACTCCATTTCATCCCCTAGGGGCTGAAGGATGAGTCTGATATCCTTTAAGTTTTTAATGAAACTCAGATATTATTTTGGAATTTTGCTAGCTTTCTTTGTATGTATGTTGATTCAGCAGAGCCCAATTTACAATGTGGAACTTTAACAAGATCAGCTGTAAGTATAAAACAAAAGCAATGTCAGATGATTTCTGCAAAATTTCCCTGCCTATTCTTTCTCTATGTATCAGTCACTTTTTTTTTACTCACTCTTTTGAGAATCAGAAATTTAAAAAAAAATAAATCAATCAATCAAAATCTATTCTAAACCCTCCCTAACTCCTAAGGTACATTATCACAGTTCTCATTCTTGTGTCTCTGAACTTACCCCACATCTAATCAATACCACCAACTACTATCAAGAAAGAACAGTAGCAACAGCTGCAAACAAGGGAAAATGACTGTGAGAGATATCTTCACACACTTTCTTCAGTTCTTCATGTTAAGAAGATTGAGCTGTTTTGCCAAATTCCACTCTTTGACAGGTGGCTATATTATCTCTTAAAATTCTAGCATATAGGCTTTACAGATTATTATTTGATATATACTGATAAGTTCTCTTTGTGTATGCTATATGAACCCTAAAATTTTTATAATATTAATGGCTATAAGAATAATGCAATTCTGCAGAAATTATATAAGCAGAAGCACAATTATCACTTTGAGAAAGTTTCAAAAGTGGTCTTGAGTGATTTAATATTTGATTCACTGGCTTTTAAATGTTCATGATAACATTGTATTTGCCCATATAGTCTTCCATTATAAGTGGTTTATCCAGGAGCAATTTTCACATTAAACCTTATGTTTTTGAAGCTGAGGAATTTCAAAACACTTAAAAAGCTTTGATTCCATGTCCAACCATTCAATTCAGCTGTTTGCAAATGACTGCCTATCAAGTTAAAACTGCAATTAAAGACAGGTTGGAAAATACCATCTATTAGTACTGCAATTACGTTTTAGATTTTTTTTTTCCTTCTATGAGGAAATGTTTAAAGAAATTGGTTTGATACATTTCCTAATTATGACTAACTCTTTCAGTACAGTAAATACCTAATATTGTTATGGACCTGATCCTAAAAACCCATTTAAAAACTGTTTTACAGTAAGATATTTAATTTTTTTTGGAAGATATAGGAATGAAACTTACTATGTCCATGTACTTTAGAGGTTTAACTAAGGTGAGTCTTTTCCTTTATGAGTGCATGGGATGGGATCCTATGGTAATTTTCAAGAAAATGGCTACACCTTAACCCTTGCAGCATGTTAGGCGTCTTCAACATATTCTTGGGAGAATCAGGCATTATTTAAATTCAACAGGAGAGGCTAAATAAATAAAGAAAACATTTTTTTTATTAGTGTTTCTATCAGACTTTTGCCCATTGACTCTGGACAGACATTTATATAAACGGATGAAACTGTTATGTTTCTGTTTCAGTAAGTAAAATGCTTCCAGGAAGCATCAGGCATATTGAGATTGTTTTGCACAGATGGTCTGTTCATGCACTGTAATTGGAAACCTTTGGGATATGTCAGACTTATTGTGCATACAATCATAAGAAAATAAAACTAGAAGGAACACGGGGAGATCATCTAACCTAGTGTCCTTTGTAAAGCAGGAGCTATTTCCTGACAGGTGCCTGTTTAACTTGTTATCAGGTATTGCCAGTAATGAAGATCCCAGTCTCCCTAAGACATGCTTTTCAGTGCTTTGCAGGACTGATACATATGAAAACTTAACCAGTGTCTGACAGAAAACCTTCTGCTGCCACTTAAGGCCATTCCTTTTCATCCTGTTTACCACAGACATGGAGAACAGTTCATTCCCTCTCCTCTGTGGTAGCTTTTATATGCCAAAAATGGTTTAACCCCTTCTCAGTTTTGCCAGTACGTATCGCCACAGTTCATCTGTAGTGCAGTCAGGGCAGGGCTTCAGTTTCTTTCCACTCTTCTGACCCTTGCTGTGTCTGCTTAACTGGGTCAAGTACTCTTCTGCAGGCAATGTCAGTGCTCTCCAGAGCATCCCCTGCATGGTGCCTGTGCCCTCTGACTGAGACAGACACGGTGAATGTGTGCAGGGTTTCATGAATTCACAGAAGCTGCCTGAGGACATTGAGCTAAAGTACACCTGGAAATCCCAAGCACATGCTTCAAGCTCATCCAAAGCAATCCTGCACAGGAACAACTGCATGGGAGGGCCAAGATGTGTGGCAGTTCTGTCAATGGGGCTAACACTGGCTTTTTTAAAGTTCTGGTTGTTTAAACAGACAGACATACACCTACAAAACACAGCAATAAACTTTCTGGTAATCAGCTGCCCTATTTGTGATGCTCCACTCTCAGTACCAAGCCCAAGCTGACAAGGGAGAATATGTCCATGTACATGATGCTGTAGAGAGATGCCAGCTCGAATATACAGTCTTAGAAATTCATTTGCAGCTTTGCCAGTAACATTTAATTAATGCACTCACTAAGGACCTATATTCAGCCCTTGGAAATTCTAGGATTTTCAGCTATATGGGTTTTATCTCTTTGATCTCAAGAGTGGAACTTCTCCTTTCTTCTGTGCTTCTTGCCCAGTAAGCTGAAATTTAAAGTGAAATGCTTTTGCACTTGTAAGATATAGGAATGAAACTTGCTACGTCCATGTGCTAACAAACACTGTGGTAGTTTTCAGGAATATAGGTTATTGCAACTTCACTGCCATTTCCCAGTATCTCAAGCTGAAGGAGAATAAGTGGAACTTTTAGTTCAGGAAAGAGGCATACGTAATTAACTGAAATAATTTCAGTTTGAAATCAACATGTGTCCTGATTTAGGGACATTCACAAAACAATGAAGGACAAAGCTTTAAAATGTTAAAAAAAAAATAGGGAGGGAGAAATTTTTTCAGTCTTGTTAGGATTTTTTTTTTCCAGAATAATCATGTTTATGTGTGAAACTTTTGAGATGAAATGATTTTTCATTTCAGCAGGGAAAGTATATTTGGAGTCCTAGAATTTGGAGCATATGGAAATGAAGCTTCCCAAGCAGACAGCTGAAAATGGCACATGCAGAGAGCAACAGAGATCTATAGGAGATGGTTAGCTGCCAGACTCTTGAGAATGTTTCAAGATAATCACTGGAGACCCAAAAGTACCCGTCAGCATTTGCTGAAAATATGAAATATGAAAGAAACAAAATATTATGAAACAGCATCCTAAACAATTTACTTCACCAAAGTAAAATTTCTCCACCTAGGATCCATTGTTCTGTATTAAGGATATTCTTTTTCAAAAGAAATTCCCGAAGTTCTAGTTTTATGAGACAGAAATAAAATAGCAGAAATGTGATGTGCTCTCTGCAATCAATAGGCTATATCACCACTAAACATGTGTCTAGCACTGAAATTGTGCAACTAGATAAAAAACAGTTACTCAAGGTTCCTGGCTAAGTACCACACAAATCAGTGAAGGAAGATCTATATATAGAAATCCACTTGATGCCTAGTAAAAGTATGTTGCAGGAAAAAACACTTTGAAATGGCAAGTGAGACTTTGGAGTTTTTGGTTGAAGTTCATCCTCTTTCTTTTTATCCACCCCCTTACTGTTTTTCTCAGACATTCCCTCCTCCAGTCCTTCCTGAACAACTGTTAAAGCTTTCAGTTTTACGAAGTTGTTAATAACCATTTTACACAAATCATCTTCTTGGGACTCACTTTGGTATAACATTTAGTATTTATTTAATTCTTTTCCAGCCCTCCCAAATTAAAACAAACAAAACTTACCAAACTCATCTAATATTCAGTGATGTGATGTGAGATAATATTTCTGCCTTTATCTGTATTTGGGTCATTTCAGGTCACTCTTGGTTGGTTTCTCACTGAACCAAGTCTTAACTTATTTTGATTTCTCCCCTAGAAATAAAGATAATGAGTGTCATCTCCAGGTTTTCTTTGGTTCTGAACTAAAGCTGGGTTCACCAGGGTATTTGGCAGAGCTAGAGGAGATGGTTGCCAACAGCTGTTGGTGTCACAATTTGGCCAAGGTCTGTGATCAGAGGGAATTTGAAGAGTCCTATAGTTATGAATTTAGTGTCAGTAGAGTACAGGCTACCCCACCTTTTGCAGGGGAGGTGACCATCTTTTTCTCACACACAACGACAAAAGAATCTTTTGACTCAGCTGGAGAAGGTTCTAGCCATCTAAATCCACTTGGGTGCCTAAAATAAGTGAAATCTTGCCACAGTTCTTTCTAAAAGAAAAAAAGATAAATACTCTGAAAATAGAAGAGCAGAAATCCAAAGGCTGGGATACCTTGCTTCACACCACACAAACTGGCGCGGTGCTATTGGAATTCTTCAGAACTGTGGTGGGTGCTAATTCCATCTTTTATCTGCCATTTTCCAAAATAGGCAGCAACAATAGCTTTCTCAGTCTATTGAGTGGCTCCAGCTGAGAGGGGGAAGTGGGGAATGAGAGCCAGATTCTGCAAACAGCAGGGAAATGAGGCTCTATAAAAGAGTCTGGTGAGGGAATTGGTGCTTGGCACTGCAAGACAGTCTGATAATTGTTCCTGCACAGCAAAGGGACTTTTAGGAAGTGAATTGATGTTCATGGATTTTATAGCACAATAGTTCTATATGCTTCTTCCTACAAATAGATGGAAGTCCTTGAAGGAAAGAATTGTAGAACACTTTTTCTCCCTCCTTTGCTGATTTACATTACAAAAATCCCCTCAACATTTTGATTCCTATTCACTATTAAACGCTACTACCTCTCACCTGGTTCTTAGCACAGCACAATTAATGTATCTCTATGTAACCTCCTTTTCTAGTCACAAAGAATTGGAACACAGAAATTCCCTTCAAGGGCTGAGTTTTTAAACATCTCCCTTTAATCCAAAGCTAACTATTTCTAGTGAGAACAGAATTGTGAACATGGACTGAAATTCTATACTTTGTGCATTCACATGCACATCAGTGGGATTTGCTTAAACCTGTATCCAGCACATCTATGTCATCACCCTGAGTTAGAGACCAGCAGGGTACAATGGAGATCAAATACAAAACTTTCAGAATAACTCATGGAAATTTGGATGTTCAAGTGGTTTTATGGGGATAGACTTTCAGCACACAATTTCTCCACATCTTTGGAGTTCCTGTTCTTCATTATAGTAATTTAAGCATGGCTGTGGACGGATGACTGCCGCTAGTCCTGTTAAGACTACATTCTGTACTACACCAAAATATCTGTTTTGTAGACCTGTACAGAAATTCTTTTGGGGTCCCAATTGCTAACCTTTGATCTTTATTAATTGGAGGTGGTGAAGGGTTAGAACATACATATCAATAGGAAGAAATTGGAATAAGTATTTAACTGAAAAGAAAATCTTGAACTTACTTCATTCAGTTAATATCACTTCATATTTGGAGCTGAAAAGCAAATATGAATAAAAGTACACCTATAAATACAAAAAAAGCAATTCATATCAGGCTGTGCTAACAGAAATATCAACAATTTTCCTCAAAGTCTCCAAAACTGAGAAATTAATCACGAGAAATTGATTCAGTTTGCCAGATTAAGGTACAGAATAAACAAGAAAAAGACTTTTTAAAATGTGTTATTTGACAGATTCAATAAAGCCTGTTTCAGAACATGAGATTTCCATTTCAAATTAGTTTTAATATTCACATTTATAGAAAAGCAATCTACTATTCTTTGATATCCAGCCACTTACTTCAGACATGTACCATGTCTTATTTTCCTCTCTTATTAAACACAAACTGCAAAGAGAAAAATGCCCAAGTCTTGATATCAGTGTGTAAGAGGATTTTAAACCTTGCACCTTCCACTTTAGCAAGGATTATTAGGGGGAAAAATGTAGGAAGTGGGACAGGAATTATTTGTGCAATTTACACAATAAATAGATTGATTACGATTCAGTTCTTGTTCCTCTTCTTATTTCAAATAAGAAAATAAGCAACTTTATGCTGCAAAACAATGACAGTTGGATAAAAAACCTTGCAGTGCTTTATAAATCATCCACTCTTCCTTCCCTGATATCATAAGTCCCTTTTTGCTAGACAATTATAACTGTTAGAAGCTTCTGTGAAATGTGCAGGACAATCTCAGCACAATATATATTCTTAAAAATCCAAATTTTTCAAAATTTTATGCTGAAAAAATAAATATTTGCATTAAAAAAATCCTTGACAAATAGTTTTATACATGTATCTTAATTTAAATTAAAAAATCAAAATTTATTCAATATGCTAATCCTTCAATAAGACAGAGATCTGAGCTCAAGTCTTCCTGCTGAAAGCTGTGTTCCTTCCAACATTTCAATGAATATAATTGACATGGAAATATCTCTGATCATTTAGAGACAAGGTAAAAAGCCTGTGTTTGCACTAGTCTATATTACATTTTACTAGACAAAACACATCAAGCATATTGTCACTGATCGTATTGATCAACTCAATGACATTTCTTTAGAGCATCATCAAACAGCAGGATTATGTAAATTTAGGGTAGGATCATGCCTTTGTTCCAGTTTTCTCTTTGTGTCTGCTCATCAGGTTGCAGCACTTATAGCTAGAAATACATCTCAGCAGTTTAAAGTCTGGAAGGATTGCAGGCTCACAGAGCAGGTGTAAACAAGTCTTTCATCCTAAAATTTCCTGAAAGCCTCTTGTCTTCTGAAGGCTGGGCTTCTTTCATGCCTCCTTCATCTGCTCTTAGGCTCTATTCCCTGATTTTGCTCTTGATGTATTAGGGAATACTCTAAACTCCTTGTTAGCTTTCACATTTACAAAATCCCCAATCTTATAACATTTTCCCTGAACCTAAGCTCTCTTTTCCATCCATCTCCTCCCAGTCCAAAAGACTGCCTTACATAACTTTAGTCTTACCAGATTATTATTCTCCTTTCCAAGCCTCTCATCCTAACAAACTCTTCACCTATTCCCCTTCCTTTTTTGTGCTTTTCTTAGGCAGCAGCTATTAGTTATTTCCTAGCCTTATCTATAAGTCTCTCTGTCTAGAACAGCATGTGAGAAATCAACAAAAGAACATGGAGTTGAGTTCTTTCTTATAAGATCATAAAAAAAAGCCTGTACCAGAGATTAAAAAGTCTCAGGAAAGGGAATAAAAAAGTGAAAGTTCTATAGAAAATACTAAGTTCTGAGAGTGTTAAGATGTGTTTATTGGTATGATGAAAAGATAATTTGTAAGCTTGAACTTTCAGAGATTTAGCTATTATGCCCCTCTTAATGGACAGAAATCTTTAGTTCTTCTGTCTAAATAATATTAAAATGCTAAGAATCCTATTAATTAGACACTTAGAACTCAAAGCATAGATAAATATTGTGTGATTTTTGAAAATGAAAGAAAGAGCATTAGCTACTGCTAGCTTACCTGTTAAATCTTACTCACTTTTATATTAGGAGGAGAAAATTTGCTAGAATAATGGAAATGCCCTAAATATTTTATGAAATATCCCACAGAAATAATTAATGAATTTCTTTCCTACTGCACACTTTTTGAGCCATATGGAATGGCTGAAACAGATTAGGGGGAAGGAGACTGGAGGGGTGGATACCTCAAATCTCTACAGTTTCAGACCATTGGCAATATTCTGTTACTCTTTATATGCTAATAATCAGGAGAAAAATCTCCAAAAGAGCTGCATCACTTTATGGTATAACTTCTGTAGAATTTTGCAATAGGCCTGCAAAGTTGCTTTTGTACATTGATGTTAAGGATCAATGCAATATAATGCACATAAAGCAATGACAAAAAGGTGTTTTACAGCCCTAGCTGTTTTGGTTTTTCTTTTTTTTTTTTAAGCCTAATTAATACTAGGACAGGCATAATACCAGCCATACTTAACTACTCATCTCCTTAAAATGTGATGAGATTGACAGACTAATGTATGCAGTGTAGCCTATTTTCTATACTTGCTCCAGCCTAATAATTTCCTCATGGCAAAACCAAAAAAAAAAAAAAAGTAATATTGTCTTATCCACTCAGTATTTTTGACTTTCAACACATTCTTAATATTCTTTTGATCTGAATCTTTCTGATATGCAAACAACACTTAGGGTTACATCAGTACTACTTGATAAAAGCATCGGGTGGTGAACCAGCCATTTTAGCCAGTATGCACATGCTAAACTGAAGAACACCTATCAGAGAAGAGTTTATAGACACCATTAATCCAAGATTTACACTGCTTGAAAACCATGCATCTATAAAGCCCTAGGGATCCCTTATTTTAAGAAAAATTTGGAGAAATAGAGCATAATGGTGCATAATCTCCAGTGTGCATATACAGCAATATGCAAGGAAACAGTGGGTGGCCTATTGAATAGTAACAGAGGCACAGATGAATGAAAAGAAATGTCAGCAACTGAGTGCTCTGGTTTCAGCTAGGTGAGTTTAGGCTAATACTGCTATGGCTTGCTCAGCTGGCTTTCTGCAGTTTTAATGATGATTGATCCCTATAGTTAAGAAGCAAAATTCAGCTGAAATATAACACAAGACTGTGTGCAGAGCCTATACTCTGCTTGTTCAGATTTCTGCTTCCCTTTGATCTCCATGCCCATTTACTGGTAACATAACCAGCTGATTAAATGATCTTATTTAGACTTACTGTTAGATGACAATTCCAGCAGACACAAGATGCATCTTAGATCTGCGTGTCTTTTTCACTTAGAAAAAGAGGACTTTCAGGAATATGTTGATAACTAGCTAAACAGAATCTAGCTTCTAAGCTTCACTGAGTGCTTATTGCTGCAGTATTTATTATAAACCACAAATCTAATGTTACAATTAAAAGCCTATCAGTAGAGGACCACATTCTTTGCCTCCAATGCTTAGAGTGTTTCCAGCCACTGCAGAAAAAATCTACAGGACATAATTATATCAATCATTCAGAATGTTCTAATACTGACAGAAAGTCTCTCTCCTTTGAGATATATATTATACTGCTAATATCAGTGTTTAAGGGTTCTATATGAAAGTTTATTTCTCTCCAGATATCATCATTATATCCACAAATTCTGAAGTGCCCTTAAACATTTATGTATATTATTACAAACACTCAGATAAATCCTTTAGCTCTTATGTCTAAGTACAGCCCTTGGAGGCCTATGTAGTTATATAGATACATATAAGTATGCCTATAAAATAAACACAAATTGACCTCTCTGGTATCACCTTTGGCTAATTATAGTAGGAATACTTTTCCAAGCTATTTTGTGGCATAATTATGTTGCTAAGGGAGGAAAGAGGTAAGGAAATCCCACTTAGATGTTAGTGTTTCTCATTTTCCATCTTGCAGCGTATCTTACGGACACTAAAGACCTCACTTGTTGACATATTACATACAGCCTGACATTCAGAAGAGCTTCTACTTCCACATGAAGTTGTACTAAACTTTTGGCACTTTCCTAGTAATTTTGAAGCTTGTTGGGGTCCCCCCAGTTTGGTAAGGTCTGTAAAAATTGCTGTTCATACACGTCTGGAACGCTTGTTGGGAAGGTGGGAGGTGTCGTCCAGGGCTGAGTTGCTCCTGAGCAGAGGACAAGCCAGGGGCTGAGGATGATGGCCAGGTAGGTTCACTAGCAAACAATACAGTCTTTAGGCCCTTTAGCAGAGCAAGTCCCATAGCAGTAATTGGGGCTACCCACAGTTCAGAGACTGTTGGAAACACCTGTAGCAACAAGACAGGTTTGAGGTTAAGCTTGGAAGTCAAATCAGCCAAGGTGAGGAGAAGCAGGAATTAGTAATGTGGAAATTTGGGCACACACGTGTTCCTAGAGTGCACCAAGTCAAAAAGAAAAGCCATGGCATGAGATTAAATGCAGCTCCCAAAGCCATGAAAAGAGGGAGTGTGGGTGGAGGCTTTTGCAGTTCTTTTGCATACCTTAACTGCTGCTACAGCTGCCTTATGTGGGGCTGGGACACATCAGAGGTGACCTTCAGTACAGATGCTGCAGTCCCATGTGGGGAAGAGCAGAGGTGGTATTGTCTGTCAGTGTGCTCAGGTGACTTCTCTGGTGCTTCTGAGTGCACTGCAATTTCCATGCACTTTTCCTTGGCTGTGGTAAGGAAAGTGTGATTCACTTGTAAATAATTGTCTAAATGCATTTCTCTTCATGTTACTCCTATGTGGTGTCTTCGAGCTTGCTTTTCAAATTTCAGTTCTATATTTATTGAATTTTTTTTTTTATATTACATGTTGGTCTGTTCTTTGATACTTTTATTGTCCTTGTAATTGGCTCTATCTGCATGGAAGTGGTATCAATATGTATAAATGTTTCTGTAAAATAAAATTGATTTCCAGGAAATAGTAGATTTCTGTTTACTCAACTCTCCCAAATTTACACCTTTAAAAATCATGTTCTCCTAAAAGTAATAATGTATAGAAATCCTTTTATATTGTATTTTGAACACTTGTAGGTTATATTTAAAATATCTCTGCAGTGAGATCTAACAACCATAAACAAAAGTTGATAAAATGGGTTTTCTGTATTTTAAGTGAATACTAGAAGTATCATAAAATCATTGAAATCCACAGTGCAGGGCTCTATGGAAAGATACAGCAACTGCATCAAAACTTCCCTGCAGTGCTGTCATGGGAGTTCCATAAAAATGTTAATAAGTTCACGAATACTTTCTCAAGATAACTTTTTAAGTGAGATATTCCAGCAATGTGTGATAGCAAATGATTATCCATAAACTGCGGGAGTAATTTTTCCTTTTAAGGCCTGATTCAGCAGGTAGGTGTCCGTTTTCAGTCTTCAAGCATCTTCAAGGAATTTCTTCTTGATAATGAAAACAGTATCACAGATGTACAGTACGGTTTCTTATTTAATGACACAGCAGTCTTTTCTTTATTTTCTATGTGAGTTTCTAAAATATACTCTTCAGACATATTTCAGGGTGAGCTACGAAATATATTTGGGCTACTGCTTTCTATTTCTTAGAAACAGCAAGTTTTATTTCAATCTCATCTAACAAGCCAATTTTGAAGTGATGATATTATAGTTCAGCAAATGTAGATTTTGAGATGTGAGCCAGGTTCATGACACATAAATTATATAACTTAAGATGGAGTACAATGTCACAATGTTACACTAGAGCTAAGTCTATTCCCGGAGTTGCAGAACAGTCTTGTCTTCTGTCAGTGCAACAGCAACATGATAGGTTTTTTTTTTATAATTAGTGACTCTGTATCATATTTTCTCAGATTCTAGGTAAAAAATGAAAATCTTCCCAGCAGCAGCCCTGCACCTGCATCTTCATCCTGAAATTTCAGACACAATATATCCTTTAAGACTGTCCTATATTTATTGGTAAAAAAAGCATCTACAAGGCTGAAGTATCTTGGCACTTTCTACTCTCTCTATTAGGTTGCACAGGTGTAATTGAAGGTAGAATTTTACACCCTTAATGGAATTTAGTTAACACTACTGTTGAAGACGTATGAGATGGAAACCCCTCCCTAGCTTATTATTCAGCTATTTATGTCAGTCCTGTTACTCTTGTGTCTCTCTAAGGTTACCAGGCGTAGAGAGTAATGATGGTTTATTTTCTCCCTTGAAAATTATGATGGAAATCTGAAAACCCTTGAATAACAAGCCTTGGAAGAAGATGTCATTGTCACACAAATGCTTTACCAGTTTAAAGAGTGGAAAACCATGTAAACAGAACTGTTCAAAGTGTGCAGATTCCATAAACTACAATGTCCAACTTCACACAGTGCTAGGAGAAGACAATCACACAATAATTTTGGAGTGTATAACTGTGTAGTTCATGGCAAGCAAACTACATATTTGCAGTTTAAATCTTGTCCCCATGGATATACACAGAGATCAAATTATGACTATTATCAATTTATAGCTAAGCATCTATTTTCCATCTTCTCCCCTGCAAAGATATTCCAGCTCTAGAAAAAGATAAACTAATTTAGAATTTGCTTAATATCTTTTCTAATATGTTGCATGCTAAGGTAGGAGTAACAGAGGTAATCATTATGCTATTTGATCAGACAAGAAACAGGAAGTGTGTTGGTTAGGAGAATGAGGTGCCTACAGGCTGGATCTCAGACTTAGATTTACAAAACTCAGTTCTGACACATCCTATTTCTAGTACTCCCATCCATAAATGGCTTTAGGAGAAAGGTTTAAACTCCATGTTATTCTCACTTGAGCCCTTGGGACTTGCTGCCAGTCCTTCAGTGGTGCCATAGACTGAAGGTGCTCCCTTGGCGTCAGCAGACAGTCCAGGGATCTGTTTACTACATCAGCCAAGTGTCAAACCTGGAGTAAGGCCCTAAGTAGTTGCAACAACATTGCAAAGGCTATTCTGACACCCTTTCAAATTTACCAGCTGCTGCTCCTGCATGGTGTTCTTCTAGTCTGTGTGTGTGTTTCAGTTTTGGATATTTACCCTGTCCTTACACATACTCTCAGTGGTCTGCTTAGTGTTCCTAATTTAAGGTTTTTTTTTTTTTTGTCTGTGATACTGCATCTGCATGGTCTAAATGAAAAAGCATTTCAAAAGCAAATAATTGGTAGATGCCAGAATCAGTAAAATCTTCAAAATTTGGAAGATTTCAGAGGGTTGTCACTCTTTATGGTACTCCTTGGAGAACAACCTGCAGGGACTGCTGACCTACCTACAGGAATGCTGGAAGAAACAAGGGACTACTACAAATCAGAATGTTGTGCAACACATACTCGGATAGAAGGAAGCATGAAATTTTTCTATTCTTTCACTGGAAAAAAAATCTACAGTCAGCAGCTGCACACAGAACAAACTTTTAATAAGATTATACTTATTATTAGTACAGAAATGGGCCATCAGATATTGTTGTTTTCCCCAGAAGAAGATGAATAATTGGTCCAAAGTCTTCTGATATTATGAGCTCAGAACATTTAGCAAAGGAATTTCCTAGTGAGAAAACAGTGAAGGGCTCAGATTTATCATGTTTTATCCCATAACAGTGGTGGACATGGAGGATATTGGCAAGTGGCCTATTTCAGAAGCTGCTGGAACCTCAGAAATCTGATGAAAGGATCAGAAATATCAATGGAGGTTAGTCAGCTCTTGGGTAGCATGGAGAAGTTAGATAATTAAAAGCTCTTGGAAGTGATTACTTCTATAACAGAAACCCCTCAACCTGAAAGAGTTTTATAAATGACTCAGATCTTGAACAGTTATGGAATATAGTAAAAGGCAAATTATGGGAGATGCTACAGTCAGTCATTACAGCATTTCATAGAGAATGCTGCAGCCTAATTGCATTAGTTCCGGAACCTTATCAGCATATCTGATTTCTGTATTGATTTCTGGAAGCTAAATGCAATATCTGGTTCAGATGTACATCCAATAGCTCAGATTAATGGAATGCTACTAGGCTTGAGTAATGGCCAATATGTAACTACACTTGACTTAACAAGTGATATTTGCAGATGCTTTTAGCTTCCCAGATTCTAGAAGAACATTTCCTTTCCTATAGTCCATGAGGAGTGTTAGTTTTAAAAGCTTTATTTACAATAAGCTCCAGCAGCATTTAAATACTGATAGAGAAAAGTAATTTATGTTAACCAGAGAAGTACATTTTGATGTAGTGATCTATATCACTCACTTATCTAGATACAAGTGGAACACCTGCAGAAGGTGTAAATGTCCTTGGGACATTTTAGGATGCTCACATTGCCTTGCTAACATGGCTAAATGACAAAATGTGTGCACTGAGATGAAATACAAGGGAAATATATTTTTTAAAGGGAAGGAATAAGAATATGTGCTGGGTTTCACTAGAACTAAGTAATTATCTCAGCCTCTATGGCACTGTGTTTTGGATATGTGATTAAAACAGTCTTAATTGTTTGGTCTATTCCTAAACAATGTTTGCACAGACAAGGAGCTTTCTTTGTTTCCCACCCTGTCACCCATAGCAAGCAGGCTGGAGGTTGGCAAGGAGCTTGAAGAAGGCACAAGCAGGACACAGCCAGACTGACCAAAGGAATGTATAAATAATATGTCCAACAATTGAATCTGAGGAGAGGATATTTTGGAGGAGGTAGCCATTGAATGGGAGCTGGATGGGCATCAGTGTCCTTGAGGAGGCAGTGAGTGAATGCCTTTGTATCACCTTTTTCGAGTATTTTTTCTTCCCTCTCTTTCAGGAGGGAGAGTGAGCAAGTGGCTGTGTGGTGAATAGTCACTGGCCGGGGTCAACCCATCACAGACTGATGAAGAAAGGGCTTCCATTCTTACCAGCAACCAAAAGATTTTTTTTCCTTTTGTATTTATCTAAGTATTGACAAGTTACAGATGTTTTTTGTCTGGGGAGGTTTGTTCTAGAACAGTGCATTCTGTAAGGTATAGTCAGCAGCTTGTGTGAATGCAGTAGGTGAGAGAACATGAATCTTTTGCAATGCCTTCTTTTGTATGTGAAGACTTTTATTGGACCCTCAGAGCTAAAAGTGATCCAATCCATTCCTTGATCTTTCTCTTCCATGGAAGAGCTATTACATGGTGATAGGCATTGACTGTCTGCTCACACAGAGGACAATTAAGACCTTAAATACCACCTCCTTGAAGTCTGTTAAGCGGCTGAAATTTACCCATTAAGATTCTAGAAAGTTATCCATAAGAAAAACCCCTTACTGCCTGTGTTGCACCTACAGGTAAGACCCTAGCAGAGTGACAATGATTAAATGTCGCATTATCAAAACCACAAAACCAAAGCCCTCTCAACATCCCGTGGCTTCAGATAAGTTCCTGGATATGCATATTACTTGTGTACAGCAGTCATGTTAGATAATGCAAATCAGAGCCTGTTACAATGTGTGACACAGCTCAGCAGCATGAGGGTTTCACCAGATCAGGACCAGATGTAGGTTACATGTGTGAATACACAGTAAAATGGAAAACCATGCATCCTTTCAAAAAACAACAACCGTTGTATAACTGCATTACTGCAGGGCCAAGCCACAGCTAGCATTGCTTTCATAAGCCCAAAAATGGTGTTGCATTTGATTCCAGCATCTTTGAGATGACATAGATTCTTGCCATCTCTGCCAGACTCTGAAATCGATGTTGAGTCTCCATCAAACCTTTGAACACAGTCAATTTTTTCAGGGTTGAATTGGCTCTACACTGTGCCTAAAAAATCCTTTTTTTTTTTTTTTTTTTGATTTTGTGGTTTCATTCACAGAGACTGTTGCTATTTATAGGTGCATGGATTTTTTTTTTTTTTATTAAATTTTTAGAGCAACTCAGAACTAAACAGGTGACAAAATATGCATATTGAGTTCTGCTATGAGCAATCTTTTGGGACCACATAAATTACACTGAGATGGAGTATATGATGGAAAGAATCTGTACACAGCAAAACAGAAAATAGGATAGAGGGTCCATCTTTAAAAGTGGACCTCAGCTCTTCCGTTACATTTCCTGCCTTAACTGAAAGCAGTTCCATGTAATATAGATTAGCAACACACACAAATGGTAACCACAGAACAGGCACTGCAATCCACTTCCTTGTCTCCTGTGTAGGAGCTTGTTTATGGGACTACAGCACCGTGTATGTACCCCAACAAATGCCTTTATTTTCTTAGTTGAGGTGTATAAAATCTGGACAGAGCCTGTTCCCTATCACTGCTTTTGCTCTGGGGCCAATGTTTAGACATTAAAGAAGGTAGGTTTGACTGGCTTACATGTGGCCATGAGAGGTTGAATGAGCTCCAAGCAGCTTGACACCATACAGCTCCTGAATGATGGAAAGGCAGAGAAAAGGAATGGAGCTCTCCCTACTGGAGAGACAATACAGAGACAATGAGTGACTCGACTATGGGTCTATCTCACACCTGTAGAAAGAAAACATTTAATGGCTGCTATTACTCCATCTGCAAGTTACTTAGAGAAATAATATATATACTTCTTCCTACCTCCTTGAAAAATAACTTCAAATTTTGCATTAACTCTGATATGAACAAGATCAAGTCATTATTGCAATATTACCATTAAGGTTTCATTGAATTTTTCTGTAAGGATAAAAACATTCTTTTGAGTTGGGAGTTTCAGTGAGACACCCCTTTTTTTCCCCCTGTCCAAACTTTTCCCACTCCTTTTTTTTTTTGTGAATTATATTCACTCCATCATGATTATGAAATACACCCTTTTTGTTATGATCTATGTGTCCTTGAGCACACTTAATGCTTTTTTTGGTAAAAAATACACGTCTGTACTAAGCCCAAAGTTATTAGAAATGAAGACATTTTGAAAAGTCTTTGGTCAGATGCTTAATGGTTGCACATATGGTAGGCTTAATAGCTTACGTTCAACGTGACTGTGAGAAGTAAATAAACTCCAAGCAATTTCACATAATTTAATTCCTGAAAGAAACTTTGACCTTGATATTCATTGTTAAGTATATAAATAAAAATAAATTAAGATGTTTTGTGCTGAGCCAACTGGGGGTTCTAGAATAGCAATGAAGCTCTGCGTTGAATCAAGGTGTTCCATAAACCTTTAATTTCCTTGAAAAAACAGTAATTTATTTCATGGTAATCTCCTTTCTGCTGAACAAGTGGTTGCATTTTCTCAGTGGGAAAGTAAACCAGCTGGAGATTTAATGTAAGGAGTAACTCAGCACTGCAAAATACTGTGTATATAAAAAGATTTACAGTTTAATTCAGAGGTCAAAAGATATGTAGCTTCCTAATGATATTGGAGAAATGGCTTGGAATAATGCCCTTTCCTTAATTCTGTGAAGTAAAGAACAGGCAAATTAAAATGTCAGTATACTGAATTGAAAACTGTTTTATGATAAGACACTTGAGCCAGCAATCAAGTTTCCAAATACCACACGTGATAGTAGACTTACAGTTCTTGATGGGAAGACTAGTGCAAATTGCAGCATTCAACATATCAGTGAGGCAGTGCTAGAATTCAGTGCTCTCTTTTATATCAGACTGGTATTTAAAATCTAAAAATATCCTGAATTAGGGTAGATATGGCACGCTGATTCAGAGAGCAAAAGCTATTTCAGTTGGAAAGAATTGGGTTTACTTGTTGCAGGAACTGATATCTATAATGTTACTTAGTAAGATGCCATAAATAACTTCATAACAGCTTAAAGAACTGTCAGAAAAACATTCTATTTGAAACTAAATGAAGTAGATAACAATGAATTAAGAAAGATTAAATTTTTCATGGCATGAGATGATGATGATGAAACAATGGTATTTTACTCATCCTGTTGTGAGCCCATAAATTCTGAAGAAATGTATGCTGAGCAGATTTCTTTGTTCAGCTCAGAGTTCAATAAGCTTTTTACTTAATAGGAGTTGATTTGGAATGCAAGTATATTTGGAGTATAAAATCTAAGAGTGATGGCTCAGTCAATATTTTCATTGGCTAAACGTATTAGCAGCTGATTCATAGCTTTATCTTCTACGTCCCAGGATAAACTTGTTCTCCCAGAATGCCTGAACATGCAGATAATGGGATAAAAATACTATTGTTAGCTGAAAAAATTTTGTATTTCCATGCTTTCTTAAGTCCTATATTGTACTAAACTCAAGCAGTTGAAGTTCCCATACTTTTTAACCACTACAACCACTCATCTTGAGAATGGTTTTATCAATTCAAATGCAAATAATGAAAGAACGCAGCACAATTTTCCCCTGCAAATTTGGTTGGTCCTTTAGAACTTCTTTGTCTCAGTTTTCTCAGCAGATTATAGGCATCTAAGTGCCCATAATCTTGCACAAAAAGTTTCTAGTCTTACTGGTATCTATCTTCAAACTCTATTTACTTAAAAAGCTAAGGTTTTCCTGTCACGCTGAATTATTTTGGGCTCACGGACTTCAGCATGAATGCTTCCACACTTCTGCACAAAAAAACCACTTCACTGTGAAGGCCAGCTTTTAGGAACTCCCACTTCATCACATTTCATTCGATATACTTTCAAGTGTTTTCCCTAAGTAGCCCAATGTTCTAAAGGGAAAAGTCTCCAGCCTCACAGCTTGAACATTAATGAGTGCTCATGCAACCACACCAATACACAGAGGTGATCTGATACACTCCTCTGCATTGGGATCCAGAGGGCAAATATGTGCATGGCAGGAGAAGCAGCTACAGAAACAGCTACAACATAAGGTAAGAACATGAAAGTAAGAAATTGAAAAGCATTTAATCTCTGATACTCCAACCATAGCCTGCCAATTCTTCTTTCCTTAGGATAAAAGGCAGCTTCCTAGTAGATTCATCATCCTGTTGTCAAGACACCGTTCATTCCATCTCAGGTCCCACAATTGTCTTGAACTGTCTAGGATAAAAGGGTGTCCATCACAAGCATAATGTGCTTACTCTATTTAGGAATAACTAATACCAGGAGGAATGTCTGGCATTCATCTGAAGAAAAATATCTCTTCTACAACCTGGAGTTCTTGTAGGAATATCCTAATCTCTAAACTTCCATGGGTAATTTCTGTTATTTTTCTCTTATTTTTAAAAATGGTATTAGACATGTTTTTCTAAAGGACAGAATGAAAAATTAGTTGTTTATTAGAAAATCTATTTAACAGAAGTGTTCCTTTCCAAGACAGAGGGATACTTGGGTATGAAGAGCTTGGAAGAGGGTCTGTCTGTTTGCTGTCTGTTTATATTACAGGTGGGTATATCAAGAACCAACCTAACATTATACAAACCAAGACCAGAAATAATAAATGTATTTTAAGAGTAAGAAAAAATCATCTCTGAAAAAAATTTTCTATAGAAGATGTGTACCCTCAATTCCATGCAGAACATAAGTCAAGATAATTTGCTATTTTTCTAAATTGTGTTAACTGATCCAGACAATGGTTTTGAGATAAAAACTTCCCGGTATTCTCTGGTATTCACTAATGCAGAATGAATGTTCTTAGTGACCCCCTCTAGCCATAAAATATACAGCTGAATGTAGAAAATTACATTTCTTGAGAAGTACATTCATTTCTCCTATTTGATATGGAATTGATTTTCACAAAAAACATGATGCACTTTACCTGAGACTTTCAGTTCAGTACTTTTTACGTACTTTGGAAGACCATGGCCAAGACAGAGAGAGTTGGAGGGTCACCTGTCTTCTGTTGTGACTGTATACTTGCAGGCTTTTTGCTATCACATGACATCAGCTCCTATTTTTTCTTTCCTATTGCATATGAATATTTCTGTTGGGAAATTCGTCAATTTGCTGGCAGAGTAATAGAGAATAGCATCCTCCTAGCATTAGTAAAGGGAGCATAAATAATTTCTGCTGATGACAATGAATCCACTCTTCCACAATTAGGAATTAAAGAAATTCCTTAGGTACTACTCTCTGGAAACTGCTGGCAATTGCTGACTTTAACAGCAATCCCAGCACCTGCAATTGGGTCAGCTATTTGCAGTGTGCCCCAAGGGAACTTGGCCAGCCAGGTGTTCCAGTGCCTATCTATCACTGCTACCCACTCCAAAAAACCCCACAAGTATATCTGTGCTATATGCTGCTCCATCATTTTTTCTCTACCTCTGTCATCTATTCTGTTTTTTATCAGGTTCTTTTCTGCCTAGCTAGATGTTAATGTAGCCTTTGGCCTCAGCTGATCACTGTTTGTGTGGGACAACTGTGATGTCAAAGGAAGAAAGCATCTTAATCATGTTTATACATGGTAAACTGTAGATATGTTCCAGTGTGAGAGGTGTGAATGTCACCCCAAGTCTGCAGAATACCCACTAGATTTCTTCAATAAATATGTTCACATGGAATACATTTGTAAAAAGTGGTATTCCTGAGAGGAAATATTAATCTATGATAAAAACAAATGCTAAAATGTATTTTCTATTAATTTGTATTCTTTTTCGTTGAATGTCTATTTTCTATGGAAATATAATGTAGGTTTTTTCCTAGGGAAAATGTTGGCTCAGCTTAAGAGGTGACTACTATCTTCTGACATTTAAATGAAGTGACACAATCTTCTAGGATCGTGTTTCAAATCTATGCTTAGCAAGACAGACATCATTTTAGGACCTTCTTATTCTCCATTTTTAAAGGTTTGGATTTTGGTCTTTGTCAGACTCCTAATCTCTTATTATGAACCCATCAGATGCATGCTTTGGTTTTAAAATGTTTGCAGTGGGATGATTTTCTGCTTAAGAAGTAGAACACTTATAGAGGCCAAAATGAAGCATTTCTTTAGTACTAATCACTTTATGCCTTACTTCATAATATTTTATCTGCATTTTTTGTTACTTTTGTTTTTACATTTCCTCTTCCTTTTTTTTGTCATTAATGTAAAATAATCTCATCAGTTTACTTTGTTCAGATTTTTGTTCCATATGATGAGTTAAACACTTTTCAACAGTGTCATGATGAAATTGAGATTAAATTGATAAAGTTAGGAGTCAGAGACTAATTCTATTAAAATTAATGAGTTGAATCTGGTATTTTATTTCAGAGCCTTCTCTATTTTGAGCCAAATATTTTTTTCTTCTTTTTTCTTTTCAAATATGGTCTTATTGAGGCATTCCTGAAAAGCAAAAAGAGTAGTGATTGGCCTCTCATTATTAGACCATGCTAGATTTGACAGCACACTGAAAGGAACAAATACAAATAATCAAACAACAAATGTAAAATGGTCTTTTGGGCCTTCAAGAGATACATTCACATTCTCTTTAATTTGCTCAAGTCGTGTCTTCTTTTTGGGAAAGCATCTTGGAAAGATTCAGCTGAAACTATAAAAAATGCTGGAAGCATGAAAATTGGATGGAGAACGATTAAATTAGTTGCCTCCTTTACTCCTCACCTCCTAACTCCAATAAGAAATGCTTTGGGCAAGAGAGACGCACCATTAAGTGACCCAAAAGATGTGAAAAGAAATATCTGTTAAATTTCTGAAGAGGTTTTCCACAGACTGGAACTGAAGGCCATTTTACAAGCTCACAGACTAACACACAATCAATATCAATTAACAAAAAAAAAAAGAGTTAATAACATTCTTGTGATAAGATCAGTACAGAGTAATGAACTGAAGCAACATAAAAGCATTCTTCCATACAGTGAACTCATACATGACATCAGAATTTTTAATAATAGGTTAAAAAAAATCTCTGTGATCAGAAAGCTAGAGACTAGGCTTCACTTTTTTTGTCTCTCTGAAAGGTTAGGTACAGCATACTCTGTAGTTATTGCAGAGAATAAATAATAATGGCACTCTGATGTTTTTTCAGTAAGATTATGCTCAGAAAGGAGAAGCCCAGTTCAGTTTTTAGTGCTAATTCTGCATGAAGTACTAAGAATCTCAGTGTTTTACAACATTGCATTATCAGTTGTTTAATCAACATGATCTGCCAGAACAAGCTGTCATAAAAGACATTCTAAAACAAAATAAAATGAAACATCCTTCACAATGCATTGTTAAACTCTATAATCTGATCATTTTCATCAGTTGTTATCCACTGCATAACAATGATAATCCACTTAGCTAGGTAACAGCCTGGATTTGGTGGGAGGTGGAAAAAAAGGAAGACTTTCATTTCTCAAATTATTTTACTTCATTTAATATTAAATGAGTGCTGATTAAACAGCTAACAAATGCAAGACAATTGAAAATTGATCACATATGAGCTTGATTCATTCCATTGAGAGGAGTTTCCTTTTTATAGGATTTTAAGAGACTGTTTTTGTTACAAAGAAGTGTTGAGAATGTGGTGGAGATATATCAGTGTTTATATTGATCTGGACTACAAAGTTGTGGAATGAATTGAGTTGCTTTTGTGTACAGACTATGCCCACTCAGCACAACTATGATCTGTCTGGGTAGCATGCAGTAGTGATTCAAGAGGTCTGGGCTGTTCACACATCCTACAAAAAGTACTCAATGCAGCTGCCAGAAATACCACCTTGAACTTAGAGTGCTTTATCTCAGACTCTAAATTGTTCAGAACATTCAACCACACCATTCTAAATCAGATTTTTATGTCAGTACTTTTATAGATTACTTCCATATTGCACTCGCAGCAAAACTGACACAGTGCTGCAAATCTGAAATCTTTAGGTGGGATGAAACATGTGAATTACTGAATATGAATGCTACTAAAAGACTTATAATCTGACCAAACAAGAATACTCATCAAATAAGATTCTACTAAATCACAGTGTAATGATACAAATTTTACTTTTACAGAAGTCATTATTTAAAATTCAGCACATGTCACACAATGTTAGAGATTATATTGTGTTTATCTACCACTCCAAAAAACAACTACTTCCTTGGTTTATAGAATGACTTGAAAGCATTTAAATAATCAAAGGGAAGAATTATATTGATATCTTTTCAAAAATGGCACAATCTCCTCACCATTAATTATTTTTATTCATTTGCTTTCCTAAAGTGTTAATTCCAGTTTCATTTTTCAGGTGTATATAAGTGGATCTTACTTTTTTTTTTTTAAATTTCATGAAAACAACAGAAAATTGTGACTAGTGTTACTTAGTAGAAAATATTTTGTACCACAGTTTTCACTTTTCTTTTGGGATAGATCTTTTATTCTTCCATAGTGTTTAAGAGAAAATTCCAAGAAGACTGTAGTTTTAACTCTTGCACAATCTGTCTGGACTGGCGAAATTGTGGATTCTTGCATTTATCTATTTTATCAGACTATCAGGGATGTTGACCCCTCAAGCCATAAATGCAATAGTGTGGGGCTGACTGTTCTTCTGGATTGTGGATTCACAGGGCAGTGTCCATCCTGTATGCTTACTTTGACAGAGCCTCTTCACTCATTCCTGTCAGTCCAGAGACTAATTCAGCACTGGAATTTTATTCTGTACAAATTACAGAGGGATGTGTAGCTCCTTTAGGATTTAACCCTGCAAGATATTCCAGTCACATCAGAATCTTTGGAGAACATTGTAACTTAGTATGTGGAAAGTTCCAGCTCCTCAGCTGCCCAAGTCTGTATTTATAATAGAGTTGGTGAGACATTGGAATACTTCCAAAGAAGCATTGTGGTCTTGGAAAACTACAGCTTTTGACAGCAAAATGGGCAATAGTTTTCTATTGTGTGTCTTCCATCCAAAATAGTATCATTATTCTTTTCAGAAAGAATGTTCATTTAACAGGGACACTAAATAAAGGTGTATTATTCTTTTTTACACAAAAAATGTTCACTGTGTTATGCCTGCAAATACTCTTACCCATTTATTGTTGTGATGTTGACAATATGATTAAGACAATGTTCTTAAGACTCTTTCTCTCTCCACAAATTTTGCCTCATGGCCCAAGAGAGGAAAAAAAAGGTCTGTTTTCTGTTATATATACTCTTTGGGTACTTTGTTTCTAGAGAAATATATCCAACCAGTATGTTTCTCACTACGGAAAAGTTTTTGCCCAAATAGGCACCAAAAAACAAAGAATATTAATGCATTGTGGGTATTCTGAGATGTGGTGCCTGCTGTAGTTCTTGAACAAGACAGAAATTATACCCATTTATATGATGACTAATACATATCAAACTAATACAACATAAAGAAGGTATAAAGACTATAAATAGTAAGATAATTCTATTAGATAATACAAAACATTTTAGTTATTGTACAAGTTCCTGCTGAAGCTCCATCTGGAATACCATATATAAAGTTGGTCACCTATATTCAAGAAAGATTAATTGGTAGCATTAATAGATGCTGAGGACTATTGAAATGCTGAAGGGAGAGTAAGCTTGTTTCGTCTAGTAAAATATAGGGCTTGAAAAGGCATTGCATTGTTCTCAGCAAGTAAATACAAAATGCAGATACAGGGAGGGAAAACTCACATGTAAAATCATAATAAAATTTGAAAGAACAAATGTATTTTAACAAGAGAAGAGAAACTTTGGAAAAGACTTCTAACCATGTGACTGCTAAAATTGCAAAATTCTCTATGCAGGAGCCTTCAACCTATTAATAAATGAACTCAGAAGTCTAGCAGCTGCCATTCAGGTGTGCTGGCTAGACTAATGCACAGTTTTTAATTTTACCTCACAAACAGAGCATCACTCAAATTTGGGTTCTGTAAAATAAAAATCCTGTGCTGCTTCAGTTTGGACCAGAGCAGGGAGAGAGGGTCCCATGACAGGGATTCTGACAACTCCACTTTCTGGCTATGGCCAGTGTATTCAGCTGAGGAGACAAAACTATTGCACTCCTATTTAGCCCAGTCAATACATTTGACTAAATGCCAAGTCAAAACTGAAACACACTTCAGTAGTTCATTCTTTCCTAAAGTAGCAAAACTGTAATAATTATGAATATCATTGATGGAAAATTTTATTCACTCACCCTTAAGCTGTACAGTTCATACAGCATTCATTCCAATAATCTTGTCATTCTGTCCTTATAAACAGCATTCATTATACCTCCCTGGGTTTCACACAAGGACTGTCTGAAAAACACATGAAAAATATAATTAAATTACAGAAACATACAAGATATTAGGGATGATAAATGTATTTTATGACCTTTAAAATGAAGCCAGACATCATTCATTCATCTCTGCCCTTTTATGTCTTGAATGGCTTGAGTTTCAGGAAAAAAAACCAAACTATTTTGATGGAAACTGATTCTTATTCCACATTCATAGGGTTTGAATTGCTGATATATCAATGATATATCAGCAATGATATATCAGTTTTACAGTCATATATCATAACTGATATTGCAATAATATATCAGTTATACAGTCACCATGCAAGGTGCTAAGATCAAATTTTTCCAGGTCGTGTCATATAAAATTATATTAGATCAGGCAGAAATTTTTAATTTAATGACATATTAAAATTTAGCATAATTCCAAAATGTATTCAAATTAGTAGGTATGTTTGAAACCAAAAGGAATTCAAATTATTAAATGCTATCTGCAGGTGACACTCTAATAACTACGCACCATATTTTATATAGCAATATTGAATTCTTTCTTACGATTTCTTACGAGTAATTTACGATTTCACCATCAATAGAAATCTTAACAAAAATAATCTCTGCTAAACAGTAGAATTCCAAAAATCACAAGAGTGGCCAACTAGGACTTCAAAATAAAGGTTATATTGATGCTTTCTTACATTCCAGAAGTTTATCTTGTTTTTGTCATCCTGGTTTTTTTTTCTCCTAAAGAATGTACTGCATTACTTTGTTAATAAAATTTGAACTGCAATAGAGAGGACTAAATAGCATGGGCTGGCTCTATTATAACTGGCTTAGAAATAATCTAGATTTGTATCAGAAAAGACAATTTGGTGCAGAAATATTTCCATTTTTACATGGTAGTGCTAATGCTAAAATACCAATGATAATTAATGCAACATTATTTATATAAAAAATATTTCTCATATACTTTGACTACTTCTACTTTACTAGCATTATTTCCATTTTAGACATACTGGCAACCAGAGTTTTAGAATACATTTCATATGTTACTTTTTTTCCCCCCCCCCACAGCAAGACCACGTCTTTAGATGACCTGATTACCTTAGTGCAGGTATCATATATCACTGTATATGCAAGGTAAGTAAAAATCTCTCATGATAGCCTACAAGCTTAATTTAGCACTTGGACTGTTGTGTTTCTGATCTGCTGAAATTTAAAAAATACATCTTAGCAATGATATCTTTTTGCAGATGTTAAAATTGCAACTATGTGGTAATTTTTAGCTGTGAATGTTAGAGTAATGATAGCAGGTATGTTCCAAAGAACAAGCAATACTAGATTTTCTTTATTTTTTTTTCCAATTTCTTTTTTCAAGCCCAAGGCAAAATTTTTGGTCCAGCACTGAAAGAAGATTAAGTACCTCTACTATTATTGTTTAGCTGTTATTTTCTGGGTTGGATGACAAAAAACAGGAGAGAAATGTCATGGTGAGGACTTCTAGCATCCTCAGGGATTATATAATCTGTAATTAATTTCTTTTTCCTTTTTTAACTGGAATTCACCTTGAGGCCATCAGTCATCAAATGGACATAACTTTTTTTACTCTGTGGGAAAGGAGATACTTGAATGACTTGCATAACACACCGAGTAACTGCTGGCATCCAGCTGTAATTTTGGTTGTTGTGGCTATTTCATTTGCTAAATAAAAGTTTAGCAAATGTCTCTTCTCTTTTGCATATATTGTGCCTGAGTCAATCCAGACTTCCTTTGGCTTTACTGTGCAAGTCTATATTTACAGCAGACAGAACCCCATGTGTTGATCACTTACGTTTATTATCTCATTTTTGTTGTGGTGTAAGTATATTATCTTTTCTCTCTGTGGATAAGCACTTCACTCATGAGCTTCCCGAAGCTGTGCTGCAACGGCTTAATTCTGCTTATAACCTAGTTTGAGGCTTTAAATTCTACTTGTAAATTGATTTTCACACCATCAGCTGAAGATATTTCCTTGATGCCTTCTTCTCCGAAGTCATGGCAAGCATACTTTTGTTTCCTAAGTCACTGCTGGTGACAACAGTTACCATCTCTGTATAGAAAAGAAAATTTCACTTACCTTTTTCATGGTATCTAGATACACATCAGTCCTACTTAGCTGTTAATTTAAAGAGCAAAACATTTTATCACCTCTTCAAAATGAAGAGGTATTCAGTTGGAATAAATATCAATATATCCTAGGGTCTGGAATACCACTTCACATGAATACACATTTGAATATTTGATTACATGCTAAATATACTAATCACTAAGAACAGTGTGAAAAATATGATTTTCACTCTACAATTAATCCTGCGTAAATGTACACACTAAGGGAATTAATTACTGGTAAAAAAAATATCCTTGTTTCTAGAGTTATAGAGAAGGGCATGATTTTTCTATGTAAAATTGACTTTATAATTCCTAATATATGTTGTAAGTAATCGAAACACTTTATATGCAGCGTTAGAAAAAGGGGATTTCTCCGTTAACTCTAAGTAAGCTTTGATTCATTTATATCCACTGAGGTGTATTCACCCTTCCAAGCAAAGTTAAACATTCCTCTACAGTGTCAGGACTGAGTAGTTGGGTCTCTCTTCCTTGCCTCCACCCTGGAACTTGGATCTCTTTCCTTTTGCTATACAAAAGTAAACAATTTAACCTCTGCAACAGGCATTCCTTAGCATCTGCATCTTCCTTTCCCAATACACGACCTTCTTGTTGATGTCTGTGAAAATTTTGTGTCAAAGAGTAAAAGGGGCTCTTCCATCAGCTGTTAGTGCTGTGCTGTAACTGCAGGGGTGAACGTGCCCGTAGGCAGAAGGACTTGGTCAGGCACTGCTCTTGTTTGCACTGCAAATGCTCTAGAATCACTGCAGTGAAACAAATGGAATTATGTTATCTCTTCTCTTCAACTGTGTTCAGGATAATGATGAAGTTAGGCCCCTTCCTAGATTCTTTGAAAACACTTGAAAGTCTGTTCATGGTCAGCTTGAAAAAATATTTCCTGGTGCTTGATAAACAAGGTTCACATATTTTTGGAAGAAATAGGCCCAAAGTAACATGGTATCTATCTGAGTGCAATAAAAAGGAAGAAGAGGAATATCCTTTTGGGCTAAAACTAAGAAGCTTGAGGGAAATCTTCAAAACCAAAGTTTTAAAAAAAATATTTTTTAATCTAAAGTGGAGCAGAATAGTGAAGAAAATCATAAGGAAATGCAAGAAATAAATTCATTAAGAACAGCAGCAGCTCAAAATGGAAGTTAACAAGATGGTAGGCTATCTTTCCAACTCACAGAATATTAAGACTGAAATAAATATGTCATAATCAGGATAGATTTAGACAATTATTTAGATATGTAATCATAGTAGCTACCCCAGTTTCCTTATTTTAAAGATGTCAGGGTTGCTTCCTTTCAAGTGAGTTGGAATACTGTGAATTTGTGGGGGTTTTTGCCCCCGCTGCTACCATTAGCTGTTCTTTAGATTCATTAATATCTTTAGTTTGGGCACATTATTTTCTTCTCATCTTAACAACATTTTGCTGTTGTTGATACAAAAATATACATGCTTTGAAAATGTATGAATGTATGGTACCTAGGTCAATGGTCACTTAGCTGGGACACTTAGGGGCTAGGAGTATAAAAACAGAGGAGGAAATAGACTTATCCACAGACAAAGCAATCCCTCAAGTGTAGATCCATCAAACTGCAAAATTTTAAAAAAAAGTCTCCCTTAGCTATAATTCACATGTTATTTTTGAAAATGGACAAGTCATTCGTAGGCAGGAGTTTTAGTTTTATGAACTTTTTAAAGCATGGAATTAAACACAGAGCTCAAGTTCAGAGCAGATTTTTTTCCTGCGGTACAGTAGCTATATGCAGATAGGCACATAACATAAAATTCTGGTTTTCATCTGGATTTACTATTGCAGTAATTCCAAAGCATACAAAAAACCCCCTACTCTTATTTTTAATAAATAGTTCCAGTCAGTTCCTAATATTGTTAGTACAGCTCATTAATATCAGCTGTCTCCGGCACTCTCTTCCACTTTCAAAATTAATTAAGCTACTGGCACATTAACTGGAAGGAGGAGGCCATAGATTTTTTTCATGCAGAAAACAAAAAGAGCATAAATCAAGAGAGGCAATCCTAATGTTTTGGAATTGACCTTATGAAGGGGTACATTGCTAAGTGACAACAGCATCTGTTCAAATGGAAAAAAACAAACATAACAAGTGAAAGGAACACATCCACTTCTCTCTCAAATATTGTGGAAATATTTCTCATTGCTTGCAATTACCTATCACATCAAGAACCCTCTTTGGTGCCCATCATCCCATTCATTGTACATTAGCAGTCAGCTTTCTTTTGCCTTGTAATTTTTCACCCACCAACAACCTTGGAATCTTAATTTGAATATAAAGAGACATAATATTATTATGATAACTGATGTGGTATTTCCCATTTTGTCTGCTAATATTTTTAAAGTAAAGTTAGCCTTCTGGACCATATATAAAATACATATATTTATACATGAACACTACCACTGAATCAGCTTAAAACAGCTACAGAAGGGTGATACATGAGATAGTTGCAGAAGCTTGGAAAAGGACTGGGGTTTTTTTCTGCAGCTGTTAAAAGAGTTGGCAGCATGTATCAAAAAGTAATGTTTGTGAAAACTGACATTTCAGTGGATTTTTACTCACATATCACTGATGAGAGGTGTCACACCTTCCCCTGTGGGTGAGCCACCAGCAGATCCAGAGCTGCTGGCAGTGTCCCGGCTCTGCAGGCTGGGAGCAGGAAGCACCAGTGTGGTGCCTGGGGGTTATACTGAGGAAGCTTCCCTGGGCACACAGCTGGAGAAGGCTTCCCTTGCATGCCATGGGCTGCTGCAGGACTCCATCTATGTGCTCATCCTGCACAGCTACCAGGCTGTGAACCCCAGCCCTGCTGAGGCTCCATCTCCCAGGAGGGAAGGAATGGGGGAGCCCTGAGGTCTAAGCACAACCTGAAGGTGTTGGGACCTGAGTTTTCACCAGCCTTTCCTTCTGAAGCCAAGGACCAGAAATCCATTGCCCATCTCCAAGGGTCCCTGTTGACATTTCGGATTTATTTCCACATGCAACCTGCATCTAGTCTCCCCAATTCTCCCTCAGGAGAAACAAGATTCCTGATTTGTAATTAAAACACTTTGGATGATGTGTCAGACAGATGCTTACCAAACCTTGGGGACTGACTTTGATCACAGGTTCTGAATATACTGCTGATTGATATTTAAAGTCATAATTCAAGAGACCCTTTTCCCCAGAAGTTTACATGCCTTTGTTGATCTGTGAGAACTGCTTATGTTCAGTCTGTATCCTTGTGATCTGCCTTTTGTGATTTAGTTTAAGTGAGGAGTTGACAACCTTTCTCCTCTTTCCTATGACACAGCCCTCTCTTTTTCTTCTTCTTGGCCCCATGTCACCTGCTCCGTGTAAAAGCACCTGGATTTTTGCTCAGGACTAGGATCCTCTTCAGTTTTCTCATTTCTGAAAGCACTGGTGTTTTCCCATTTCTGAAAGCACAGTGTATTCCATAGAATACACTGGAAAAAATACCAAGCAGATGTGACAACTTGGACTTTCATTAGCAGGAAGTATTTGGGAAAGTCATTGTTCTGGTTACCAAGCTGTAAGACTTCTTTCAGGACCCCTTCTTTGCTGGGTGTCACTGAGAGGACCTACTCCAATGTGTGACCTTCAACAGAGTATTCTGCAGTAATACTGCTCAGACAAAGGCCTGAGTTACACTTGGATACAAATTTGAATTCATGTAGGAGGCTTAAGGTTTCCTTCCCTTAAAGGGCTTCCTGCTGGAAGACTGTGGCAGAAGTTGACTGAAGCAACTAAGAGTTTTTGCCAAACACAGCATGTTCTGTTGATTCCTCAAAGGTATCAAACATTCAGGATAAAAAAGGCTCATTGCTGATGCACCTGTATTATTTAGACCTTTTAATGTTGCTTAGCCAGCTTCCACTCTGACAGAGTCATCCCAAAGCACTTATCAGTCCACTCTTCTAGCAGCCTTTCAGCCCACCATGTTCCTTCTCTTTAGAAACAGAAAAGGTGTTTGGATTGTGCATGGCTCCCTGTGTGTTCTTTAATATGGCCTTGAGACTAATAAAACTAGGATGCAGCAGATAATAAGCACTTTCTTGTTTCCTTACGATGACACATTATCTTGCTACTGCTTTTAATGGATCTAATTGTGCAGCCTGCCACCTCCAAAAAGCTACCAGGACTTTTAAGATCAGAATCCTTTTTTTACTTAAGCAAAACCAGTGTTAAAACCATCTTTTAAAACAGAACAACTTGCGGGTAGCTAAGAGAGACAGAATGAAGGCTGCCCTTTAGGGTGCATCCCAAACATCACCCTAAAGGGCAGCCTCCTGTAGGTTTCCCTCAGCCTGGAGGTCCTTAGGGACTTTCTGCACTGTGACCATCCAATCTACATGCAGCTTCGCACCATGTTATCTGCTTCCAGGAGTATCAGTTTTTCCCCCCATTATGCCCCAGAGTTGCCTTTGTGCCACTCTTAACTTGTCTCACCATTTTTCAGTGTTTACAACGCCCACTCTCCCCTGTGAGACAAATCCTGCCCTGGGATTTGCTTCCTTTCCCAGCAAATTCCGCCAGCACCAACAGCATGCCAGGGCAGGGAATGGGATAAATGACTAAAAAATTCCCTTTTTATTCAGGGATTTACCCCTAATCCAAGCATGTCTTACTTAAAGGTATCAGGCACAGCAAACAGAAAAAACAAGTACCATGTATCACTGTCCTAAAATTGAGAACAAAATAATCTGAGTTTCTACATATAGATGTTTATGTAAATATATAGGCATAAATATACATATTTTGTACATATGCAAAATGAGATCTATTGCTATACACACAACTTCCAAAGCAAAAGAAACTAACTGTAGACAGGACTAAATATTTTTGTGATAGGAAACAATAATTTATTTCTATTTTGAAAATATTTAGGGGGAAAAAATTACAAAGAGCCTGATTGAAGACCATTCATTGAACTGAAGGATGCACATGGTGAGGCTGACAGCCATTGTCTCATAGATTGCAGACCCTGTGTTCTGTAAATCCCTCCATGCCTACACCCCAAGGTGTCTGACCCAAATGCAGTTACCCTCAGACTTACCAGATTTTCTGTACCTCCAGAGTATGCTAAGTACCTTTTAATACAGAACTGTGGGGTAAGCTAGTTTCAGTTTCACCTGGTGATGCTTTTCTACTTAAATATTCAAAGGTTGAGAGAGACAACAGCACATTGACTTAATTGTGGGCATATCTAATTGAAATTGTTTTGAAAAAGATTTTCATGTCTCACATCCAAACATCTGTCTGAAAGATATTTAAAAGGCAGCATTTGTTCAGTATCTGCAGTTAATACAGGCCACTGGGCTCAGAAGGCACAGCCTGTCATACCTGGGGGAATGAATGGTTAAAGCCATCAGCTCTGAGAGTCAGTCTTGATACATGTCCAGTACTTACAGGGTCACAGTCAAGGGGAGATACTGAGTGTAACCACCCCAATATACATCATAGGGTTGTAAGAATGAGTCCTTGTTACAATATGGGATTAATACCTTTCAAGCAGGGCAGAAATTGATTTTGTGCCTACATCAACCAAGATGAATGCCCTAACCAGGCAGGAAAATAAAGAAACAGGATCTGTATCACTTTCTTCCAAGCTTTATTAATCTACTCTTTTCTACTTTTTTTTTTTTTTTTTTTTTTTTTT
>LTAT01000006.1:42039217-42051765 GCA_003286495.1 Chlorodrepanis virens
TTTTTTTTTTTTTTTTTTTTTTTTTTTTGGTAGAAGAACGTATCAAATTATTTAAGTGAACTGGACTTTTTTTAAATAATCATTTTATCAAGAAGGAAAACATTTCCTGTGTTACACCAAGGCTCCTACATTGAATAGAGGCAGTAAACTGATTTCTCCCTGAAAGATTTTTCAACCTTTTCTGAAATTTTATGAAATAGGACACTTAAAGCTCACTTGTGTCCGCTTGTTATCCTGCCTTTCCATCTTAACAGTCTTCATAGACTCCTTTTAACTATTCAGGCAGCCTACATCAATAAACCATTGGAGTTCAGTAAATCACACAGGACTCACAAAGTTAACACAGCCTGCCAGATAATCTCAGCCATAAAATAATAATGCTACTTCATTAAGAAAGAATCCATTCATTTAAAGGTTAGGTATTAATGCACTAAATGGTTTTGCATAGAATTCATATTACAATGAAACCTTTGAATTTCTTGCTCTCTAATATTAAGTAATACTGAAATGAGAACAAAGTACCCTTTTAAAACTTCCAGTTTGAAGTTACGCTTTAGTTGCAATGAGACATCTAGCAAATTTCTTAAAAGTTTAATTTAATTACTGAAGTGATGAAAAAGATTACTTAAGTTTCAAGTGACATCTATCACAATTACACATATACACTGACTCCCACTCATCACTAAGATCAGCACATTGTGAGTAATAACTCCTCCTTGAGACATACCAGAAGGAGACATTTGAGGACAAATATTTATGAACAGGCAAAGCTTCATTTAAATGAATGAAACACAATATTTACAGCAGCAAAACTTCTGACCTTCCTATTTCAACTTCCATTTTTTTGTGTTCTAATGAAAATGAGTGTGTTAAAATATATCCTGTTTTGTAAATAGATGCTGTTTTGTTTCTATACAGATTCTTGTAAAATATGTTTTTCCCTCTAAAAAAAGTGGAACCAGCTTCAGTCAACCAAAATTCCTTAGCTTAACCTAAGCATAAGATCTTGGAGGCCAAACAGAAGATTGGAACATTATAATATTGGACAGGGAGCTTTAAGTCTGCAATTCAGTTGTCACCAACAATAGCTTTTACTGTGGAAAAAACAGCAATAATAGTAAATTTTATTTATGAAGTGCTGCTCTCAGAGTTCCAGGGAGTTTTGCATCCCAAGCAAGTAAAAGCAACACAGGAAATAGATCTTTTAAATTCTGCTTTAAAAAGCCAAATCCACAACAGCTTTCCAAATATAAATAGGAATTTCATTTCATTGTAAAACATACAGTAAAAGCTCAGACACTCACAATCTTCAAGGTATTTTTAGGACAAAATCATGAATTGGGATAATCTTACCTAAAAAATATACCTAATAGGAAAGTGAATAAAAGAAAAAATGAAGAACGAGGACCCAATATTGCCAGAGTCCTTATAAAAACAGAAAACCAAATGCAAAACTTTAAAATTGAAAACATAATCAAAAGAAGGAAACCACTACTTTTTATGTTGGTTTCATGAATTTTTCTTATATCTGTAATTCTGAAAAAAGATCTTTATCTTGAGAAAGCAATAGACCAGACCAAATTATATATAATAATTATATATTATATATATTATATACATAAATATGCATATTTATATATATGTCACTAGTGATTCTGCAGGGCTCCATCTTAGAACCTGTGCTCTTCAACATTTTCATAAATTACTTGATGAAGGACTGAAAGGGATACAGACCAAATTTGTAGACAATGCCAAACTGGGAGAGGACCTGAAGAGAGACCCTGATAAATCAGAGGAGTGGGCAATCACCAAGCAAATGAAGTTCAACAATGGAAAGTGTTGAATTCTGCACCTGGGATGGGGAAATCCTGGATGTACAGACAGACTCAGGAATGAGATGCTGGGAAGAAGTGCTATGGAAAGGGACCTGGGGGTCCTGGTTGATGGCAAGTTAAATATGAGTCATCAGTGCCCTGGCAGCCAGGAAGGTGAACTTGTCCTGGGGTTCATCAAGCACAGCATGGCCAGCTGGGCAAGGGAGGGGATTGTCCTGCTCTGCTCTGAGCTGGGGCAGCCTCACCTCGAGTGCTGGGGGCGGTTCTGGGCACCAGAACACAAAAAAGACATTATACTGTTGGAGAGTGTCCAAAGGAGGACAGTGAAAGGCTTTGAGGGGAAGGCTCATGAGAAGCAGCTGAGGTCACTTGTTCTGTTCAAACTGGAGAAGAGGAGACTGATGGGTGATATCACTGCAGTTACAACTTTCTCCTGAGGAGGAGTGGCCAACACTGATCTCTTCTCGGTGGTGACCAGAGAGAGGGCCCAAGGGAATGGCCTGAACTTGTATCAGGGGAGGTTTATGCTGGATATCAGAAAAAGTTTCTTTAGCCAGAGAGTGTTTGGAACAGGGTCTCCAGGGAAGTTGTCACAGCATCAATCCTGACAGAGTTCAAATGTTTGGACAACATTTTCAGGAATGTGTTGTGACTCTTGGGGAGTGTTGTGACTCCTGGGGTCCTGTGCCAGGTAAGGAGTTGGGCTCAGTGATCCTTGTGGGTCACTTCCAACTCAGCATATTCTGTGGTTTTTGATATATCATATCTCAGCAGAAAATGAAATTAAAAAAAAAAAAAGTTTTACTTGTCATTCAAAAGGTATGTTGCTCTGGCCATGGAGAGCAACCACAAATTAAGGAAAAAAGTGCATTCTTTGCTATGATGTGAACAGAATATGGACTTCTTCTGCTACACTTGTATTCAGACTTCTGCCTTGAAAGAACCAGATTTGTTGTGCCTTGACCAAATCCTAATCATTAACCAGGTTGTGTGCCATAATCTGGAATGTTTTAGCTCTATCTGTCAAAAGCAGCTTTAATTATAAGGATTTTACATCATGTCATCACTTTGTCTTAGTCATTTTTTCTGGACAAATCAATACTTATTTCTAAATGACAAGTTCTATCAGGAAATCACTATTTATTAATCACAGAAAAAAATTTATAATGCTGATATGTTGCAGATAAAGAGCTCCAGTACTCTGTTTATTTGGTCTGTATGAAAGATAATGATTAAAACATCTTTTAAAGCACAAAACTGAGTATTGTATTTTTATTCTTTTTCTTTGTGATAATGTATATCATATAGGTAAACAAGGCAGCAGAGGATGCAACATGCCACCAAAGAGAAGACACACCAGTGGAAGCAGGTTTTACTTACTATGACACTTTAGATTAATTATATATGTTCACAAAGACATATATATATATAATTATAGTGGCAGGATCTTGAGATTGAATTGGAAATTGACATATTCAAATATGGCAATGAAGTAGATAATTTGTTATGTTAACGAAGCAGATTTATGAATGTTGCATTGCATTGATCAAATGGGCAAAAAATAAAACCTCCAGCCCCACTCAGTGTCCAAGAACCCCCAAAACCCAAACACAAGTCTTCTTCAAGGTGTGCAATCATTTACTAATGATAACTATAAAGAAGGAGAAACTTGATCATTAATGAAACAAGGAAAGGAATAGATGCCAAATCTAAGGCCAACATCAATTCACAAAAGTGCATATACATTAAACTATGTTATGTCTGTGCTGCTTTAATGAAGGCTACAGCATTTGGTAATAAAAAAGGCAAAATTTTATTAGTCCAGCCTCCCAAATTTTTACTGTAATACCAGATCCAGTTGCCAGTTAATCCTACTACAATAATTTCTTTACTTATCCCCATTTCTATATTTTTCAAAAATATACCCAGTGTTCAACCATTATTGCTCAAAAATCTGTATATGTGTCATTCATTTTGCTTAGTTTAAAGCTTCTCTAGACAGTCCCAGCATTTACTGTTAGTGTTCTAACTGAAATTACATTTTCCTACGGTCATCCTCTACTTCTAAATGAGAAGTAGTTTCACATGCTCAGTGCTGAAAGCCACTGCTCATGACATTTGAAACATAAGGTTTGTGGTGTACTTATAGCTGAGCTCAGGCAAAGAAGAGTGTGAGTGGTTGGAATGGAAAAGCTCCAGCATGGCACCAGCTGGGGCATGAATATAAAAGTGCCTGTTGTCCTTTTAAGTCTGCACTTAATTAAGGCACAATGAGAAAAGGATCTATCAATTTTCTTTGATTAAGATCCTGCTTGACAGATAGTAAGCCATGTGTTCTGTGGAGTTGAGTCTTACCAGGTGTTGCCATGTAGCCTCCATGATGAAGCACAAGGAATCCTTCCTGATGTCACAGCCCCCCATTTGGAACTCTGTCCAGGCATCTTTAGCCAGGAGCACAGAGACTCTGCAAATGGTGTATACACAACTTTGAAGTGTAAAGGAGTCTTAGGGAGCTATTTGGCCAAGTGTTGCCATGCTCATCTTTCCTGACACAGCACACCAAGACCGTACACCACAGCACACAGGTGCCAGACAGGTGGCCCCCAGGGCAGCAGTGTTAGCCTCAGCATCCACACGTGACAGGTCCTGGATGTTGCTGAGCTGCTGTCTCCCATCAACTGACAGCACTGACCACTCAACCCAATGACCCCCAGCAAAACTAATTAGCTTCACAGTTTCTCTTTTGGGCTTTAAACCATTCCTTGTTGTTGTTTTTCCCCTTGCTTTATTAGTGATCCTGTCTCAGCAATCCTATTTCTCTAACTTTTACTTTTCTCTGTCTCTACAGGCTGTCTCATGGCTCCTTCTCCACAGCATGAGTCAAGGTAACAAATCTAAGGCATGTGGGCTATATTCTGAATCCACACAAGTAAAGCCCTGGAACAGGGCCTTCTTCCTTGAGAAGATCTGCAAGCACAAAGCTAGCACAGAAGCAGTAAGTTTTGTAAACCTCAGCAACAATGACCTATATTCCTCATTACTGTAGACGTGCTCAGTGGTTAGTACCTGCTTGTTCATGTATACACAGGCTTATAGCTATGTAAGCCTGTGTATATCTGTATATATTAACAGGCTTCACAATAACTCTATTTCTTACACACATAGAAAAGAGCCAGTTGCAGCAGCTGAGATCGTGAATGCAGATAGAATAGCGCAACATTTGCATGCTTTATGCTTAAAGTTATTTCCTCTTTTAAAATAATTATTTTTCATAAAATCTGCCTTCTACGAAGTATTACAAGAAAGCAGTATGATATTAAAGTGAAATATATCATCCAATAAATAAAAATATATATCAACTTTCAAAACCTTGCATATTAAAATAAAAAAGAATAGAACCATCTCTGTTTATTGAAAGTCAATTAGATTGCTTTTTAAAGCAAGGTGTTTCACAAATTGCGCCTAACAGCAAGAAATACTTATCCCCAAAGATAAAATCAGAAATGCAGAAGCAGCAGAACCTCTGCTGCATTGTACTGTGTTAACAGTGATTTTAATTTCCAAACCGACATAGCAGTTGTTCATTTCTTCATCTGAATAATGAGCAAAATGTCCACTGACCTTTTTCTGTAGTTCTCTGCCTGTAATCATGGTGCAGATATTGCATTGTATTGCACTCTGGTTCACAGGGCGACTGCCAATGTGGATATTCAAAACCATTTAAAAAGCATCTCTTTCAAAAGATGAGAAATAGTGTTTTACATAAGATTAAGCTTTCTGAAGTGCTAACACCGGGCTCATGAGGTGAATAACAGGTGGTTTTATGTGAGTAATGGCACCGCTCCATGAACTGCTGAACTCATGTACAAAATGTTCTCCATATGCCTCATTGATATAGACCATTTGATTGCAAATGTGCTCTCTGGTATTAATCAGTAGATTGTTAATCTTAATGTTGTCTTGTGTTGTCACTAGACATTTAAATAAATATGCAATATAACAGGGAACTTTTTCCCCAGATATGCCGGTAAATGTGCATTAGCTGTTTCTGCATGCAGGTAAAGACTGCAATAAATATAAATAGCACAGAAAAACTCATCTGGCTACATCACAAAAAATGTAGTAGTTTTGTGTATAGCCTCCCAAGTTTTTCTACATAGTTTTAAGATAGAATCCAAAGAAGTCTGCTGAGTTTCCACAAGGTCTCATGCTTTCTCTTATCTTCAGGTTTTATGGTAGAAGACAGAAGAGTGTGTTAGTAGCTCTAGTAGCTCTAGAGTGTGTTACGCTTTTCTTTGCCACCTCTTTTATTTTAACTTCATGGAATAGTGAATTTTAATTTGAAAGAGACAACAGGTATATCACAGAAATAAAGACATTTGGTCCATATTTTAAAAGAAAGGTAAATATTTTGGGAATGGTATGAATTAAGGTAATGATTTACCTGTATAGAATACGTTTCTAACAAAAAGAATATAAAATGGTCTTCTCACAGAAACACAGGATAAGAGTAAAATGAACTTCCCTCATTATCTTGTTATTATTGTAAGATATAGCCTCATTTTACCTCAAATACTGTTGAGTTGCTTGTCTCCGCTCCACTCTTCAAACTGCTTCAGAAGGTGTGAGAGACTGGAGGGAGCTGCTGGCTTGAAACATTCCAGGTTTGTGTGAGGGGAAAGAGAAGGTTGGGTCTTGCTCTGGCAAGGGGATGCTCTGGTCTGCACTCCTCACTAGCCCAGGCCTGTATCCCAGTCCCTGCAGGGACTGCCAATCCCTTCCCCAGCTTCTGTGCTACACCTTGATACCTTTCTGTCTTACCTTGCACCTTTCTGTCCCCTATAGCCTCCTTAGATTATCAGTTCTTATTAATCAAGGATCTGGAAATGCTTTACATTAGCTACATTCAGTAGATGCCTATAGATCTTGCATTGTAGAATTTGAATTGCATTCCTTGCTTGCTCTTCTTCACCATCTTTGAAACTTACTGACATCTGAAACTTACTGACATCTGACTCCCTAGTCAATGGATCATCTCTTCCATAACACTAATCACATGATATTTCCTTTATAATCTAATTGTCTTTTACTCCTTTTCATCAAATAATCATTTTGATTTCTTTTAGCTCTTCCTAATTTGTTTTTGGCATTTTTTCCTCCGTCCTTTTTGTTGCACTCTTTCCACATGATCTTTGCTTCTCCAGTCCTCCTTCTCTTTGTCTTGAGAAATTTAGGGACTCATTCAGAGACTCCTGAGTTCAAAAACACATGTAATCTCCTCTCTATTTTGTCTTATCCAGAGGAAATAAAGCTTTTAGCCAACATCTCAGGAACCACTAGAATGCAGCTGAAGGCTAGGCCGCCATGAAGACTGCTGAGACACCCACTCTCACTTGCTACACCCCTAGGTATCTCTAGGTCAAGTAAAATGTCTTCTATCTCAGCAATGCAATTACAGAGGTGAAATTTTCAATGTATCAAACTGCTACTTTTGTGTTCATCTTCAAACTGGAAAGAACTTCTGACATTATCTTGAATATACACTTTTATACCTAATGTCCCAATTTAACAGTTAGCCACTCTTTGTCCTAAATATTTCTCCTTATGTCAAACTAAGCAGTGAGAAGCCAAGGAAAATAAATTTAAAAGATCATTGTATACCTCAGTCATGTAAAAATTATCAAGTCAAGTGCCAAAAATTAAGAGATTTGTGAGAAAGACTAATTTGTTTTGCCATGTTTAAAGCAAATAGGATCATATCTTTTAGTTCATCTCTTTAGAAGGTGAAGAAACTAGTATGTAATGTCAAGTTATAATTTAATTTTCTATGATCTCAGAAGGTAAATCTCTTTGAGAGGCTCTAAGATGGTTGGAAGCAGTGATTCTAAGGTATTAGTATCAAATACCCCTTGACTTTTTTTCCAGGAAGAGTGAGGCTTCTCACAACAATCTACTGTATCTTCTTAGAAGACTAAACTCCAGAAAGGCAAAAAAAAAAATAAAAAAAACCAAAGAAAATAAAGGAACAACCCCCAGCCCAGCAAATAAATGCTTGGCTGATTCATTTTTTTATTTCTGTGAAGTCTCTGTGGCTTCACGGAAGTTAGTAGAGTTGAAATAAAATTTTTAGAATCTGGATAAGGGATTCATAGCTCTTAAATGTCATTCCTGAATGATAAGGTTATTAGTGTAAAGCAGGAAAACCTTTCTAATTTTATAGTGAGGTAAAAATTTGCTTTCAGTCTATGTTGTGAACTTAGGTTACGCTGCATTTTGAAAGTTATGTTTTGCATGGGGAAGAGCTGCAAGCTGACACTTCAAAATATGAACAGTTATTTATCAGGTTCAAAAGGATCAATCTCTTAATTCCATGAGCATATCTTTGTGTAAGCCACCGAGGACTTGAACAACTACTATGTATCCCTTCACACATCATCCTTAAATAGGCATTTTTGTTTAACTGTTAAAATTATTTCCACTAAGCAAAATATCAGGAAAATATTTTTTATTCTACTTTCTAATTAAAAATATTTTTTCAAGATTTCTGAAATAATGTGTTCATATCATATTGTTAAATGTCAAAGCTTAAACTTTCTCCTTTAATGCCATTGTAATGGATGCTCTTATTTGAGTTTTAATTGAACTATAAAAGTCTTCAATTCTACAGCTGATGTGTTTACTTTTTGCAACACACAGAGACTCACTCATTTTCATTGTCTTCCAGTCAAGGTTTTTGTTTTCCTTTAGCAGACATCAAGAAATTAGATTTTTTAAAAAACCTGATTTAGAATAAATTCTCTTATATTGTTGCAAGTTATTCTCTGCAGTAAAAATGCAACAGCAATCACCTTGTTCTCCTCATCTGCTGGATGTGCTGTCATATTTGCCGGTATTTATTATTTTTTTTCCATTTCTACTACTAGGGAATCCATATAAAAAGCAAGCCCATATGCCACACACAAGATTGGTATATAAATTCAAAAAATAATGTGCGTGCCTTCAAAATCTCTTTGTTATAACTAGATATCATTTAAATATTTCTCTAAAATATCATAATTCTTTTACACATACTCCAAGAATTTCAGCCTGATATGCACCAGTGTTGCCATCCCAGTGCATTTTTACATCTTAGCCAGAACTTCTGCCTTTAGTATAAGTTTGTTCTGTTATGCACAAACAAAATCTTGAGGCAGGGAGGTTTCTGTGGCTGTTTAATCTGTTAGCTTTGCATGAAAGTTAAAGCCCAGGGAAATAGAGAAACATTCATGTGTTTTTCCTTTGTAGGGTTCTTTTGCAAAAGTATTTGCAGAAGGAAAAAGTTTCCACATATTAATGAGATAGATCTTATTTAGATTTAAGGAGCCAAAAATAGTAAATGCCATAGGTTAACCTTATGCTTTGTGCTCCAGCTGTGGTTTAGCTCATTAACAAGTTTGCTAGAGGGAATGATAAGAATTTACTGTTAGGAAACTTCTTTTCTAAGGTGATTTTCCCAGCTTTCTCCCAGCACTATTATTAGGAGTTACCATCTATCTTACCTTAACATTTAAGCCATTGACCTATTCTTATTCTCTGTCAGACCTTCGTAAAAATTTTAGTTCAAATGGAAAATGAAATGAAAACCAGAAGGAAATGAAATATCAATATTCTTTTTTCTTATAGTGAAAAATGAGATAAAATCTAAAGATAATTTAATAGACACAGTACCTAACTTATTCCAGTATCCAAATAAAAATTCTAAAGCATGACACTGTCTTCTTTCAAAAATGCTGAACCCAGTGTCTACTAAAACCTGACTTCAGGAATGAACCATTGGGGCACATATCTTTCAAGGAAGTAGAAATCACTCATTTTGCATCTAGATCAACTCAAGAAATCCAAGTACACATGCATGGCTTTTATTACTAACCTAATGTTATTGTAGAAAATTACATTTAGTGCGATGTGACAATCAAAGAGATAAAAATGACTGTCAGTATGAAAGCCAAAAGTGTATGTGTAACTAAATGGAAGATGTCAGAATATTTGAGTTTAATGCTAAAATGTAAAAATTGACACCTGTATTTGTAGTGTATATAAAAGCACTTGAACCAGGATAATATTTGAAATGAAATCTCTGATGTCAAAGAATTAATGCTGAGTTTTATTTACTGGGGATAGTTTATATTTCTGAAAGGGTTTAAACTCAAGGTCTGTTTATAATTGAATAGAAGTAAAAATTTCATCCATAGTTTTAAGTATCTTTTTAAGTATCTTTAAGTATCTACCACAAAAGCCACAAACCAACAGCCAGTTTGTATGTCTGGAAGGGAATGGAAGTGGTATTTTGAAAGTGTGAGAAAATGGGCAGGGTAGATGAACATCCACCAAATTTTTTAAAAATTCAAAATATTTCAAAGAAGATATGAAAGCCACAAAAAGTCAAAACTAGACATAGTCTCGGTGGGAAGCTTCAGTGGAGAACATATTTATGTGAGAGCAAACAACAATGCTAGCTCAGCAGCAACAGCAGTTTTAGCCACAACAGCTCAGCCAGGTACAGACCAAATGTTTATGGAGATTACAAGTGGGGAAAATATCAGTGGGCTAAGTTTAAATTAGAGGGTGATGTATAATTCAGTGTAATATCCATAGGGGCATAAGAGCAACAATTGCTCTTCTGAAGTCTCTTCACATCTGGCACAAGAAGATTGCCTGGTCACAAAGGGGAGAGACTACACTGAGGACAAGGGGTAGGAATAATGATCACAGATTACACAGAGAGTCTATTTTGCATGGAAAATTCAGAAATACCTCCAAGGCCTGATCCTAAAATGAGCTTGGCTCTTTCATTAATTAAATTAATAGAGCTACATAGTAATCATTCCAAGTATACCAACAGACAGCAGGTGATTTACTCAAGGGCAATGCAGATGTATTTGATGGTAAAGGCACTGTTCTGTTGAATATAAATCTCAGACATGAACCACCACAAATCTTTCAGTAAGTCACCCCTCCTCCTGGCATAATTTTTACATGGCCGTCTCATTCGGAATAAAAATAGGAATAACAGTGAAACAAAGTATAAATTAGGAAAATATTCTATGGGAAAACTGATGCTGTAAGAGGTCAGCAGTGTCAACAAATGTACAGTGAAACCAGACTTTTACAGACAATGTAACTTGTTACACTGGATTATAATTATTTTTTTATTGTATAAGACTTTAACACTAGATATGAAAATCAGAGATTTGGTGTAAAGAGCTTCAAAAAAATAGAGAGAGAAAGAATTGGGAGACAGGGATCTGCAGTACTGTAATGAAATATTTTTGGGTCTATATGAAAAAGTATGATACTGGGGGCCATATTACATTGGAAAGACAATGCAGCAGAGAAGATGCATTAAGTTGAGTCAGATACAGAACCACAGCTACAGGTTTCAATATCCTACTTATGTTTCACTAGGAAATGCCAAACTACTTCTCTGGAGATGGGAAAGGGTTAATCAGGAATGAGGTTATATTGCCTCCAGTACAGGACTTGTACCCAGGTTCTGCATTTATGCACCCCGGAGAAGTGTGTTTGTGTTGTTTCATTCTATACTTGTATGCATGGAGTCATATCTGAAGGAGAGATTCATCCACTTAGGTTTCTGAAATGTTTAAATTACATCTCCTCTTTTAGCATGCTTGTAGCATAAGCTCTAAGCACCCTTGTTGTTAGCATTATGACAATTTTGGATGTCACGGATTTTTTCTAGTTATACAGGGCATAGACCCTTTTTTAATTTAATTAGATTAATTTTGTCATAACCAAATTTTGGCAAGGGCAGACAAAGAACTATTGGATCCTTTAGGAGCTAATTTCCTCTTATCTTGATAGTTTTCTATTTTTCAATCTTCTTAGTCCTGTGCATTTATATAATTGTTTTCATAAAGATTTTTTTTTTAAATTCAAGCCCCGTTATTAATATTCATTTAAAGCAACCTTCTTACCATTTGGACCTTCGTCCTAAATCTAGAAATGTTAGAAAATGATTGTATGAATTGTCCTTGCTGAAAAATCTTGAAAGATCATGAGCAAAAAATTCATTTCCATCATTTACAAACTTACATTCAGAAAAATGTTACAGTTTCCTCTTTTTCAAATATGGGTTCACACTTTTGCAAACAATTTTCCTTAATTTTCACCAAGCTGTATGATGAACAATATCTGGGAAAAACAGCTTAATACAAAATATTCATAAATTACATTTTTCATAAATCAATGAAAAATACAATAGTGTAATGATATAATACTAATTGTATTGGTTGAAGAGAGAAGATTGGTAACAATTATTATCATTCCCTTTCTACTCCTAACTAAAGAGGGACATACAGACATCAGTAAATTTTGGTCTGCTTTTCAGTCTCTATATGTTTATACAACACCAAACAGCAGAAATATCCTCTTCCAACTGCATCCACAAAAAAACATAAACTATTTCTTATGAAAAAAGATTGATTCCATTAGTATGGAATTCCGCTTTAAATGACGAATTTTTCATACAAATTCACAAATGTTACAGTACATCTTCCCTACATAGCAAAAAACCCAAACCACACGCAAACTGACCCTTACCATATTTCTATACTTATCATCACCAGAATAGAAAACACATATTATATACATATGTATATATATGTATATATATGTATATAAATGTAGATATGTATATATGTATATATATGTGTG
>LTAT01000006.1:42060084-42090803 GCA_003286495.1 Chlorodrepanis virens
CCCTCGACGCCGCCACTCACGGAGGGTCAACGAGCTGTTATTCTGTTGTTACACCATGAAACGGCTGAAAGGATCACAAAGTCTGAGACTCTGCTATGGAAAGGCTGCAGTCAGGCTGGTAAGGAAACCTGGTATGACTGCATGGGTGTGAGGTGTGTAAGGGACAAGTGGGGCACCCATAGGGTCACTGAAGCCACCTGCTGTAAAGGGGCCTCAGTCCTTGCTCAGGTGGTGCAAGGGTGACTGCCAGAGTGGCTTGTGGATGGTCCAGGAAGCTTTCCTTAACACTTTCCTGGTTCCCACTAGGAGGTACATCTTACTCTCCTATTCTTTTCAGTGGTGGCTATAAAAGGGTCTTGCAGACATTTTCTAGAGGTTTATTGCTATGTAATATGCACATGAGGAAGAAAAAAGAGTGTTTTCTCATCTGACATATCAAGATTTGCCAGTATTGTATGGCTGTTTTTATCCTTTTCCTACAAATGCATGTTGCATTTCATAAATATTTAACTATATGTAGCCCTCTAAGGCTCTTATGTAGATTGAGCATTTTTTTTCCCTTCTACATCCCTAAAACCAGTATTTCCCTTGACATCATCATTCATTCCCATTCAGTTTATTTTACATCTTCCTGCACTGACTGATTTACCTGATACAAAATCTAAGTAGAACATGTTTGTGCAGTTGATTGCTTCATTGAGATCAGAACAAAGTGAGCGAACATTTTGGATGGGAATGGTTCTAGATTAGACCCCCAAAATTTATGTGCTTTAAAACAAACTGGAAAGGATCAAAAAGCAAAAAATTAGAGTGTTTTGATTTGTAGGTCATGAAAGAAGCAGGAAAGGGCAGTTTGTGTAATTTGTTAGATGAGAGCGACCTGTAGAGTTGACAGTTCAGGCACATCTTAGGCATGTTTAGTGTGACCCCATCTACAAAACAAGAGTGTGTATGGATTGTTTGCTGCATTTGCCTTTAGTCATTTGCCTTTAGCATCCTTAGTCAAGTACAGAATTGCCAGGTGATAGACCAATTTCTGTATCAGCTTAAAAACAGCGCCAGTATGTGAATTGTTTCAGACTGTGAAATCACACTGAGTCAGGGACTTAAATGAACAAACCACAGAGTACAAGCAATAGTAGAGCCGAATTTCAATGAGACATTCGACAATGCATGGAGTGCTTAAGTCCCACTTTTGAAAAGGAAAAGGCTTGTATGAACTTTGTGCACATTTTGAGTAGTTGAAGCAGGCTCCCAAACAGGCAATTCTCAATTTGTGTACTAGACACTTGAAATACTGCATGCCCAGTGCAAGACATGGCAAGGAGCAATATTTTTTGCTTCGGTGCAAGATTAGTCATTAATGTTAACAGCCCGTCCCAAATCTACAAAGTATCTGCTAAAACCAGAAAGAAAGCAGATATTCTGACTGCTGAATGGGGCAAATGTGAGTCCATTTGGGACAGGAGAATTCCAAGGGCTGACAATGAGAACCATCAGACTCACAGCATCAGCTGGTCCAAGTCTGTCAGCTGAAGCAAATGATGTCAATACTAGGAACGTCAGTCAGAGCCTACCCAAATGCATCTCTGCAAGAAGGCTAGAAATCAGGAAGTCACTGAGAATCTTTCCGGCTATGACTGTACATCACTGTACAAGAACATTATTTCAGAGCATGTTCTTATTCAAAATAGTTACATTTACTATTGCTGAATAAAGCAAGGTCAGAGAACAAGACAAACCATGGGAGCAGTGGCTATTCTCTCTTTTTAGTTGTTAATGTACTTCCTGACTTCAAGACAGCAATTACCAAAAGAAATTATGGTGAAGATAGAAGAATGTTCCTTTCCTGTTAGAGAATCTTCTGTACTATCCCAGGAGACTCTGCAGCCTCAAGTCTCCCACATAGCCTCCCATTGTATGCCCCAAAATCTATGGGGTAGGTAACTTCACTCTGCTGTGCTGCAACACAGCTGTCACATCCATACAAGGCCCTCTGGACTGAAAATATCCACCCCAGACTCAACAGACGGTAATTCTCCTTTGGGAGCATATGAGCATAGGAGCCTGTGGAAAGACAGGAAAATGTTCAACATACCATTAATTCAGCCATTCAAGACCCCTTGCACACAAGAACTGACAATGGGCCATGGTCCTCTTTTTTATTTAAAAGGGCAAATTTAGCTAAAAATTTTCAAGATTAACTCCAGCAATGTGCCATGGTAAAGCAAATTAGGAAACAGCAATATGGAAGTATAGCCTCAAAACTAAGTAGAAACCAAAATCCCAATCAAAACCAGCAAAAAATACAAATATGTAGAATGGGACCAAGAAAGAGCTAATGGATATATAAGCAGGTGAAATTAAGTAGATATAAAAAAATAAAAATGGGAAGCATGTAAAATCTAAATAGTATGAATTTAGATTAATTTAATTATCTTTTCAATACAATAGAACAAGCAGTAAGAATTTGCTCTAAATGCAAATGAAAGTGAAGTAGGAGTCATTAGCTTAATTACTGGAATTATTTAATTGGAGTAGTAATCTATCTTTTCACATGTGCTTCTTCTTCTGCATGTACAGGAAGAATAAATTCTTTGGTTCAGTTTCCAGCTAAATAACAACTTCATTCAAAGCTGAAAAGTCAAATAAGATCAGGAAGAACTTTTTTTCTCTGTTTCAGTGTGAGACTATATTAAGGTATGTGCTACTGAGATTTCAGACACTTCTGAAACCTTAAAGAAACTCTCAGTGACATTTGCCTTAAACTGTTTGAATCATTTTTTTGTGTGTGTGAGTGTGTGGCCAAAATATAATTTGACATGGTGTTGGGAACCTATTCCTGTCAGATATTATCCTCCTTGTGATTTTTCACTGGATGAATCAATAGTTTTCTAAAGCTTTACAGGGCTTTTTGAACTCATGCTCACTGAGTAACTAAAAATTTTTTGGGTCTGATTTTATACTTGGATTGCAACTTTTAGCAGCATTTCCAAAGTAAAAAACATATAGGGAGCAGCTGCAGGGCTTCCCTGGCCAATAGAGCTGCCAGATTCTCTTTGTTTGCCTCCAAACACCACTGGCAGGCTGTTGAGATCTGTTTTATCAGGTAACAAATACTCACTGATATCACCTCAAACCCATGATTCCTTTTTCCATTTCCTTCTTCCCTTCTGCAAGATGGAACACTGGAAATGAGAAACAGTTGCTGCCTCAAGTTTAAAAAAGGAATCTGTCCAGAATCACCCCAAAAGCTTCTGAGAACTCTTAGTTTATCTGAGAGACTAAAGCAAAAGGAGAATGAGTAGTGTTATTATTGTGAAATACTTCAAAAGTAGCAAAATTTTGAAAGAAAAAAAATCCTCCCTGAGATCTATGAAACCAGAAAGATTATTAGGGAGTTTAGCATCTTGAGTTCTGGTAGCAAAAGGAAAGGAAGGATCATGATTGATTTTGTGTGAGGCAGTCCATTTCTTTGAGGACAAATTATAAATACATTTTACCACTTCACACAGAAAAGCTGCTGATAATAATGATGATATGGGAGTGAGAGTTTCTCCATGCAGTACAATACTGCAATTACTCTTCTGGAGCTACAACAGCACTGTATAATTCTAAGTGTGAATTTTCAGGCTGTACTCATCTTTCTCCAATACTGGTAATGATGTTACTCATATGAGCAGGTTGTGGCAAAAGATTCCTCCTAAATCCAGACAGCACAGGTGAGAAGAAGAGGCTGTGTCTCATTTCTCTCTGACCAACTTCATAATTCTATTTCATAAAACAGTCAGATTGTTAAGGAAACTTTCCTGTCTGTCCCTTGAGGAGAGACTCTGTCAGTGCCTCACACCACCTGAGCTGGGGCTGAGGCTCCTTTGCAGTGGGAGGCTCTGTCACCAAAGTCATTGGGAGGAAATGAAACCCTCCAACATCTTCTTTTAAGTGTTACTTTATTCTGAACAGGGTATGTAGTGAATCATTCCAGCTATACATACACCTTTAAAGATCTTTCCCTTATTTATATACTTTTAGCAAACAAAGAAATTAGTATTCATTGGTTCTAAGTTATATGATTATCTTCATTAATTTGTATTCTATCCCCTATTGGTTATTGATTTCTTGCACTTCTTATTGTCCTTTCTCAGATAGGGAGTCTTCTACTCTCATGCTTTAATGTCTGTATTAATGTCCTCTGTATCTTCTTGTTACCCCAACAACTCCTTGAAGGGCAATAAATATAAGATCCCAGATATTCAGTCTTCAACTCCCTCAGGCTTTGTTTATTGCAGCTTATCAGGTCTAGGCCAGCAAAACCCAAAACCAGAGATAACAGCCTGTGAAAAGAAACCCAGCCTGATGGCAAAATGGACGCTGCCTATGACCAACAATCAGTTAAAAAGTTACTTAAAACCATTAATTAGCAAAAACATTTAGGAAAGATACATAATTTCCAACAGCTCCGGTGACCCTATGGGTGCCCCACTTGTCCCTTACACACCTCACACCCATGCAGTCACACCAGGTTTCCTTACCAGCCTGACTGCAGCCTTTCCATAGCAGAGTCTCAGACTTTGTGATCCTTTCAGCAGTTTCATGGTGTAACAACAGAATAACAGCTGGAGCTGCTGCCTCCAAGGAAGGACCCCAAGCAAAGGAACCCCTGGAATTCTGTACCCTGACAGTCAAAGTGCAGGGAAGTCTGGGGTCTTCCAGCTGAGTCCTAGCTCCTGCCGTGTCTCTGAGTGTCCAGTGCCCTGGCTGGCACCACAGGTCCCCGTGCCCTTGGCTGTGCAAAGCTTGGTTCCAGTTCATGGCCTCTTGTCTGGGGCTCTCACCACCAGAGCTGAACCCGGAGCTGGTGCTGCAGCTGCCCACAAAGCTATGAGTACTGAGGGTATTCCTCAACATATTCTCCATATACTTTCCCAGTATCTGCTCTGCCTGTACCTTTCTGTGTCTGTGTGGACCCAAAGGTGCCTCTTGTCACCATTTGTACCAAAGAGACATCTCATAAAAAGTGGAATTATGCCTGATTCTTTTAATTCTGAGGTCGTTTGTCCTGCAGGCTTGTAATGTACTGGAGCTGGAATGACCAATCCTTTGTCAGGATTTGTTGTACAAAGATACAGCACGACTCCTCCTGATGAGTGATTCTTTTTATAGAATTATTTTACAGCACTTTCTGATATCTTTAATAGTCATAAGGTGCCTAGATACCAGCTGTCTAAAAATACCTAAGACGGTCTGATAGACTGAATAGGCACAAAGTGTGAAGTCATGAAGAAAGACCCAAAAAACAAAATAAAAGATTTGGAAAGCAAATCAAGAATTAGAGAAACTGCAGTTTGATATAAAATCTTGAGGAAAAGATCTAGGAAGTACATGGAAAAATGAAGAAAACTTATTAAAAGAAAAAAAATATTTTAAATAATGAAGATTTCAGAATGTAAGTAGAGATGTGGGAAAGTGTTAAAATATGAAGCAACTGGATGTACAATTTAAATAATATAATTGCAGTAGTATGGAGACACTAAAAACATAACAACTATAACCTTTTAGTTCTGTCTTCCTTAGCAATGTTTAACTCTACTGAAATATGGGCCCAGAACTGGCTGTTTTCTGGAATTTTCGCATTCCTGCATTTGACATGCGGATGCCTGTGGATCTTATATTCATCAAAGATTGAATATCATGTGCTCTTTTTGATCAATAATAAAATAATAGCAAGAAACAGTAAAAAAAGTATGCATAGAGTTTAGATTATTTTCAGTCTTCTTCAAAGAGAAGCCATTGGTAGATCAACTGGTATTTGTCATAACAACTATTGGCAGATTGAAATGTAAGACTTAGTCATATTCATTTTTAAAGTGCTCAGGGGCTTGCCAGTGAGAGACTGCCTGTGATCTCTGCAGCTGGTGGAACATCTTGGTCAGTAGCTGACTGCTTCTTATCCACTTGTGGTAAAACTGGCAGACCCACCTACACGGGCAGGCAAATCTCTGAGTGCTGCTTTGCTCCTTCGTTAGTTCTACATTGTAATCTTTGACCACATTTTTTATAACCTTTCTTAACACTGTGTAGGACTGAATATCTGTTTTCATTGTACTGATCCTGCTTGCAAACTCCAGAAAAAAGCCCCATTCCCTTCCATTCTTTTCCTGTGGGTTGTGCAAAGCCAAAAACTGGAGGGTAAAGGACGTGAGCCATCATTTGACAGTTTAGCTAAGGGGAAAGAGAATTAGGAAGTTAAATATATCATTTTGTGCTCTACTCAGGGTTGTTCAAGGATTCTATGAAAAGAAAATAATTCTTCCATCAGTTCCTTGATGGAAGAAAATATTGTGCAAAAGCACTGAAAATCGAGACTATCATCTGATTATAAAAAGCCTTCAGACAACTGCATCAGTCAGATAGCATTCAAACTTTACAGAATTTAACCAGAAATCTTTTTCTTTCTTGAAATTTTTCCAGATAAGGGAAGACAAGGAAACCTCAGAATGTAATCAAATTAAAAAAAAAAAATTACGTGTAGAAGACAAATAAAGTAGGTCAGTGTAATTGCACCTACTTACATGAGGAAACCTGTAGGATGAATAAATCCCTGTATATAATGAACTTCTTAGGGATCTTGGAAGGTTATAAATCATTCAGGGACAAACTGTAAGCAATGTTTCTCTAAATCAGGGTGCATTTGTCAACTAAAATATGGGAAGTTCCACTTTGCTGGCAGCTCTTTAAAGTGAGACTTTTTTCACTGTACATACAGAGATCGTCTAAGAAGAGTGGAAACCTGCAGGTGCAATTTGCCATCTACAAGGCACTACATATTTCAAGATTCCCCACAGAAACTCAATTTGAGAATGTGCTCTAAAGATTTCTCCTAGTGAGACATTGGTATCCCACTGAACTTTAATGATTGCTTGTGGGTTAAAACTAGAGGGGTATATCAACTCTCAGAAAAAAATTTGAATCAACTTATCAAGAATCCTGGAGATAAAAGGCCTCCTACTTATCTCTGATAGACCTGATTATGCCCTATTGTTTCACAGCTTTAAATATTCCCCTCGTTAATGGTAAGATAATTGTCATTCCACCAACTCTGACAAAGCCACCATTCTTTAAAGTAACATTCCATACAAGATGTGGAGAAAGAAAGAAAACATTTAGACAGGACTATTAATAAGATGAACTTGCACATGAATTTTGAGAGCACGAGTCTTACTCACTTTCAGTTCTAGTTTAATTTAGCACCACTAAACTTCAGCAGAATTTTAACACACTTTAATCAGACCAGAAAAATGGACAATTTTTTTTTAAAATATGATATCCAGGGTATGCCTGTATATAAATTAAGCATATTAATTTAATATAAATTTATAAATATGAATTTACCTAATTTGTGAAAGTATAAATATATGTGTGTACACATGTACACACAAATACACACACATTGGGAGGTATTTAAAAGACCTGTAGGTGTGGCACTTGAGGGTTTGGCTTAGTGGTGGACTTGGCAGCACTAAATTTATATTTAGACTTGGTAATTGTAAAGGTCTTTTCCAACTTAAATTATCCTTTGATTCTAAGATATGCACATGACACCAGGCAGGGGACAGCAGCTAGTATGCTCATTGTGCAGGACTGCCATCCAGAGGCTGGAGGAATGGGCCAACAGGATCCTTACAAAATTCAGTGAAGGCTAAGTCCTGCACCTGTAAAGAAGCCTCCCCCTGCAACGACACAGCCTGGGGACTGCTGGGCTGGAGCAGCTCTCTGGAAGAGGCTGTGGAGATGCTGGGGGGCAGAACCCAAGCAGCAGAGAGGGCCACCACTCTTCTCATGTGCATTAGCAGTGGCACAGTCAGTCAGTTAAAGGAAGGCATTATTCCCTCTGTAGAGCACTTGGATCACCCTCAGGACATTTTCCCCAGCTTTGGGCCACCCTGTACAACAAAAGTGCAAATCTAGAGGGTAGTGACCAATCTGGGAGGGATTGGATCACTAAGCCTCTAAGCAGAGGCTGGATGACCAGAGCTTGTTCAGCCTAGAGAATTGTGAGGGACTTCAGAGTAGTCCCCAGGATGTTCAGGGATGTCATTGAGAAGATGGAACCAGGGTCTTCACAGAGGTGCATGGACGAGAGACAATGGGTATAAACTGAAATGAGATGTTTTCAGATTGGATATAAAGAGAAATGTTTTCCCCATGAGAAAAGTCTGCCAGGTCACCCAGAGAGGTTAGGCAGGAGTGGATGGCTTCAAGACCAGACTTGGTAAAAGACTGAGCAACCTGGACTGATCTCTCACCTGAGTTATGCCATGATACTATATTGTACTATATATTTAAGCTCTCTATTAGTATCTGTATTATTAATAAATTTGTTAGAGAAACTAGTTGACTAGACTAGATGGGTTATACTAGTAGAATATGATAAATTATACAAAGAATTTAATTACAAAGACAATGTAGGAAAAGTTCTTAAACCAGCTGTTTCCCCTAGTTTCTACAGGTGCTTGAGATTGAGAATAATTTTATATTCACTCAAAAGGTGAAACTAGGCACTCCAGGGCATATTGCTAGGCTGGGATCCTTACTGTGCTCAATTCCACAGAAACTGTTTCTGAAAAGCAGGATGGAATTTAATGTTTGCCTACTAAAAATCTGAGCAAAAAATACTAACAAGCACTATGAAGAGTACTCACTTCATCTAATGGAGATATTTTAATATAAAAACCAGAATTTTTTTTACTTGGACTTTTTCATAAACTGATAAACACATATTAAGACCTTTATATTTGAAATTTTACATGTGGTGTTTTAAAACATTTCTGATAGAAAATCAAAACTGATTTGCTTTGTCTGCATAAGCAGAAAATAATTTCTATTTCCTTCCAAGAACAATGTCAAGAAATAGTCAGCCAAGCATTACTTAGTAGGAAATAGCCTAATTTTTAAAATATCCTTGCAGATATGAACAGAATATATTATGTATTCTCAGATCTTATATTTCACTTAAGCATTATGAACAGGTCTAATAAAGAAACAAATTACTTCCGTACAAGAAAAAAAACCACAAACCAAAAAAACCAACACCTTCAGGTAATTTCATAAAGCAGAAGGCTCTTTATTCACTTCTGCCTTTTTCTTTTCATTACTTTTCTATGATCTAGTTTATATTCCTTACAGCTTATGTCCAATGGCTGAGATAATGGAGCTGGCCAGAAGGTAGTTGCAAGAAATGTTTAAATTAACACATATTGCTATGTGTATAAAATCAATTGCAAAAATTATTGACATAAGGTATTTTAAAGCGACAAAAAGCAGAGTATAGAGTAAAGCCAGATTTAGGGGGAAAAGTAGCCCGTTTTTTAAAATATATTTAAATAACTATGGATTTAGTCTTATGACAACAAGTCAAAATCTTGCTCATGGGAATAGCGCTGCATTATTTAATTGGGGTTGCTGAGGACCAATACAAGCAAGCAGCTGATGGATTGTGCTTTTGCCTTAGAAAAAGAAAAAGGTGTTTTTATACATCATATAAATTTTTTGAACTAAAATAAAGAGAATATTTTTACAGAAATGCAATGAAGTTTTACCAATCTTATTGATTTAAATCTTATACCAATCTTATACCAATCTTATACCAATCTTACTGATTTAAAAATAATCTAATCTACAAATTAGCAAACACAAACAAAATTTCCTAGAAGGATAGACTGTATTAGATAAAGGTCTCATGAAGGCACTGCCTTCTTTGCTACAGGAATCTCTGATGACATTAATGTAAATGCTAAAACCATTGTTGGTCAGAAATCAGTGTAAGAACTGGTCCTATTCTGTTCCTATTCTGTTATCTCTGGTTCAGAGAATATATTTACCCTTGAAAATATGAGCGTAGGGATCACTTTCAGAAATTATCATCTTTTTTAAAGACTTCTTCCTTCAAGCTTTTAGGTATATTTCTTGATATTGTTCTCTTTTTCAAAAGGGAATAGACAATCCACTTACTTGAAACAACGATTTCATCAAATTAAAGTTAGATTTGGAATGTCACCTAAACTTCTGTGTGTTATCCATTTTAAATCATATTAAACAGCACAAATTTTAAGGGTTCCTGTGCTAGGACGGTTTCATGTTAACTTGTCCCTTGGGATGTTACACCTGGGATCTATTTCACAGAACACTAATTCCTAGCTTGTTCATTTAAGTGATATTGAAGTGTAAATAATGTTTCTTCAACCCCACAAAACTTTGAAAAATCTGAACATTTAAAAAAAAAATTAAACTAATTTTTTTCTTTTTTTTAAGGAATCTGTCAGAGACCAGATGTAAAAGCAGAAATCAAAAGGCAGGATCCAGTGAAGAAGCCAGTAGATTCATGGTTGAAGAAGGCACCAAGGACAGAAAGAATCAATCCCCCTAATTCTGGGATGGCAAGCAGGGATAGTCTGTCTTGGCATAATCAGTAATTTGATTTCCCATGAAAGGAGTGAAATCTCAACTCTGAGATTACCAAGAGGGAAATATATCCTCTGTCCTTGAAGAAAGGCACAGAGGAGGGGAGTGGAGCTGCTCTAGCTGAGCCATTAATCAATTCACAACACCATGAAATTTGGTTCTATACTAAGAATCTACCAAAGCTGACGCAAATTGGCATCCTGAACAAACAGGCTTTGATAGTTTTGCATATGTATGAGCTTTCTGCTATATAATGGTAATTAAAGATTTGTTTTTTTGCTATGTTACAGCACTAATTGTGCTGCTGGGAAAACAGATATCCATGAGGTATTGTCATGACGGCGTGTGTTCTTTGGACTTTGCACTTACTTGGGTTTTTGGATGTCCAGCATCCTTTACTCTGGTGTGATTACTTTGTCTATAGATCATGTCAGAGAGAAATCACATTTGTGATGACCACAGGCTGTGATGCAGCTACAACATGCTATTATAGCCAAGTGTAACTGATATATAATCCTGATGCCATAGCACTACTGATTTTCATCAGTAGTCTTAATCTCCAATGGTCTCCACACTCCCACTGAGCATGTACAACATGGCTTTGCAGTCAGCAGCCGTGTCCCACTCATGCTCTCTATTCCTCTGTTGAGAACAGTTAGGAAAAGGGAATGTGAGTGTTACGAGTTTCTCTTTTGTTTCAAGTTCCAGTGATGTAGAGATCCCATCCATTTCTCCACCATTGTTGTTAGAAAGAACTTTTTAGTCGGTCTACCTTTGAATTTTCTCCAGACATGCATGAGGACCTTTCTGCCAGTGAAACTCAACTACCAGTGGATTTCCAGAGTGTTTATAAAACAATGCATTTAGGTACCTCCAAAATTCCTGTTTATTTGAAATAATGTTCCTTTTTCCAGAGTCACCTATGTGTACTAAGTGCTTGAAAGCTACCAAGCAATCATCTGTCCCCTGACATGCTCTAGTACACAGTGTAAGGCAAGAAACCACTCTCCCTCAACAGGTGTAAAAGAGCTGTCTGTATTGTGATTGATTAGCTCATATTTAAAATCTGTTTCAAATCAGAGGTGAAATTGATTTATACGTTCAGTAGCATTTTTTTCCCAAAATATTTCCGGTCTCCCTGGTTAGAGATAGAATAAACAACAACAGACAACTTTCATTCTTCAGAAGCTCATGCAGTGTTTTTAGCTAAATATTTGTCAAAAAGCATCTTTCTCATTGTTTCCCCCCACAGCTAAATTCACTATTCCTATCTTGTTTCAGCCTCTTCAGTCTTTAGAAAGGACTCTTTCTAAAGCTTCTATTCTTTTGGCTTCCTCCAAATAGGAAGATTTAATCGTTCCTTCACTAAACCTCTAAGAGCATTGATCTAGCATGCTGTCAGCTTCAGTGATAGGTGATTGGTGATAGATTGAATATGTTATTCTCAACAAACAATATCACAAAATGCAGTGAGAGAAGAGGAATAAAGGCTCTAATCTTCTTTTTCTAGAAAGAAGAATATAATGCTTGGAGTACTATTATTATCATTATCATTATTATTCTAACAAGCTGTGTTATAATTATTGGTACATTTTTGGTACATTTGGTTAAATAGGTATTTATTTTATATTATAATAATATCAATAAATAACACTATGCAATCCATACATGGATCATAAAATATCACTTTAATTAAATAACTCATTAAATAACTACAAGATTGACTGCATTATCCAAGTGTGTTTTCACCAGCAATTTTACCAGGAAGACGAAGAAGAAGACTGATAAAAATGAAAATAATCACATTCTCCCAGAGTATTTTCTCTTCCTGTTGGGGTCATAGAGCAAGATATGTCTGTTTCTCAAAGTATGTGTGAGGATCTACTCATTTGACAAGGTTATTAGTGGCAGACAAGGTTAGATGTTCTCTGTGCGTCAGAGAGCTGGTTCACAGCAATTTCTTTGTGTTTAATAATAGGTGTCAGTTCTTGAGAAATTATTTTTCTTTGACTTTCGTATGACTGATGACCACATATTTATTCATAGCTGAATACCAACAGTTTGAAACTCAGACCAGGCAGTTCCACTGGCCACCTCCTACTGATTCAATCAGGAGAGCATCATGGTTCTGGCTACCAGTGCTAGCATGTGAAAGAAACTTCTGGGAAAAAATTTCTCAAAAAACTCAGTGTAAGTGTGCACTGAAGAATAGCAGGACATGAACACTAGGGTTACTAATACATGTAAACCTCCTGTACATACAATTCACACAATTTGATTGTCAGGGTCTGTGTCAGCACAATGTATCATTTACTTATTTCTCCACAAGGACTGTAAGGTATTTGGAGTGGTTAATCTTTCACAGAATATAATAATTGTCTTGGATTTTTTCAAAGTACAGATGAATCTCTACAGTTATTCTGAATTTTTTATCCTCATAATTTTTTTTTCTGACAAAATAATTGATTTCCTTTCCTTTTTTTTAATGCCGAGAGTGTACTTGACTTTTAATTTTATTAAATTAAATACTTTTAATTTTTTATTAAAAATTTTAATATTCTATGTGGAAATTTACAACAAAATTCTATTCTGAAATGTAAACACTGTGACATTTTGAAAGTGTTTTATTGGAATCAATTTTTAGAAACAAAGCATTTCATTATCTTCATTCTAGCATAATTTTTTGGCATGTCAAAATTGTTATATTTCAAGATGATCAAGTATTTCCAAAGAATTCTTTATGGAACATGAATCCTGTTTTTCACACTGCTCTGTCTTTTCTATTTAGAGATCTTTCTGCCAAGTTATCCCTCCTGAGAGTTTTTCATCTTTTTCTTCCCTATCTCAGTGTTTCTCCATCGAGCAGCAGTCTATTAAGTTATGGTCAGAATTGTTGCTTTAGTTTATGACCATAAAACCTCTAACTTCTGCGAAAATCTGAAAACTCCTTCTCTTACACGAGCAAGACTGAACATCCTCATAAAAAATATAGTTATTGATGCAGACAAGTAATTTGATGCTCTCAGTGAGTTGCATCATAGTAGATTGGTTTACTTATCTCAGTAAAGTAGTTGTATATATATTTCCAAATCTTTAGTTGTTGCACGGTTAAAAAGTCCAAGCTTGTAGCGGAGAAATGTGAAGAACAGGAGCTATTTTAATTGTCCCTTTAAAGTTTGAAATTTACCATTGTATTGTATTATCTTAGTTCATATATTTTATATATTTTTATGTATATACATTTTCTGTATTTTTATATATTTTAATTGCATTTGCATAATGGTCTACTAGAAAATGCTTCATGAAGACAGAAATAACTCAAACCAGCACCATCTCCACCAAAAATCTCGCTACCTGTAGAAAAAAATCTGGCCATCTTAGGACTTACTCCCACATGAGTTCAACAAATCTTCACCACTTACCAGACTGAAAAACATTATTCAGTCACTTCAGAGTAAGTGGGGTTGTTCTTCAAGTTAGTTTCCTGTATAATATACCTCTAACCTAGAAATGGTGAATGTTGAGGCTGCAAGTTTGTTCTTACAGGGACAATGTTCCAGTCAGTGCGTAACATTATTTGGAATAGAAGTAGGATGATAGTTTAAGAACTAGCAGGGTTCAATAAACACTAAGATATATAATTTTTAAATTGATATGTAAGAATTACCTGTTATTGAAACAACAGGATTTAGAAATTTTTCAATTATATCATATGAAACATTGTTAAACACAGATTTTCCTTTAGCCCAAGATATTATTAAGCACCAAAAGAAATATATTGCTGATATCGAAATAAGGGTTATAAGACATGAAACATTTTTGTTAGTAGATCCTATGGGCATATTATTAACATAAGGCATACTATCAAAGTAAAAGAACATTTGAAATAAAAATTGTGACCAAAAAATTATATTTGCCACATATTTAGATCTCTTCAGTGTTGACTGTGATGCTTTGGATTAATTACAGCATGTAATATATTGATTTGGCTAGCTTGACTATGGCTTAGAGTCATGGATTTTTTCATATTTCTTTCCTTATTTCTGATTTTTTAACGTACCTTATATTATCATGTCATTCTGATTTAGTTGTTTAAAAAAAGCAAAAGCTTAGGAGAAATCTCAAGTTTTAAACTTAGAAGACTCCAAGGTATTCACTTAAAATTCAAACAGCCAAAGAAAACCCCCAAAAATGAACAGCAAAGTTTATTTCTATTCCTCTTCTGAAAATATTGGGGCATTCTGTAAAAATTAAGAAAAACAATATTTCTAAGAAACTCTAACTATTTAGATCCATAGTGATCCACATCTTTGAACCCTTGTGATCACAAATGACAGAGAGGCTTAAATATCTTGAATTCTAGACCAAAGTCACCTCCATAAAACCATGCTGTCTGTCACTCTAATTAAGAAAAGGTAAGACAGCAAGATGTATTTTGCAGTTCACAATAATTTGCCTAATAACATTCAGTTCACTGAAGCAAGCAATAAGACAAAGGGCTTAAAGTAACAAACACTAATACCATGCTAAGATAAATGCTTCAGTGGCCTCTCCTAGCATTTAAAGTCTTCCTTAAAAAACCGAAAAAGTTTGGATGACAGTGAACTTGGAGCATACTCTGTATATTCAAGCCCACATAGTTTACTTGAGTTCTCTGTAATACAGTGATTTCCTTGGGGAGGAGTCACACATGACAGTACTGATAGAGCACTATTTCAGTACATGCTGCCACCTGCCTCTTTTAAATCCAATCCTCTGGTCATAAGATAAGTGAATAAAGCAAATGATAGTAAGAGAAACAAAACCACAAACAAAAACAAAATCCCATCTGCTTTTACTGTGGAAGACAACCCCTGCTTCCAAACTTCTGCAAGTTTTCCCACCTGGGCTGACTTAGAACTGTGAGCAGATGCATCTTTCGTGGGTATCCTAGGTGATGCTGATATGAGCAGGGCTGAGAGAAAATTAAACAGATTTATAAAGCATGCTTGTTTATACTATTCTTTTTCAGTGTTAATTCAAAATTCTTGAAAATGCTTTGTAACCTTCGATATAAAGCAGATTCTATTTTCATGGCTTGCACTGCAATCTCTTTGACACATGCTGGTTATCTGTGTCCAGAATGGGCAAAGTCAGTGACCCATACTCCTTAGTAACTGATCTTCAAGCTTTCTATTGCATTCTTAAAAATGAATGTATTTCAGTCCTGACCTTCATCACTTGTTCTGATCCCAGCCCTGAACCTTTTCTAACCAGAGACTAGCAGCGATAAATAACGTGTTACATTTTGTAATGGTTTTTTACTGTGAAAAGAATATCACATAGAAGTTGAATGAGATCACTGGCTGTATTTCTACTTGTGCTGACAGAAACAAGGCTCTCAAACCTGAAAGTGGTGTACATGCTTTACACCCAGGTCAAGCACTAAACACAGCTGTTACAAATTAAGATTTTTCATATGTTAGGAAAATGAGAAATGGAACAGTTAAATAACACAACCTTTGTTAGTATAATTCATAGAGAAAAGTTCAAAAGAAAGTACCTGGGTAAGCCCTATGTATGATGATGCTTCTCTACAGCGGTTAGTCTTAAAGACAATTTGTTATCTTTATGCTGATTCTTAAGAAAGTGGAATAAATTCACTGTTTCAAATGACAGCATAAGATGATGTTGCATGTTTGTGATCTTGTAATCAGTCAGAAGGTTCTAAAGCTTACTGCTGTATGAATAATTTACCCTTGACTTAATAATTAGTACATAAAGGAATACCTTTATTCTTATACCTGTAGATATGCATAAGCACGTGCAGATTTGTGAGCATGTTCATACATGTGCATGCATTTCACAAAGGTAAAATACTGAGTTAATAATAAACACAGAGATTTTCAACAAATGAGTTTGTATGCATTTCCCAAGTATCTACATCTGCTTCAAAATCAAATATACTGATTACTTTAAAAAATTTAATAACTGTACCTTTATTCTTAGTGAAGTGAGTTCAAGACATTTGCTGTGCTTTCACATCAGGCTAATTAGAAGCCTAGGAAATACACTCTTCAGATAACATTCTGACTTTTGAATCAAGATTCAGGAAAAAAAAATCTTGACATTTTCTGCAGCCATGAAAATTATGGAAAGTATTGCAATCAGGTGGTCTTATATTAAAGGAATCAATGATGTTGGATGCATTTAAGAGTTCAGAGGTGTATTTAAACCACCTGGATTCCACAAACTAACTGAACATTTGAAGTCATTAGAAAACCATATAATTCAGAAGGTCCAGATCAGAGTTTGCATCAATTAGGGCTAGTGAAGTTTCATTACTGCTGATTTATTGTGGCCTCAGCTAGGCCTTATGCAAAACACAGGCAATACAAGGGCTTTGCAATAGCTCCATTCTCTCTTCAGCTGAGCTCTGCTCAAGAGAGAGATCCTGTAAACCAGCCTAACCCATTATGCCCTACCTAACCCATTACAAAACCACAGGAATTAATCTAAAAATTTGCTAGATTCATAGAATCATAGGATTGTTGGAAGGGACTTTAAAAATTGTCTAGTTTCAACCACGTGTCTATGGGACAGGAGGGACACCTTTCACTAGACCACTCAAAATATAAGAAATATTGAAGTTTAAAACTGCTATTGATAACTTTCTCTATTTTAAGTTAGGTTTATCTTGCTTGCAAATCTTACTTTCTGGCCCAATATTACACTGAGCCCAAGAACATCATCTTTGCCATCACAAGCTCCAATTTATGAACACTTCAATGCATGAGAACTATAGGCATCCATGCAGCCAATTTATTTCCTACTTTTTTTTTTAATCATCATGATTATCTTTCAAGAAACACAAATTAACTAGAACTTGAGAGCACAAACGTGCTGAATAAAGAGAGGTTTATTATTTATGACACTGATTTAAATATAAAAGAAAGACACAGCTGTGTTGCATTAAGTTTAATCTGAAAACACAGCTTTACAGGTAGTAACTAGTCCTTCAGACCACCTAGGTACTGATGGCAACACGAGGTCCTACTCCTCAAATGGTTCTCTATGGTCCCCTCTAATTATTTGCAGACTTGTCATTTTTCACAGACCTTCACCCTACCAGTCTGTAAAAGCTAGTCACTCCTCAAGTTCTCTACCTTTTTTCAGATTCTCCCTTTGCTATTTGTTATGTCCAACAATTTCTGTTCAGTAGTTTCTCATTTTCTGTTCAGTAAACCTCAGGCCAGGATCCCCTGCCTGTGTACTTTACCAATGTTCCCCACGAAGAGGAAAAATTAGTAAGCCAAAGAACTGCCTGTGGTTATCTAAGCTCCCCAAGAAATTTTCAGAAGAGCAATTAAGTCTAGTATTCTTCTAAATTTAACTTTAGGTGACAACATTCCACTTAGGTAATAACATTTTGAACATGCTTTTTATCCTCCCTCAAAAGAAGGAAAAACATCTCACTCTTATCCCCTCAGTTCCTAATGTTATTGAATCTACTAGAAGAAAGTCTGACCTCAAGAAACTCCCCTGTCTCTTCATGTTTTCATCTGTCTGATGCAAAATATCTTTATTAGCAAGTGAGCAGAGGGAATTCATTGAGGCTCCTTTGCTGCAGCATTTATTTTATCTTTTGTACCTTATATTTAACTTTGCACGAAGGCACTCTGTGCTATGGCTTTTTCCACCTGTGACTTGAGATGAGGGTATCTGCTTAAAATACACATCATTCATGGTTTTCAAATTCACACACAGTCATCATTGATGGTTTCCAGGGGTAGAAAGAGAGCAGGGTCAGACCCCCAGCTCCAGCTGATCAGGGACAGGCCCTCCTTCCAATGTCTTTCATCACCATTAAGTAGAATTGATTCAACTAACCTTAAATACAACTCTACTCTTTATACCCTCATGACACACCACCTGATGGCAGATTGCAAGGGTTCACAATTCCCCAAGATAAAGCCAAATGTAACAAGTAGGGACAGCTTCAGAGAATGAGGGGAAAATTGTATTGATTAATATGGGAAAAAAAGTAAATACATGAAAATATATGAAAAGGACTGGAGAAGTAAATCAAATAAGATATTAAAAATGTATGAAACACACAAAAAATTCAGAAGCCTAGATTAAAGGAGGTAAAACACCAGAAACCTCTCCAGTGAGAAAAGAGGAAGAGAAAGCTCATAATATGGGAAATTAAAAGAAAAATCTTGCCAAAATCTTGCCAAAATATATGGAGTGATAGTTGATCAGTAAAGAGGGAAAGATCTTGAGAGGAATTATTTTAGATGAAAAATCAAGCAAAAAGGCCTATTTCCCTGGACTAGAGATTATAGTCATCCTCCTAGTCATAAAGATTTTAACAATGTCTGTTAAAATCCTAAACAGAAGATATAGCAGGAAATTAAATTCTAATTAAGGGATGAAGGGTTATTTTAATTTACCAGGGTATATTTTAAAAAAGCTTTCTTAACTGAGAGTGTGCTCAGCAATTTTTAAATCCAGATTATAAATTTAGTTGTTTAAGAAGAATTTTGAAACTGAATGCTGATTATCCAACTTTTAGAAATCCTTCAGAGATTTTTAGTCCACTGAACCTTGAAAATGTTTTTTCTATCAGTTTTTTTAAAGTCAGAAGGTAGGTGTCATGATGAAGAGCACAATAATCATAGTCATGCTTAAAAATTTCTGCTTATTATAAGCAAAATGAAAATTTGTCAGTTCTAAAATAACATAAAATATTAAGGTAGATTAGACCACATGAATTTAAAATAAAATATTATTTTTTTTAAAGGGACTGTTGATTAATTCTTATAAAAAATGTAGCAGCAAAACTTACCTTACTTTCATGTAAACTTTGTTTTGCAAGACAGGGGATTTTTGGGGTTTTTAATTTCTGTCTTAGGTCAAATAACCTCTTTTTAGCCTTGAAAAGTGTCTTCTTCAGTGCTCATTTGCTGACTATTTATGGACAAAATGCCTAAAAGCACTGTGCAATTTGAACACTTAGGTCCTGTCACTACTGCAGTCCGGAGCAAGGAAGTGCAGGAGATGCTTCCGTTTCCTCTTGCATGAGTCAGAGCTCAATTTTGCCAATTTAGAGACTGGTGTGGTTTAATCCTGCAAATTGTGTAGCCCCACAATAGTTGGAAAGGCCCTGTGTGCCCTGGGCTGGGTGCTGGAGGCAGGAGTGTGCAGGTGGCCCAGGCTGACCAAGGCGGTGGCAGCGCCTCGGAGCGCCTCCAACGCGCAGGGACCTGACCCAGGCTGCAACCCAGACAACACCCAGGGCAAAATAGAAGCATCAAAATAGGGGTGCATCAAAATCAATTTCTGCCTTCCCATCAGCACCTTACATGTGACAGGGGAGATAAGCCAGAGACAGACTTTTCATGCTGAGCCACTTAAAAGGTTTATTTGCAGAGGTGTACAGACCTCAGACGGATTTTGACCAAATCACTGCTCAGCTCATCTGAGCTGTCTTCCCATGTGCTTGGCTGAAGGCATCTTCCCCTTCCCATGTAAAGTATTTGTTGACTATAGAGCTAAATAATTAACACTATATGTTTAAAATCTTACTTTAAAACTAAGAATCATTGTGGCTCCAGTCCATGATTTGAATTATAAACTGCTCTTGGAACTCAGTAATATTTACTAAGTAAATATATTCTTTAAAATGCACTTTAGTAGTGTATACACAACCTTATAACATCAGAACAGAAAATTAATTCAATTGGCAAAATATCAGAGAAAATAGGAAGACATTTTTTGTTAGATGTGACCCACTGCTTTCAATATCTCTAGAATATTCTCTGAGGGAATATTTTTTATTGGACTGTCTGTCATCATCCTAAAAAACACTATGAATTTTTTCACAATATTAGGTAGCCAGAGGTTTCATACTGAAATCTGAATGTCCAAGAACATAACAGAGCTTTAGGTCTCACTAAAGTTGATTGAATTTAAAAATCACTAAGAAGACAAAAATATAAAATTTTATATTTATACAGTTTATAAAATATAACCATTTTATATATCCCATTAATATTATTTATAATAATAAATAAGTAGTCCCATTTTAAAATTAAGAAAGTGGAGAAATAAAAAAATTCCTGCTGTGTTTACATTTCATGATTAAAGGTAGTGAGGCAATGTGCACATGGTTTACTAAGAAGGGAAATCATATTGTATATCAATTCTCTGTTTCTTTAATAAATCATGATTTAAAAACACACATACACACACACATACAACTTTTATTTATATTTGGACTTAGCTTCCAGTCTAATTTCTCTGACAGCAGTGCCAAATTAATCTGAAAGCCATTCTGAAGGGTTAAAAGGCTGGAGGTAGAGACTCTTCCAGGTTAACTGGACTCCTCCAGGTGGCAGTGAATCGCAGGCATCACGGCTCCTCGGGGCATCATTGAAAACCCAGTCACAAATACACGGGTCATGTGTGAGAGTGTGCAAAAACAACATTTTATTTTATTTTTTTCCCTTGGAAGACAGCCTGCCTGCCTACTGAGCAAAGAAAGTTTAACATTCAAGGAGGGCAAATCTTTAAGGCTGGCACTCTGGAAGGAGGTTATGATGACCTGTCAGTGACCCTATTTTTATTGCCCCTGGTGAAAAAAAAAATCTTCTAATGGGTTGTTGCAGCTTCTTGCCCTAGAACAGAGAGAAGTTGTTGAAGTCTCCTGCAGAAGAATTAGGGGGGTGTCCGGGGCTGCATCAGCATTGCTGCCGCATCGCGGCCCCAGCGGTGCAAGCCTGCCAGGGAACCAGCAGCTACTGCTGTGCTAATGCTGCTGTGATGCTGCTGCTGTGCTGTGCTGCTGCTAATGCTGCTGCTAATACTGCTGTGCTGCTGCTGCTGCTGCTGTGCTGCTGTGCTGCTCCTGCTAATGCTGCTGCAGTGCTGTCCTGCTGCTGCTGTTGCTGTCCTGCTGCTGCTGCTGCTGTGCTGCTGCTGTTCTGCTGCTGCTGGAGAAAATGCTTTCCACAGCTGAGCATCTGGGGCCTGCCACTGCCATGCAAAGCCTTGAAATTATTGTTTGAAATGGCGAGGGATGTGGCGTTGGGAATTGAGCATTAAAAAACTCCTGTTACAAAACACAACAAAAATGTTTAAACAAAGACAAATGGCCCTGAAAACACTAAGTGCCGATTTGTTTGGAATAATAGAAGTTATAAAAAATTGAGCATATCAAGTGGTTTTCATTAGCTATTTGCAGCAGATGGGCAGTTGTTCAGTTCAATCCTGATTATTTTGGCTGTAACATGCCAATAAACAAACATATACAAAATCTTATCTAGTCGTACCTAATCCCTTTACCTAGTGATACACTGAAGCAATTTCTATGAAGAAATTATAAGTCCCCCCAAAACTTCTAAACAAATTCATAGCTAAATGTAGGTTCTGAGGAAGGATTCCCATGGCCAAATTTGGATCCCTGAAGGATTATCGTGAGTCACAGAAGTATAACATTTCCACCAACTCAACATTTCAAACAAAACCCCCAAGTTTTAGAGGGGTCTTCATTAGGGTCTAAAATGTGAATGTAAGAACTGAAGCCTAGACTTAGTTTGACAGGTTTCCTGTTCTTGGCTTGGAGGTGCAGCAGCACTCAGGAAATGAAGATGTAAAAATAGCATTGTCTTAGTCAAAGATTTGGCCCATATAAGAAATAGATATCTCTTCCAGCTCATAATAATGTAGTTAATTGATTAAAAAAAAAAAAAAAAGAGTTGCACAAAAAGATTCCCATTTATCTCTGTCATACATATTCCAGGAAAAAAAGTGATATCAGGGCAGGCACTGGGTTTTATTCTGCGTGAATATGTGTTAACTTAAACCCTTCAGACATACTAGAATATTTGTTTTACTGGTTTTGGAGTTATTAGTATTTTTTCCAACAAAGCTATGCCCTGACACAGCTACTTTCCTTATGAGAAATGAAGCTGTCAGTCATGGGAGGGAAGTCCGTAGGAGCTGAAGATGCCTTGTTCAGCAGCAGCACCCAGGCTTGGCAACTCATTACCAAGGGACATTGGGATGAACACAAACCTCTCTGGCTTCAGAGAAAAGCAAAAAAATGCATTTCCTTAGCCTATTTCTCCTGTCACTTCTCCAAATGAGAGTGAAGAAAAGGAAGAGGAGAATAAGGAAACAAAGGGAGTAACTACAGCAAAAAAAAAAATTAAGGGATAGAGGAAAGATAGTAAATACTCCACTTCTCCTTAAAATTATCCTCACTGAAAAATTAAAACCATGAACTACACATAAACCATTATCAGCCATGAGATTCAAAACTTGTTTGAGAACATTAGAAAGTGTCCACAATTCATAATTTTAGGCAAACCAGGGTATCCAGAGAGACAGATTCCCCCACTTCTAATTGTGACATGACAAAAGATTCATAGGTTTCAGGACCAGAAGTGAAATAGACTCACATCACTTGAAAGTCCACCCTGATCAGGTCCATGATTTTGGTTTGATTGGCAGTGTGACCATTAGAAAGACCATTAGGAATGTATCACACACTACAATTAGATATGTGAGATCTGATTTGCTCTCATCTTCTGAGCACCTGTAGTTTGGACTATTTTTGTGGTCTAGAGGGTGTACTTTTATTTGCATGATCTGAATTTTGTTTCCTATTGGTTTTCATCAGTTATGTGCAGTTCAACATCCCATACCTTTTAAGTAATTTTACAGACTTAAGCACTGCATCTTATTAAGCAGAACATCTGCATTTTTTTGAAACGTTCAAGGTATTTCAAATTCTCTTTAACCTCAAGTGCATGGAGTAATTATCAGATTGGTGCATGAGCAGAAAACTGCTTCTATTTTCTAACTGTTGGATATCACACTTTAGTCCATTGATGGTCTGTGGATAGAGGGTTTTTCTAGATGTAAAATATAATGCAATAATTAACTAGGTCTCCATCAATTGGACTTGGTGTTACACAAATGAAATGATAGTGTTTTCTCTCCTCTCTCCTTTATATGTCCCAATGGTGATATTAATAAAATAGCCAATGAGAATATTACTGCCTTTTTACATAATTTTTTTAACTGGCATTTCATTTAGAGGATGTTGCAAGACGTTGTCAGGGAGGCTTCAGCTACAAGAAAAATCAGTATTTCTAATTTAGAGAACATCTGCATCTTCATTGAACAGTACACATTCATGTAGAATAATTTGATGAGTCACTGTTTTCTTGCCATGATCTAAAAAAGGGGATTTCTTTGAAAGTCTTAAATTCAATTGAAAGCTTTACGTTTTCAATTGTTTACTTTACTGAAGAAAATGACAGTATGTCTCTCACTGACTTATGAAGATTAAATGTTTAATAAATTGACATATACAACCATAAAAATAAACACTGTTAATGTAATATTTTGTTTTAGTAATGCATTTAAATTAAATATTTGCGTATTCTGGAGATAGGAGGCCTTGTTTTTCTGATAAACATATGTAGATACATATGTTTAAATGCCTACTTTTAAGGCTGGAACTGCAGACTCAGACAGGATAAAAAACTTTTATCAAAGGAATTGAAGTATTGAGAGTGATTTTGCATGTCAGAAAGCAATCCCAAAAGTGACCTTTATTCTGTCAAGTAGTCTGTAGCAAAGAAGTTTAAAGTTTACAGTATGCTGGCTTGGTCAGCCATGGAGACCACATGCAAGCAGGATCATATCAGATCATATCAGTTCATGTCAATTTACTTTCAGAAAGCGAGGCATTGAATAGGAAAAGTTCCTGCCATTCCTACTTCAGCTGGTTTATTTTTTCAAGACAGACTTTGATCTGATCCTCCTCCTCTTGCAGGAATGCAAGTAGAACAGTTTGATATTATATTTTAATTATTAATACTAATTATTTTCTCCCACTTACCACAGTAGTATGACTATGCAAGTAGAATTTGACCCAGTGCTATGAAACGACCAGTGATTAGATGTTCCAACTGCCGTATCAGAACTTCATTATTCCTATCACCATAAGGATGCAAAAGCAGTTTGGATGAAATGTTGATTCATCAATTAATCATCAGTTAAACCTAAGCAATAACTCTCTGTATGGCAGAGAGTAAACATGGCAAAAGAACTTTTATACCTATGCCTGGGATTTTTCAATCTATTTTTCACTGATCTGACTGTAATTAAATCAAAAAGCCATTCTGAGTGGTAGTATTTTCTTAAAGTAGAATGTTGTTGTGAATCAAGTTTTTACTTTTTCCACCAAAGAATAGAAATATTTCTTGGATGCTGGGAGTTTACACAACAGCACATAAGTTTAGCAGATTGACATGTGTGCATCTCCCTATTTCTTATCCATCACACTTTTTCTCCAATTTCCTCTTTAGGATTATCTATAACCTCTATTGAGTTACTTACTCTGCATATTTTGTTTCAGTATTTTTCACTGAAACAGGTTGAGGCAAGTAAGTTCCATGATGAAGAAAATGGTCTGAGAAATTTTTATCTCCTTAAAAGCACAATATGGGGATGATTATCCCACTGCATTCATCACTGGTGTAGCCTTCCCTGGAGTACTGTGTGCAGTTCTGGACCCCACAACTTAAGAATGGGATGGTCTAGAGAAGAGCAACAAAGCTGATGAAATGGCTGGAAGGCCTGTGCTGTGAGGAAAGGGTGAGGACTTTGGACTTGTCAATTTTGGAGAACAGGAGGCTGAGGGGTGACCTCATTGTTCTCTACAGCTTCCTGAGGAAGGGATGTGGTAGATGAGAAAGGGCTCAGGTCTTCTCTCTGGTATTCAGTGATATCCAGTATGGGAATGATTCAAAGGTTCAAAGTTGCACCAGTGGAGGTTCAGACAGGGCATAAGGAAGGATTTCTATACCAAGAAAGTGTTCAGACACTGGAACAGGTTTTCTAGAGAGGTGCCTATGTCCCAACACTGTCAGTGTTTAAGATGTTTTTGGACAGCACGCTTAACAATATCCGTTATCTTCTGGTCAGACCCGAAGTGCTCAAGCTGATGGACTAGATGATCTTTGTAGATTCCTTCCAAATGAAGCAACCCATCCTGTTCTGTTCTTATTCTATTCTATTCTATTCTATTCTATTCTATTCTATTCTATTCTATTCTATGATGAAATCACAAAGTATTCTATGCTGGTGTGAAGAAAGGTCTTATAAATATTTTATATTTTGCCTCTCCTAATGATATTTTACATTTAGAAATGGATACTCTGGATTTTAAAGAAGAGAAAATTGGAAAAAAAGCCCCAAACTATTCTGCTGCATTGGAAATTAAGTACCATCTCTGCATGTTCCTGAAAATAGTCTGTATCGTAGTTCTATGTAAATGCTTCTTGTGGTCACCCCAAGACCACTGCAACAACTTTAATACTGGTTTGTCATTTATTGTATTTAATAACCATCTCTTTCTTAAAGAGACATTATTGGAGATATTAATTCTGCTGTTGTTTATCTGATACAAAGGGAGCTCAAACAATGTGACACAATAGTTTACATGAAAGTCCAGGAGCATGACATTTTCTGCTGGATCAGAAAGTGTTCAGAAGTTAACCCACCCTCTGCAGTTAAATTTACACTATAAAAATAGAAAATCCTCTTAGAAAGGAATGGGTACTCAGATCACAGCCTCATTTGAAGTACACTAACCATTACTTTATAGACTTGTGTGCACATACTTGTGTGTCTCCCATAAAATAAGTTCTCAGTTCTTCACTGTGACACTAAACAATTTCAGGTCATGTGCAATGAGGTGTCTGGCAACCTCTCAGGCTATGGCTGCACTATATAGTACAGCCCAGCAGCAGGAGAAGGGAGCAGTGGTGAGGAGTGCCATGCACAGTACATGCTTTTCAGAATTTTATTTCAGGCTAGCTGTAGCCTGGCCCTGAAGGACTGAGTGCCCATCAGTAACTGGGGGGGAAGAAAGGTACTCTTGGAATATATTTTCTACTTTCTCACCACCCAAAAGGGCAAGAGAAAAAAACACTTCAGGACTTTCAAAGGAGCCAACTGGAATGACAGCGCTGTTACCATTGTCCAGAGGGTCTATACAGAGACACAAGGCAAGGCTCTTCAAAAGCATACCTCCAATCCAAAACAAAAAAGTAATGAAGAGCCACCTGTAGAAGCATTATTAGGTGCAAAGTTTAATCCATCCTAACAGTTGAAGGGAATGAATTGTGGCCTTCTCGGCTTGGGTTAGTGATGTAATTAGATAAAACAGTGGCAGTATCAGTGGTGCTCTGTCTGGCTGCCATTTCCTGAGAGAAAACCCACTGTGCACCTTAATGAAGTCTTCTGTACAACCTCTTTGTGTGCTGTTTGGTGCCTGCTGTACTCACACTTGGGAATACCTGCCAAATCTGGCTGTTCACAGAATTTAGGCATATGTTTTGTGATCAGATCCTGAGAATCAGGCCCTGCAAATTTCCTGTGAAATTGGTTTGGGAGGTTTTCCAGTTAGTGGGCAGGTTCTTCCTGTGGCCTTTAGCAAACCAGTGCCCCAAGCAGACAGAAGGTGTTGTGCCACCTCTTAACCTACGGTCATACAGCCTTTTATAAGGTACATATACTCCCAATAAAGAACAGGAATGAGTTTGTTTTAGTTTCTTTTTTTTTTTTTCCTGAAAATATAATTTTCTTGAACCATTGCAATGGGGGTTGGAATTAGGTTACCTAAAGAGTATCAGGAATGTGCATGGAGTCTGTCATATACCTTCATCAAAACCTCAAAATGAGATAAGTGTAACAGAAACTTTTAAAGCATTTGAGGCTAAGCTTAACTGACTGTAAATAAAAATAGACAAGCAGGAAAAAAATGAATAAAAGTAGCATTGAAAAGGAAGTAAATCTTCTGTTGTTTTTCAGCCTGGATCTACTGGAGGTCAGCAAGGGTATGCTTGCATGACCAATATTTCAAAAACGAAACATACAATTTCCTGATTTTTTTAATAATAATCTGAAACCCACGGAGAAAAAGCACAGTGTATCCAGGCAACCCAGATATCTCATCTTTTGTACTGAACATTTTTACGTCAATATTTATAAATATTCAATGAGTTATCAACATACAAAATGCAAATATTTCCTTACTTATCTATATTGAAAAAAAATAGCTTCAGCCAGCTTCTTATTTTTTCACTGCTTGCTGACATTGTAATTGTATTTAAAAGTTCTTTTAATTTTTTTTTTACCTAAAAATGAATTGAGAGTGGTAATCCAAGCATTAGCTTTGCTCTTATAATTATTACTTACATTTATGTCTAATCTGTTGTGGAACTATTGACAAAGAACCTCAAAAGCATCACCTTCACTGGTTCAATTATTCAGGGAAAATCCCAAAATCAGTCCTGGTAACTGCATGACACAAAGGGTTTTTTTTTACAATTTTCATATGCTTGAAGCTTTAAAATTACATTAGTAAACATTGAAGGTCTCAGGATGAGATCTTGGTTTGTTCTTAGGATTTGATTTGTTTTTGAAAATATATTCAGGATAATGAGTAAAATATGATTAATTTCTAGAAATTAATAATATTTTACTCATTATCCTGAATATATTTTCAAAAACAAATATATATAGAAGTCCTTTAGTCTTCTGATGTGTTATTTATTCCAGAATTTCATTTTAATTAGTGGGAGCCATGGAATGGGCACGGGGGAATAAATGAGAACAGAGCTATTAGGCTGCATGTAGATCAGCACATGGACCTCAGCTGCTGGTGGATCACCTTTTCCAAAGACCTGAAAAACAGTAACATCAGCAAGACTCTACTCATTCTGACTCAGCATTGCTGCCTTGGTGGACAACAGCAAGCAAAAATGCACATGATTTGATTTTGGTAAATGACGTGTGATAATGCAAATTGGAGATGTCATGTTTTTAGCTTTTTTTCATCTCTTCTCTTTTATCAAACCAAGAATTTGATTAGTAGTTCATTTAGTACTAGTTGAGCTTGTGACTGTGAACATATACATAAAAATGGTAATGAACAGTTTTTTCCTGAACTACAGATGATTATCCTATGAATATCTCTATTGTCTATTGTATCTAGCTTGGCAGAATCAAATCTCAGCTTCAGCAAATAAAGCCTCAAACACACTGATCAGATACACTTTAAGTAGCTGTGTTTGTAATATTCAGTTGCTAAACTCAGACATTTTATATTGTATTGTCATTCTGTAGATTTGGGAATATAAAGTAATACCAATAACTTAGGGAGTTCATTTTTTTCACACAATTGGAGATTTCATCCCTGGAAGCTTTCATTATCCAAAGGCAATGAGTGTGGGAGTGGACCTGGGGGTTGACGGGGCGGAGATGCCTTGGGAGGGCACTCCCCCATAGCTGCCTATCATTCATAGCCCCCTTCCTTAGTTCTAGAGAGTTCTTTAGTCTTCTTTACGTAAATGTCCGTCAACTGGGGCTCCCTCCCAAATACCTAGAAGCTTCTGTTACCTTCCCTCCCCCATTGGCCTGCGTGCCAGCACCGCCTCCCTCCTTTCCCCTCATTTGTTCTCCTCCGATCACCCCACTCCTGCTCCTCCCCTGGTCCCTTTTCCCATTGGCTCCCTGTACCCTTACCCCGCCTACCCGATACAGTGTAAAAACCCTGTTCCCGCCCTACTCGGGGCTTCCACACGGCTGTATCCCTTTGGCAAAGTTGTGCTCCTGCCTTGCTCCCGGTTCGCCCTGCCTCTACCCGTCCTTCCGTCCTCCCAATAAACCTCGCTGGATCCCTGCAGTCGTGTGGAGTCCTCCTTCCTTTACCGGTTGGTTTTCGCGTAGTCATCTGGGAGTGCACGATCGTGCCGGAAGCCGCTGGGCGTTAGTCTCTTGGACCACTGTCCCAGAAACGAACCCCACCCGCTGCGGAACCACGAACGGAATCATCCCGCAAATGAGGGTAGTTTGGAAGACTGCAGTCAAATTGGTTGAATTGCTACTTTTGTTCCAGATCAAACTGAAATCTTTACAGGTAAGGTAAGAAAGCTGTTTTGAAGAGCAGCTGGGCTCAAGCAAAAAGGAAAATAAAGGAAACATGTCTTTGTGATATTGCTGAGATAGTCACACCACACACTTCTCAATCAACATCTGTCACTGATGAGACTCCCTCAGAGGAAAGTTTGCAGCAGAGTATTTACTTCATCAACATCATTAAGTTTTAGTGATGAGTGATGATGAGAAGAAAAACCACACAGACATGTAAGACAGTGCAGTAGCAAAAACAGATGGAAATTAGGAAAAATTGTTTTCATGTTATCAAATTAATAAATAATTTCTGACCCATCCTTTTAATAGCATAAATTTACTTTTTCAATATTCTTGTTCCCAGAAATACATGTATTTATGTTTCAGTAATATTTTATCATTTTATAGCATGATAAAAACAATCTAAAAAAGAAATACATATCATAAAAACAAGAGGAGATGATGTATTCTTAAAATACTGTATAAATATCCAGGCCAAACTAACATGTTTAGAATGGTTATATTAATATGATCTGTATAAATTATGACATATATAAATATATATAAAGTATGAATTGACCAAAAGAAACAATTATTCCTGCCCTTAATTTGTTTCTGGCTGAGACTGCACAATTCTACATCATCCAATCTCAATAATTATCTCCACAAAGATTAAACAATGTGGACCTTTTTCTACCACTAAAGATGTTACTAAAACATACTGTGAATTTTTCCAATACATATTACAATAGCATAAAAGTGTCTAGTTTGGAAACTCTCCTATTTCTATAATCAAAAATCACATTGACCTTTGAGGGGAGTATGAGCATAAATCATTGGTCTATATGTAAGAAAATGTAAGAAATCTTGTCTCTCCCTCCTTTTTGCTGTATTCCAAAACTTTTTCTTTTCCTGATTCGTAGCTTACAGTCACTGCTCTGCAAAGAACTATTTTGCTCCTCTGTCCCTGATATACAACCACATGCTTGGTAGGATTAAAATACATTTTGTTTTTTGTACCCTGAGAGCAAATGATCAAATTACTTTCTGCAATTTCTCATCATCATCATCAATGAAATTTATTGCTCCCAAATTTTTGTGTGGAACCTTAAATTTGCATTTGCCATATTCTTATGTTTACTTGAAGTTATTGACAATTTAAACATGGAGATAAGAAGAACAGGTTTCATAAGACCCTCCCTTTCTTCCAATATGCAGGCATACATCTGTGCTTTGGAAAGTGTAATCCAACTAAAAATTTCTCTGCTCATCACTTAAAT
>LTAT01000006.1:42091917-42114444 GCA_003286495.1 Chlorodrepanis virens
TTTTTGTTACTCAATCTAATACTAGACAAAAGATTTGGGGAAAGAAAATCCCAAACATGTACAAAAAATTCTTCCTTTCATTAAAATGCATGTTGCTTTCTAACCTCTAATTTTTATTTTTTTTTTTAGTGAACAAAATCTTACTAATTTAGTTAAATTCATGTTATTTCAATATATTCTTATTTATTTAGAAAGTTCAATAGGAGAAATACAGGGTGTGCATTTTCAATGGCCTGTTTCTCCCCAATTTAAGACAAAATTCAGTGAGGAATAGGATAGGCTTTAGATAATGTGATCAGTAAATTATCTATCAAAACATGTTCTATTTCAGATGCTTCACAAAAGCCCTACCTAAAAGAATTGCAAAACTCTTTGTATCAAATATTTATATTTTTTAAAAAGTAGTCCAAACTGGTTGCTTTATACAGTAGGAAAACTTACAGCTCAAAGTCTTCTGACTAGTTGTAGGAAAGACACTGATGATTCTTAAAATTTTAAGGCAGGCAGAAGCTTTGGGGTTAATTGCTACATGCCTTTTGAAATTTTCTGTCTATTGACACATCTTCAATATGATGAGTACCATTTATTTACAGGAGGGAACTCACCAAAGAGGTATAGTTTTGGACATAAAGGTCAGTAAAAGAGAATGCAAATGCTGGCAGGAATCTCTCTTTATCAAACTCAGCAAACCTCACCAGGTCTCAGCAGTGCTGTACAGTGGATGATTCAAGTGAAAGGTTAAAGGAGTGCAAGTACAAAAAAGTTGCACCTCCCTTGGTACAGCCACTGAGTTGTTGGTAACCAGCAGTGAAGGACTTTTTTATCTTGAGATTGTCCTCTGGACATTTCCTCCTACGATGTTTGAGAAACTTATCATACATTAATTTCCCAATTCTTCTTCTAGCCTTATTTTTGAGCTTTATCAATCCATGAAAACTGTGGCTATAATGTATTTTATTTTCTTATAAGACCCTCTCTTTGATTTCTTTTAGCTCATTCCCTAACAATTTTTCTACAAGGTAAACTTTACTTGGTTATAGTATCTGTACTGTTTGAGATTTTACATCATCTTTTATACATTCCTCATATCAACCATCTTGTTTCCAAAGTGAAGAGTACTTTTAATCTCCCTATTTCTGATCTGATTTATCCCCTACCTCTCAAACAGCCCTACTTCTGCTGCTTTTTTTTTAACAAGGATGATCAGAATTACACCCACAAGATGCAGATTCATCAGACATATTGTCATAATGACAATTTCTGTTCTTTATTACTTTCCTAATACTTTCTAAATTCTATTTACTACTTTAACTGCCTCCGAACATTCAGCTGATGCTTTCAAAAATCTACTTATAATGACTACAAGATCTTTCAGAGCTCATTACTGTGCATCTATAGTAGGGTTATTGTGTTTCTCCTATCGAATGCATTATTTTGCATTCATTGGCATTGAATTTTATCTGCTATTTCATTCCCATTTCCAGGGCTAATATCACAAGATATTCCTGCAGGTCTTCACAGTCAGCTGTAGATTTTAACTCACTATCCTAAACATATCTTATACTCACACCACTGACTCTGTGAAAGGACTCCAGCAGATTTGAGAAGCAAAAATTATGTTGCAAATCACATTCCCTTTACATAAAGTACATTGACCTTTTCTAATGTATTATGGTTACTTCACTATCTAATAAGCCTGTCTTTATCACAGCATTTATTTATAGTCTCAGTTTTGAAATCAAGCACCTAGAAATATCTGTCTACCTCTTGCTGCCCTTCAGAGAAGCTAATTTGACTGACAGATGGGTTACTATAGTCAGTATTTCAGCAATTTGATATTTGAATTTCCTTACTTCTCTAGTTCAGAAATTGTATTGATGACTTGCTACAAGGTATTCTATTGAACTATTCTGACATCTGACTCTTCAATATGAAATGGTTGCTCCCTCCTCCTCCTCATTCTTTTTGTATTAGTGAAAAAAATTAATTTAATTATTATGCTATGGCCTTGTCTTTCTCAAGATGAGTCAGTATATTTCCATTGTCTGTTAACTTTATTTCTGGTTGGATTCCCACTTCTGATATGTTTGAATAAAACTGGAGGTTTTAATTTTTATACAACTAATAACGTGTTCCTTGAAAACTCTTTTCACCTTTATTGCTAGCAGCTTATACTTAGAAAAACAAATTTGTATTAATAGATTAAAATTTCCATGTTATTTCATATTTTTTTTCTTCTAGGCTTTAATTTTTGTGAAAATTCTTTTTTTTTTCCTACGACCTTTTTTACTTTGCTGTGTTGGTAAAATGGGTGCCTTGCTTGATTGCTTGCTTCCAATTTTAAGGGAAATTTTGATAAGCAAAGTGCAGGATAATGGGTGGCACTAAGTAGTCTTCACTCTGTCATTAGCATTTTACTCTTCTAGCTATTCCTTCTTATACCTCTAGTTTCCAAAGAAATGGAGAAAAACCCCCAAAGAACAGGAGTAGCATGTACTGATACATCCCTAGACTCTAAGCATTGTGGGTCTTGGATTTCCTAAACAAAGGTCTTTGTATTTATCTTTTGATTTTCTCCACATATTTGTCAAGTACTTTTTAAATTCATGAGTTGCCTCTTTTTCTATGCTTCAGAGCCTCAGATATCAGCTTCTACTTCCAAAGCACTTCATTAGCAAGCATACAGACGTAGCTACCAAGACCTGTGTGCCTACACAGTTCTGTCTTTTATGAACAGCAATTTTTTTCAATAATTAGTGAGAGGAACATTCTGAAGTTTCTGCTGAGGCAATAAGGCAGGGTGATTTGGTAGGATTAAATTTCTATTTATTTATTTATTTGCATAATCCTGGGTAAATGATTGGTATTAAATGAAAGATGTTGGATCTAATGATTGCAGCATGTTTAGTTGAGACTGCAGTGTGCTCACTACATGTAGATGAACAGAGTTTAAGACCATGTAAAATTGAAATAGTTTAATAGGATTGCCACTGAAAGACCTCTTAACACATCTTTTATTAACATCAAAATATGTGATTATTTTGACCATTGCATTTTTGGGTGCATTAGGAATGTCATAGAAAGATTATGCTAAAAAGGACTACTTTTTAAGCTCTTGACTTCTCTCTGAGTCAGCTCAGCAGGTTTTTGAGGCTAGTGACATTCAATCTTTTGGTCACAGCAGATACTGTTCTTGAGGAACTGAAGAAGGAAAAATGTTTTCAAATCTGGAAGTTTATGAGATTTGCTTTCCTCACTGCAATCCTGTATGGCTTAAAAGCCATTAATTTTTCAGCTTTGAAAATCAGTTTTCTTAAATCTATGCCCTGGCACCACGAGGCAGTGTGGGCAGCAGCCAACATCTGTGGCTTCCACAGCTACACTGGGGAGAGGGACTCCTCCCATGTCAGAGGTTTTCTGCACCCCATTTCTGGGAAGAGGAGGCCAGAAGGAAAACCAAAAGGAATCCTGGAAATGTGTGTTTCCTGCTTCATGTTTGGGTCATTGGAATTATTTTGATCTGATTTATTGCTTTCTTACCTTGCAGCATTTGGTTTGCAAGCTGCCAAAGCAGGGTTATTAGCAGAGGATTAGAAACTCAGACTTCCTTCTTCACCTTAGAGTTTAAAATCATACATTCTGCTGCTGGGATTCAGCTTGCATCAGGAAACGATGGTGTAGAGCTTCATCACCAAAAGACAGTAAAAACAGTTCTATGTAGTCTTAACAGAATATTTGAAATGTCAAAACAACTTCTGTGTGGATCCACAGGCAGAATAAGAGATCCTCTGAGAGCAAGGTTTAAATATTTTATTACCAGAACTATCATTTTATGTAAGGATGATGTGCTCAAAAACTACACAGACTTTGTTTTAATGACAGCTTAAGCAAAAGATTGCTTCCATTCTTTCCATAATGTGACTGATCCCACATCTGGGATAAATTCAGTGCTTTTTCCAAGAGAAATCCTCATGTTTGTTTTTTAATCCCAGCAAAAGCAGAGTAAGAAGGTAGGCACTGCTACTAGGAGGCATCAGAAAGAACCAGATGGGGGAAGCATGGGGAGAGGAGAGGCTGGATTTCCACCTATAAGCTTAAAGGGGTGACTGAGATTGATTATAATTTATATGAGAAGGAGGAAGGGGGGAATATTTATCTTTTTGCAAAGCTTCTGGATTTATTCTCTCTTTGTGTTGACTTTGCATTTTTTAAAAGACTTTGGACTTCTGGGGCTGTCTCTGAAACTGCAGGAAAATCAAAAACCCTCTAACAACATTTTTTGTGTTAGAGAATCAAGGCATTACTTTATTCTGGACAGGATGTGCAACTGAAATAATTTCATCCACACACAGCCCAGCTGTGCAGAGAAAATCATTCCATGACATACGACTCCTTACTAGATTTTGTCAGATACTTATACAGTCAAAACCCATAGAAATTCACTGGTTCAACTTTTGCTGGTCCCAAATTGTGCAGTTCTTAGTACTTGTTTCCCTATTGGCTATCAATCTCTTCACTTTTGATGTATTTAGATTCTCATTCTTGGTTCTCTTATGTCTCCTTTCCCAGGCCAGGTGTCTCTGACCATGCCAGGGGTGATGTTTGGAGCTGATGGTCGTTAATGGTTGTTGATGGTCATTACCTTTTCCGTATCTGACTGAAGTTATATAAAAAAAAATTAAACTTGGTATGTTTTCCAAAAGGGCCTTGATGGTTTTGTTTTGCACTGGTTGGTTTGGGGTTCTTTTTGCAGATCAAAATACTTCCTTCAAGCTGTTTGACCACTGCCAAGGGCCTCTGGCTTATTTCTCTCCATTGCAGTGGCTTCTGTTTAGCTTAGCCCGATTCCTGGCAGCTACTCTAAATCTGCATCACCAGAAAAGTTGGGAGAATAGGAAGGAGTGAAGACCCCCATGTGCTCTTTCAGAGGTAAAATCTATTCCAGTTTTATAGATGTTTTAGGCATGAATGGATTTGGAATATAACTAACTCATCTATTAATATACTTATGTAACAAAACAAAAAGAGCTTATTTTCTACAAGCTATCAGAGCAGTTACTGCTTGTGGTCTATTTCGTATATTACAGAAAAAAACACTAGAAGTTTTTACAACTCTGCATTTAACACCTTTTGCATTTTTCTTTTCTTATTTATATGATTAAAATTTAAATAAAAAATTAAATTTTAAATATAATGAAAAAAAAGTGTTTAAATAACTTCCAGACTGCATTTTATAGTTTTAATGAAAGAGAAAAAAATATCTGTTTTTAAACTACAGAGCATGTACTCATGGAAGCTTGTGACATTTTATGATAAAGTTACCTGATCCTTGCAACGGGTCCTTTCATATAAGCACCAAGTCTATGATGCTGCACAAATTCCTAGAGCTGTGCTTTGAAAAGAAAAACACCTTCAGAGAAAGCACAGAAGAAATGCTCTGTGCTTTTGCCCAGAACAATGAACTTGAACCCATAAAATAGTGCATCCTGATGTCTGTTAGCCCTCCTCATGACAATTCCTGTTTGGCCTCGGAAAAGAGCCTGATAATTTTGCTCTTTTGAACCGGTAAGCATAATAGGTGCCTAAATATCTATTAAGTACCTATTATGTACCCATTAGGTAGAATAATAGCCCATCTGAATATGGCCTTAATTGCTTCTGTGTAAATGTTCCAGAAATTTGTGTGCTAACAACAGTAAAGACTTCCACTGCTGAAAGAAAACCTATGAGCAAAGTCACAGCTTCTTGATAATGGGCCATTATCCATTAACTGTACTCACATAAAAAGACATCTCTTTCGTAAAATGCCCTTACAATGGGACTGCAGCTGAGAGATGATATTTCCTCTAACAAGTGTTGTCTAATCAAACAGAGGCAGCAATTTGCATAGGCTAGAAGGGCAGCACAGAAATTATTCTGAAGGTCCAAAAGGTGAGTCAGGTGCTGGGAGGATGCCTGTAAAATAAGGTAGGACAAGATGACAGATTCTTAAGGCAGGGAAACCTGCAGGAATTGGTGAAGGCAAAGTAGAAGCCTCCTAAGAGAAGACAGTCTGAAAAAAGCCTGAAGAGGAAATTGAGAAAAGAGTAGCTGTAACATAGGGAAGTGTCCATCTTCAGGCTTTTTTCTGCAATAGGGACTATATAGTGTCATTCCTCTGTGTTCACTCATAACTTGCCTTCTTAAGAACAAGAGAAACGAGAGAAAAGTGAAGCCTTTTCACTGGATATGAAGGAAATGCATTTTCTTTTTATGTGACCAACATTTTTCAACCCCGAGTCCATCAAGTCCTGTCTTTTCAGCATCCAAAATCACTTGCAGTATTTTGCATGCAGAAGTTGAACTCTTCCTTTCTGTGCCAACAGAGGAATGCCAATCAGAAGACCTCAAGCAGGAGCTGAAGGCAAAAGCCAAGGAAACATAGCCTAAATTTTGCACATTTTCTCCTACACACAGATGCTACAGCCTTTCTGTATGAGTTTGACATGTACTGTAGGTGAAAGAGGTCCAAAGAGGTTTCCCTTCTCATCTCAGTTTTATTCTCAGCGATATGGGAGCCAAAGAAAAAGTGCTACTATACATGGGGAACAGAGGAGTTATCACAAGTCCTGTGATATAGTATTCCATGGAGTCTTCATGCATTTCTATTGTTTGGAGTGAACAGAAAGCCATAAGGACATTTGAATGAGATAAAGAGCATCCTGAAATTTCTTGTGTTTGGGTGATAAGGAGTTCTCTGTATCATCATACATGTATTCTCAAGTAGTTTCCTTATCATGGCAAATCCCAGTGTTATATCTGGGCTAGGAAATGGATTGTTTTCATTTTTCACCTAGGGATTCCAAACAACAAGAACTAATTAAGCATAAGAGTGATGTGAGACTGACAAGCAGAACAATTTGTTTTTTGCTTCTGACCATTATCTAATGTGATTTTTTTTTCTCTTACTGAAAAAAATAGAATGATCTTTAATTAAAATTGCCACCATTTGAATAACTCTTGATGACAGTGAGGTTAAAAAACATAATTTCTGGCAGCTTTAATCAGAAAGCCATGAGACCATCTTACACGAATAATACAGTCAAAATAACAGACTATGTGCTAGTAATAATGATTTAATGTTTGACACTTGTTTGCTTAATTTTGTTTGTGTTTATGCAGAAAGAGCTACTACATCTTTTGCTAACGCCATAAATAAATGCATCAACTTCCAGCTCTTGTTCACATGGTATCTGCAATATAATGGAGCCATTACTGCATTGCACTGCTGCTGCCCAGCTCCTGGCATGCAGATTGATCTATTCCCCAGGTGATTCATCATGTTATAAAGTTTGTTTGTTCTCTGGTCCATGAGCAACACACTGTAATAAAATCTGGCTATAGTTGTCAAAGAAGTTGAAGAGTCCTGTTTTATATCACCCTTAGGCTACCTAAGCTACAGTGAGCATCAGTAAAAATGCTGTTACCTAGTCATCTGAGGGATTGAGAAGAAATTCCTAAAGTAGTCAAATGGTTTTCTGAGATTTTTGATTCAAACATTATTACATAAAAAACTAAAATTGAAATTTAAAAAAAAATCCTTTTCCAGGAAATTCTTCTACTTTGTTAATTTAAGACTGCTGACTTGCACAGCACTGCATAAGGAACACGCATGGGAGCTTTTCTCTTGACAACATTCCCCTAAGAGGTGAGGAATGACCAGCCTGGGTAAGTAAAGGATGTATTCTATTGAGCCATCACTTCTGGGTTTTTTTACTAAGGGAATAAGTCTAGAAAAATATCAAGATATTAATGCATATATTTTCATCATCAGGATCTCTTTTATATTAATTTATTCCAGCTGAGGAAAGTTTGCAATAATTTTAAGTTCCATTTTTACTAAAAAACCAAAAAAAATTGTATACCTGCTTGTAGTCTAGCACATGTTACTCCCGACTTTAAAAATAAAGTGGTGCAAAACAGAACTATTTTCTTTATTCATTAGCTCATCTAATAAAGTGCTGTACAGAAAATTAATTATACAGAACTGAATGCAGTGCAGATACAAAATAATCTATGAATTTATAAAGCTTGTTATCTTTAAGGATTTTTTATCAAAGTTATGAGAAGCTAGACTTACATCTGATTATCTTGTCTTTCTACAAATGCACTACAGTATTTTGAGATTAAAAACTGGTTATAGATCCTTTCTGAACAGATTTTATGTATTTTTTTCTCTCATATGTACTGCTGTAGCTCTGAATGAATGATGGGTGAAGCTGGTGAGCAAAGTAGTTTGAGGGAGTTAAAGATGAATTTAAAGAATTTTAAAAGTCTAATTTCTATCAGGCATTTCAAACCCAGATCCTAGGTCGGGTCATGCTGTGAAAGACTGGTCAGAGGCTGGGTAATGGAAGTAGAAGCTGAGAGAAGGTCTTGCATCAATAGGCAAAAAAAAAAAAAAAAAAGAAAAAATCAGACTATCACAAACTGATAGAGGAGAGAGGCTTAAGAGTGCCTTTTGGAAAGGAGACTTAGGACACTCTAAGCAGACCAACTGTCTTAAGCTCTCCCTGTTCCTAAAAATAATCACATCCATCAGCTGATGGTAATGACAATAATGGGTAAAAATATCTTAAACCCAAGCAATTCCATCACCTTATTTCTTTGAGGCTTTGTAACTCAGAATCAGAGATTATCTCAGGGAGTTGGGGTTTTTTTTCCATATACAAAACTTTATCAGAACAAACACCTTTGAGCCCTGGGAGCCACTTAGCCTCCTAGGAATTCCAAGGTGGCCAGCCTTCCACTTCCAAGAACCACAGAGCTTCTGCTCATTCTGCCTGGTTGCCATTGCTCTGGGCAGGGCTGCAGGATGGTGAGGATACATCCAGCACACACTGCCACTGCTGACAGGGCTTCTCAGGCAGGGGAATGTCTTCTACTGCCAACTGGTTTGGGAGCTGTAAGAGAATGAATAGGGAACATCACCTACAGGTGAGGGAAGAGGCAGCATTAATTGCTCAATGGGTGTGGTAGCAAGTGTTTGCCCCACTGCCCAGCACTGAGCTGGAGGGGCAGCTTTGGGAGAAGGCAGCTGGATCTTGGCACAGATCCAGCCAGCCCTGGTAGTGTGAGGAGGAGACGAAGACTGGGACATATTTTTCTTGAATAAAAGAAAGGTTTCCATAGAAACTTCTCTTTTATTTTAAACAAATTTAAAGGAGAAATGTAGCAAACTATAAAATCAAGCTTCCAGAGTCCAATTTAAGCTATTCCTTATTGATTGCAATACAAATGAACATAAAAGCCTGCAGCCTGGAACTGACAGCAAGAGACAGACTTCTGCCAGCTCCCTTGCTCCTTCCATCAGTGCATAATCTCTGTTAGTTGATAGTGGCAGCGACACACACTTTCTAGCACCCTCCATTTTATAAAAGGAGCTTTCTTTAGAGCATCTCATCTAAAGGCTCTTTGTTCATTAATGAAAACACATTTCTTGGACTTAACATGCAATGCAGGCATTGAACATCTCTTACTTTAAATTCAGTTATTTACAAACAAGCAGAGCAGATGCAAAGCGGCCTTTTCACTGCTACACAACACCACCTGGAATACCAAAATGCAGCACTGAGGGTCCATACCCCTCTACCAGCTGGAGGTATGGGAGATGGAGTCCCTCTTAGCAAGTATCTGCTGCAGTGCAGAGAGTATCTGGAGAAAGCAAATAAATAAGCATCTTGAACTCAGCCACACATATGGCTTATTGCAACAAAAGTTTACTAAGGTATCCCTTTGACAACCCTTAAGTATTGCACATACCATTTAAAGCCAGACCCAATTGCCCTCCCCCTCACAGTTTTTTCAGCAACTTCTTTAATATTCATTACAGTACAAATGGAGCCCTTTGAAATATCCTTATTTTCTTAAATAAAAGTGTCAGGCTTCTAATCTATGTTTATTGCAATGAAAAGGATCCAACTTGGTTGGTCAGGTATAACTACAAAACCTTACATGTTATTTTAGAGAAGTCTTATATGCTGGCAGTGCCTTGTGTACTCCAGTAAATGCATTGCTGCCATTCCATGCCAATCCATTCAAGTCTGTCATGAATGAGTGGTTTGGCTGCTTAAAGAAACATAGTAGAAAGTATTGGCAAAAACAGGCTTTCACATGAATTTGTGAAAATGTGACTTTACAGAGCTTGATGGCAAGGTTCACTCAATTATGTACAACCCAGATCAAAGCATAAAAAGGATGATCAACTTAGAAGCAATTTGGAATTAATTGCACGGAAGCTTGGAATGCAAAAGGGGATAAGGGCGCAAAGAATATGGATGTAAAGATAAGGGTGCAAAAGGGTTTAGCAGCACTTAATTACTGAGTAACATTTACAAAGCAATTTGATAGGGTTCACTACAATTATAACAATGACTTAACTACAGATTTGAGATAGTAACACTCAAATCATAACCAAATGACACTCACACAAGTTAAAGCAATAATGTGCACCTAATTTTTTTTTTTTGTGTGTGTGAAAAGGTGCTTATAAAAAATTGCCCCCAATGCGCATTGAAATACTCATTAAAAAGTCCTTTGTATTTCCCAACAGGCAATGGATTGCAGCTCAAGGAGCAGGAAGATGTGGCAGGGGTATCAGCCCAGGGCTCATCTTCAGAGACAGTTTGTTGAATACTGCAAACTTGAGGGGTTGTGAGCTCCAAGAAGCATCCCACTCAAACGGAGGTGCTCATTCAGCCTGCTCCAGAAAAGCTCAAAGAGCCTCTCTGCTGTTTATAGGGTTGCAAGATGATTAACTCTGGTCATCAGTAAGCTTCCATCCTGGCCATAGCCCAAGTTAATATCTACTGCACTTTTTTGTTTCCCAAAGTGCGGTGACAATGATACAGGTTCCTCTTAAACTGCAATTCCCAATAATGCCGCTCCATTCAGGCTATGGTTCAGGAAAATGGTTTACCAAAGGTACAAATGATAATTGCTTATCCTTTGTTTCCCACCGAGGTTGGGCAACTGATATTTCTGATTGTTACCACCTTTAGCATGCAAGCTCCTAGTACATCAGGGAATGCCTCTCAGACCAACTAGTGTGGTCAAGGGATGAATTCCTGCTCAGCTGCTTTGGCTGAGGCTGTTCAGGGAGCTTCTGAGGTCATTCAAGAGGCCTGAGGATGAAGTGGGATTCAGATGCAGCACCACAAAGGCAATGGTCTCTTTACTGGCTTCATATAAAAATGGTTAAGTTTTCATTAAAGACATGATGGACTACTCCATTTGCCAAGGCAATCATGGTCACACAATCCTCCAGTGACCCAGCAAAAAGGTTGTTCTGCATTCCTTTTTTTTCAGAGGAAAACTAAAAAGCCCACGTACTCCATAAAAGAGGGGCTGGTTTTGATCCTGGAATGACACAAATATTGGAGGTTAGCACATTTTCCCCTCGAGCACATTTTCTCCTATATAGAGGAGCTGCTTTGTACCCGCCCTGACAAAAGAAGAGTCCAAACTTGTGTCTTCATGAGTGACACAGCACTCAGTAGGCTGAAAGGGCAGATGGCACAACCTCTCAGCTGCACAGAAGGAATGAAGGATGGCATCGCCTGTACAGCCAGTTCTTTGTAATTTGGCACTGCTACGTTTCTGCTGCTCTCTTCCCTTCATCTTGTGAAAGGACCCTGCAAATTGGAAATATTCCCACTTTTTGCAAGGATAAAACAAGATACTGGTCGGAACATTTCTTTTTTTTTCATTTAATTGTAAAGCTTGGATTTCTACCCTAGAAGTCTGCTGCCAGGTTTCTGATGTGAAAATAGCTAGAAATAACTGAAAGATGGGGTAGCAACAGTATAAAGGGGGTTCTGGTGGTACATGCTACTTGTGTTCAGGAAGAATCATTTTACTTGTGTGTCATGAAAACAGCCAAATAGATTCAACATTTCAGAAAAGAGCAGTGCAATTCAATCTGCTGTTACTCCACTTTTTGTCCTGTGTGAGCTTAAATCTTGATTCCAAGTTATAAAAGATAGAACAGGTTGGAAATCACATATGCTGACTCACTGTGAATTGTTATGAGTAACTTAATAGCTTAGTCATCAAACATAGAGATACAATTGCAAAAATATTGAAATCTGTGAAGAGGAATGAAGTGTAACAGAGCATAAATAAAATACTCTTGTGTTTTTCTGAGATGATGGTTTTGATTTTCATTTGATATCTGACAATTGTAAGAAAAGTACTACCTCAAAAATTGAAAAATAGTAGTGATGCAAAATAATCTTTTTTATTTTATTCCACCTAGAAATGAAAAAAGAAACCCTGACAAATAAATGTCCTCCAACATTTCAGTTATATCTCACATAACAACAATTTAAACCTATTGAAAGATATAAAGTAAAAATTATAATAATCATAATTTCAATACTTTTAGCCATTTGTTTTAAAGTTAAGGCTAAAATAATGAATGTCCCCCTCAATAGGAGGGGGACATACAGCTATGAGCAAAGATCATGTTTTCATTATCAATTTGTGCCCAGGATTCCTGGCTATATGTGAGATCATGTGTTCATAGGCATTGGCTCAGAAGAGATATGAATATTTACACATAAAAACAACTTCTTTCTACATTTTCACTCTATCTGTATTTACATGAAATAAAGATTATCAAATGATCTTCATAAGGATTATCTTTAGATGATTAACATTTACTTGCAACTGGACTTACCAAATAGCATGTCCTGCTGGTGCAAACAGGAAAATTGATGTAATAGGCCACTCAGGCACTGCTGGCTGGACACTGGGAAGGAAGCAGATAAAAGACAGGCTGGATGATGCTCTTACAGCCACCTAAGAAGGTCAGTGTCTCAGGGCAAACTAGCTACAACCAATGACCACCATGACAGAAACACTTAAGTGTTTCCAGCTAGTGTTTCAGATGGAGGAACTCCTGAAGGTGCTATGCATTTGTGTTATATAAATATCAAAGAGGATCATTTCATATTTGTTCATAACACATTTCAGCACATAGATTTGAATATAGTCAGAGAGTATTTCAGAACACATAAGTACTGCTATTACTATTATTAGTTTATTTAGCTGTTCTAAAAAAATGGAAAAGTATATTCCTTGGATTTAGGGCACTAAATTTAAACAGGATGAAAAGATGAAAAAAAAGCAGCGAAAAAAAAAAAGGAGAAGAGTAGAGGATATAGAAAATCTCAGAACAGGTCATTAGAATACATATTTTAAACAAATGCACATTTTGCATTGGGTTGTTTTTTTTTTTTAATTTAAGTTTTGCTCCTTAGCAAAAAACTTTACTTTGGAAATGTCTCACAATTTTGATCCCTGATACTCCTAACCCCTGCCAATATTCTTCATACAAGGTAGGATTAATCCCTTTGGAAAAGAAGTGAAAAAAAGTAGGCTAGGATTATGGAAAAAATAATAGCAATAGTATAGAAGTTAGTAGCACAGTTAATACTCTGTCATTACTGGATTTAATTTTCCATATCAAGTTTTGGGCTGTTTCCTTTTAAAAGTGGATGACTACTACGATCAATCTTTGCTGTCAGAGATAACCCCATGCACATACTCTATATATTAGGACCTGAATGAATTACTCATAAAAATCAGATAAAAGAACAGATGCTAATAATTTATTTAAATAGAGCCTTCTTGAAAAGGTTAACTTGTCACATTTCATCTTCTGTCGTAAACCCCCTATTTTTATAATCAGCAATATTGACTATCTGCTTTCCTTTTACTGGATGGGAAAGAACACACAATAAGTATTAAAAATAGCCTAAAAATTGAGCCTTTCTCCATTTCTGGGAAATGGCGTCCGGGCAATTATGGTAAAACTTCTTAACATGTACAAAAGTGCTGTAATTAGGAACTTTCTGCCACCTCAAAATCCTTTCTTTCCACCTCTTAGTTCAACACATTCAAACACTGTACTTCTAAAACTGCTGTGTGCTGTGAAAAAATTTCAGACTCTTATTAGAGTTGCTGCATATGAAGTGGTCTTGAACTGTCCTGGCATCTTATTTACATTTAGTATATCTCTAAGAAAGATCTTTTGATCATTAAGGCTTTATATAATATAAGTATGAAAATGGGGAAAGTCTGAAATAAACTGTGCTACTCAATCCTAACTTGTGCATGTTGCTTTGTTGGGAGAGCATCCTCTCCTATGCAGCTAGATGTTTGGTACTACTAGGTGGTAATGTTCAGTTTTGCAGCTGCTATGTGCTTATTAGTCTAGAGGTATGTGCCACATACATCTCTCAGCAGTCATCAACAATCATTTATAAGGACTGGGTTTGAGGAAACAGGCCCCACACTGAGCTAAAAAAACCCCTTAGAACCTAGCTCAGCCATTTTTTATTGCAGGTTTACTAAACATTAAGTAGCAATAGAGATGTGTAAGGCAGCCTTCATCTGTCTTAAGGTGTTCAAGAAATTCTCAGTGTGTGGATGAGCTTGGGAGGAATGGAGAGACTGCAGAGCATTTCCTCATGAAACTTAAGAGTAACGCCTCACAGAGATTAAGAAAAGTGGCTTCATTCCAGACTTCATTTCTTAGAACAAAAAGTATCTCCCTCCAGCACTAAGACTTGATTATGCCCTTAGATATGCACAGCACCGAAAAGAGGAATAATTTATGCATTGAAAGGGCTGGCTGCAGCCTCCATGATGAACTGTTGCTCCTTAGAGATACCCTCTTCCAAGAAGTGGTGCATTGTGCTGGTTATGCATGGCTGCTTCTGCACTTCAGCACTTCCCTAAATGCAGGATCAGTTTGACCAGACGCTCTCTTAGATGAATATAGCACCTTTTTTTAGTTGTTCTTGCGCACCTTATTTTCTACTTCAAGAGGTAAAAAAATATCCAAGATTTCTGGATGTAGTTCTCTCACTACACCATTTCACCAAACCCAAAATTCATGCACTAAGTTTCAGCAGTACGCTTTGACCAATAACGTCATATATTTTAAAAATAAATTATCTGTATAATTTATAAATATGGTACACCTGAACTACAGGCTGTGTTTGCCCTCTGACAGGACTACAGGATATGGCCAGCTGCATTCAGTCCAGCAACAGGATGATTTTTTTTTTCTTTCCAATAAGAAACAGAACCAGATTCCAGCATTCCCTAATACAATTGACATGCTATTGTTTACAAGCTGTATTGCTGCTTGAAAGTATTAAAATAGATTTGACTGCATATATGTGTATAAAGATTATAACAAGAATGTAAGATAAGAATGTAGTAATTATAGCAATATAATATAAAAATTGTATAGCAAGAAGTTATCTGAGAACTGCACCTAACAAAGCCCTTTTTCCATGGGATTTTTCTTACGGTTGACAGACACTGTAACTGAATTAGTCAAAGGCTGCAAGATGAGCTCACCCCTAACTAGACAGCAGAGAATGCAATGAGGAGATAAAGGTAACTGCAAATAAAGGGTTTTGTCAGGCTCTTCCCTGTTGCATACAAGAGGATCAGAAAGAGGCACCAAGTTTGACTGAATAGCATCTGCTCTCATGTCTGATAGCTGCATATTTATGCATAAAGCTTCTTACTGTTTTCCTGCAGATTTCTGGATACCTACTTAAGTACTGACTTCACCCTGCAGTTGTCCTTTTAGTGAAGGCATTAGCACAGTCTTTGTTCTGTCCTGTTTCAAGTTGTTTGCTTTTAGGAATAGGTGGATCTTTTTACGACTTCAATTAATGCACTTTGAAGTTGGTCATTACATTCCAAGGTTGCTAATGGGGCTCAGAGAAATGTCTTTGCACACATATAAACATGCAGCATCTCAAACTGCAGAAATCTGATTTACAAATATGTACAGATTGCTAACACACAGCACCCAGGTCTGCTTGGTATTACTCTAAAATAGCTCCAGTTAACACCAAAACGCTGTTATGTTGACATTCAAAGCTGTAAAGTAACGTGATTTTGTGAAAGTATGCTCCTCACTCAGAAATATTATTAATATTTGTGTATTAAATATTAATGTATACATGTATCTTTGCATGGCACTTTTCAGATATTAAAAAGAAAAGGTCTCTGTCCTCAAGAGCTTACAGTCTAAATACCATTGTTGCAAAAAGCACTTGCCTCCTGATGAAACTGAACCTACTCTGAAACTATTTCTTTCCTATGGAAATGTCCAGCTCCTCTAAGCAGTGCTCTGGAATATCAATTTTTTTCCCACATGAAGAGGGAATTTTTTTTCCCTGATTCACAACATTTATTTTCATTACAGCTGAAGGTTTACAGGTTTTTAAACCTAATAATATATTTGCCTATTCACTCACTGAAGTGCCCACTTTGCTTGCTAGAAGTCAGTGAATAATTTTCCTAGGAAGTTTAGCTTTTCAGGAATCTGTGTGCATATGCAAATGGTTATACATAATTAGTTGTGCTGAAATTTGGATTATTTTGTGATAATACTTAGTAGAGTCTTTAATTCACAAACTTACACAGATGGATGAATATAAATTCCTTTATCTAACAATTGTGGAAATGGATGCAATATGGAACATGAGTTATTGAATTATATAAAGTCACAGAGCAGGGCACTGGCAGAGCAAAAGCAGTTCTTCTAACTATCCCTCTGTTGGATTATTCTATGCATAAATTTGATCTCTTGGAGCAATTTGGTAGAAAATGCACCTTTTCATGAAAAAGATTACCTCATTTTTGTCCTTGGTAGAAAAAAAAAATCTTAATGTCATCATCTTACATTTTCTCCAAACATCGTATTGCTTATTGTGTGTTAAATAAAGTTCCCTTGTATCAGCTTATAGAAAGGCCTTATGCTGGAGTATTCTCATGTAACTGTTTAATATGTGAAGTTAGTGGTGGAGGCTTTGGAAAATGAGAAAGAAATGACACAGGGATGCAGAAAAAGGGGAAGAGTTATTTGGATTGGGTGGAATGGTGAGAAAGGCAAGCAAAAAAGTTTTGGGAAGGAAACACTTGACCTTTTCCAGCCTAATTCAAGTAAAATAATTTCATCTCCTATGGCTTTTCTGTTCAAAATAAATATTGCCTTTATTTCTCCATCTTTCCTATTTCCCTTCAGATTTCATTCATACATTTCAAAGTTCTGTAAAGTGTTGTAGTATGATGAAGGGTGGCCTTAAAAAGTTACATAACCCTCAAGTTATAGAGCAACATATGGTACCATGCTTCCACTATATTCATTTGTATCCATGATCATAATAATTCAGATTCAATGCAAACTCAGACCATCAATCACAATGTATCTTCAAATACACTGTTTTTTGATCAATACAAAAGTATTTCTGCAGTGAATGGAAGAATGGGATGAGCCTTAGACCTTTTTGCTACTAACACATTTATTTGCTCACATGATAATGCTTAATGTAACAACTAATGGAAAACATTTATTTGTTCTCTGCTCTGTTTTACTTATTGTAGTGTTCTTCTTTACTCTTATCTCCCTTAAGCTCCAGGACATAGCAATGGTTTACAGGCCCTTCTGCAGCCTTTTCTAGGCCAAAGAAAGTTATTCCTTCTGGCTTGAGATGGGTTCTGAAGCATGGAAGACAGTTTGGTACTTTCAGCCCAATTGTTTTATGTTACTCCAACTACTCTTCCCAAGAGGGAACTATAATGTAACATACATATACCTGTGTTAGCTGCGGTTTCACTATGACAGATTCCATAATCTTCCATGGTTTCATATTGATTTGCAACTTTTTTTTTCATATGTTTATGTGCAACTCTGGCTTTAGTTGAACTGTATTTGAATTAAGTTACTGAGTATGTGGTTCTGGATGCAGTCATCTAAGGAGCTCTGGTGCAGTCAGAAGGAAACAGTAACTTCCCAAGATGATTCACACTTTCTTTGAAAGAAGTGTTTATCTTCCCACATGGGCTATCTGAGATCTTAAAGCAACCCAGTAAGTTATCTGTACCTAGAGAAGACCAACACACATGAGATGATCTTCGAGGCGACCCTGTCTTGGAAAATCCTCTATCTGAGAAAAAGTGTTTCCCAAGGATGAGACAGATGTGCTGATGGGAAGACAAACCACTCTGTGCCATTTTGTTTGGGACATCATGGTGCTCATCTCTCCACCTCTGGAAAGAGAAAGAAATCGTGATAATTATCTAGTACTGAAACTACTGTACCTGTTTAAAAAAGCATGAGTCCTTGCTGAAAAGCTATGCTTTCTCACTGCTCCCTGCACAGATTTGAACTGCACTTGCTCAGTGTTTGGATGTACCAGAGGGGGAGTTGGCTGCAATCTCTACATTAGCTTGCTAACACCTTATGATTATAAAAATGCTTTTGCATATTTAGGAAAATATGCTCCCCTGTTGTTTGCATGCAGTCTTAAATGACTGCAGAATTTTATTCTTTTAGGTTGAGAAGGGAACTTTTCCTTATTGGATAAAATGCTGCTATGATCTGAGTGACCACTGTGAAGTCCTCCATATGTTCTCTATCCTGCCCTTATATTTCAGAATCAGCTCTACTAAAAAAATGTACAATGCAAATCAGGACAAAAAAAGTCTTTCTAGACTAATTAAAAGAAAAAAATGCCAGTCTAGAAGACTAACATCAAAAAATAACTGACACTCAACCTTAACCTAACCTTAACCTAAGTCTAGTTCTCCAAAGTTAAACACACAGTTTTTAAGGACGCTTATTCTTCAAGGACTCTCCTGCCATACACCCTTTAATTATATCCAGACTACACATCTTTAATTATATTTGATTTATAATATTTAATTATGCTTACCAGAAATGCTTTCCTTACCAGAAAGACTAGGGGACAGGAAAGACAGGACTAGGCAGTGAATGACACTGTGACCTATTTTCACGGTGACCTATTAGCATGAAAAAACCCCAAAAACTAGAAAAAATTATCAGATGAATGCAGCAATAGAAGTGAAATAGTAGCTAAGGTACTGGATTTACACAAAATAATGTAATTCCTTCACTAGTCTACCACATGTTGACCTGCTGAATCAAGGGTCAAAGTCACTGCTTGGTGAGTTTGCAGACTGCTGCTTTCTTTGAGTTTTTATTTCCAGACACTCATCTGCACCAGGTTCAGCCATCATTTTCAGAGTTCAGGTTCTGATCTGCTTAAAGATTTTCTTGTTCCTTTTTGGATCTAGCCTTTGGTTTGGTTACAGTTTTTCCCTATAGGCTTGCAAAATTTTGTGTTGACACTTATGCTGAAAATGGTTCTTAACAGTGCTGAATGAAACAGAAAGCATTCTTTAATGAAAATATTAGTTTTAATCAAAATGATAATTCCACACCATGTGCAACAACTAAGACACATTCATATGCTTGAATAAGGACAATGAAAATGCCAGCCCTGTCTTATGAATTAGAGCCCTGCCATGAGAAAAGAAATGCCTTACAGATTATACACAAGATAAAAAAACTAAGATAAATGAAAGAACTAGAAGTTTGGTATTAACCGAGTTTGGCATGCCTGCCTAAGCAGCAATAAACACGAACTTTTAAAGTCACTCGTTAGGCTATATTAACTATGAGGAGTGAAACATATTTTAAAGTATTATTCAAGGAACTGTCAAAATCAATTTCTTTTGTCTTGTTTACTAAGGAAGTTAGGCTTATATGAGTGCCTTGTCAATTTTCCTTGTCTCTTCACTGAACTGCTGACTGGCATCAGCCAAATTCAGTAGAGGATTCTCAAATATATCACATTGCCACAGATTTTGTGCCAATATCAAAACAAATGGAGGAGTTATAGATCCAAAAATTCCATAGTGTAGGAGCAACAAGTCAGCAAAAGATCAAGGTACTGCAGGTCTTCGGCCTTCTCTTTTTATCAAGTTGAATTTTGTGCAGCTACGAGTTATTTGTTAAGTGCCATGCAAACAGGCATGGATTTAGCGGGAGGCTCAGGAGTCTTCTGGTTACCCAGTGACACCAGCCAGGGCACCAAGGTACTGTCATGATGCGTCCCCTGGTTGATTTCACACAGTGGGACAGTCCTTTCCTCTACCCATCCTGCTTATTGACACATTTTGAGACTTTGAGGAGACTTCTGAGAGATCTTCTTTCTCCAGCATGGTCTCTTACAGAGGTCTCTCCAGGCTTCTAATATTTAGGGAGTGGGTGGATATAGTGGTATTTTTCTTTCAGGTGAAAACACTCTTAAATTTATATAGGTCCTACAGCTGCTTTAGTGTCTCCTTTGGCAATCTTTTATTTGGACATGAGCATTTTGGTTTACATGGGAATGCCAGACCAAGCATTCAATCTTTACAAACTGCAATTCTAGATGAATGATAATAATGATATTATTAATGTGTTCACAATGAGCATGGAAGCCATGTATAATTTATGCAAAAAAAGAGGAATGCCATTTGTCTGCATCTGCCTCGCACCTGTAGTTGTCCAGAAAATGAGGGCTATATCCAGTCTTCAGAAACAGGGCTTCACCCAGGGCTTAAGCTTATACTAACCTTGAAGCGGTGGAAGCTGCAAACAAATCTATATGGAACTGGAAACAGAGTGTACACTTTGAGGTATTAAGTTAGTTTACTTAAGTCGAATTATCAGGAGTATTAATCCTATTTAAAGCAGTGCATACAGCAGGGGATAGTACTAGAAAGTGATAATTCTGAACTTGGCCATTAATGGAGTTCATAAATAAGGTTCCCAAAAGACTGATAGCAGGAAGCCAAAAATCACAAAAATCTTCTCCAAAACGGCAAGTGACAGATTTATGAAAAAGGATGGTGATAAAATCTTGGCGGGGAGGAATATGAATTTTAAAATCTAATTTTGGTTCTCTTTAGAGTGATCTGAGAACTAGAGGACAGTGAATCCTTTGGAAAAGGGGATTAGTAAAAGTAACACCCTGAGAGAGTCTCAGACTTAATCCACGTGCTATCAGAAAGGCTGCTCCATCACAGCTGCAGCCCATCAATGATACACTCAACAGCTGCACAAAACTGCACACTACAAGCCAGAGACTGAGAAGTTCCACACCACCTTATTAATTTAGACACACCTGCGGATATAAATATATATATATATATATATATATGCATTTTTATACGGAACGATACATGAGTATCACACAAAGCAATTACAAAACAGATACAAAGCAGTACTGGTGTTTAATTTAAGCTGACCACTGTGTCTGCTGTTCAAACCCCCGGGGACCAGCGAGAGGAGCCCTTGGGATCGTGCGGCAGCGGCCGGGGGAGGCGGAGGGGCCGCGGGGAGCGGGGAGGGCGGCGCTGAGAGCCGGGGCTGCTCGGGGAGGAAACGCTGCTGCTCCAGAGCTGGAGAAATCCCCCCGCGCGAGCCGAGAGGAGGGAAGTCAGTCACCTGCCGGTGAAGGACAGTAAAACAGGGACGGAGAGGGAAATCTCTGCCTCTGTCTCCCTTCTCTTCTGCAAGAGATCCATCTCCTGTTTTCCTCCCAACTCTTCCAGCATAACCTTCAAAGAAGACCATACCGTACAGACTTTCTTTTATTATATATATGTGTGTGTGTATATAGATTACTATTATTATTACTATAGACTATCTTTAGCTGCAAAACAATTTTTGAGCCTATGCAGGACTTGGGGGATTTTGTTATCTTGCCAGCGAAATTGTTCATCGCTAATGTCTTGCGCTCACAGGGTGCTAAATTAGCTACCAGACTACTCTGGAAGCATGACGGAGAAAGGCTTTTATCATAGACTGTTCTCTTCAGTTTGAACACATTTGCTTGAAATTTGCTGCATGATGCTGTCCAGGGAAGAAGGATTTTTTTCCTCGGGATACAGCGATTCGCCGGTTTCTGAGCTTATTGCAGAAGAAAAAAAATAATCTTTAAACTGAGTGGATTTTTTTTTTCTTTTTGCCGTCTCCTTTCATTGCCAGAGGACGCGAATCTCACCAGGGAAGGATCACCTGTCGCTTTAATCCTTAAGGGAGTTATTTTTTTAAAAAAGTGAAATATTTTATTTATTTATTTATTTATTTAAACCGGTGGAGGCGTAATCGCGGAGAATGAGACTGAGGGGAGCTGCCACGGTTTGGAGGACAAGGCTGAGTTTAGGCTGGAAACTGACAGACTAGATTTCCCCCCTACTTCCCCTTTTTTATCCCCCCCCACCTTGTTCCTTTTCATTTTTTGGCACAACTTCCGTAGTTTCCAGTCCGCTCCGTTCAGTTTCGCTCTATGGACAGATCAGCTAACCTGGACACGGAGGAGCTCAAGGTAGGCGACCCGCCGGATGCCGTGGCTGTGGCCGGGGTTGGATCCCCCTGCCCTCACGGCCGCGGGAGCCGCACGGGGCGCTGCGCGGGGCTCCCGCAGCCCGGGCGGGGGGCGCGGAGCTGGGAGCAGCCGCCCCGCGGCGGGGGAAGCGCGGGAGGGCGGCTGCCCCAGCCGAGCGCGGCTCCCCTTCTGCCGTCGCGGCCCGCAGCATCGTCATGGCAATATTAATAATAATGATGATGGTACTGCCCGTGTGCTCTCGGCATTGCATGAG